>JAODJW010000033.1:11973185-11996387 GCA_026777045.1 Hyperopisus bebe
AGTAAAACACTAGCTTACATTGCATGGTGCTGTGCCTTTTCACACTTCACTAGTCCAATTTTAAAGCTGCCTTTACTAAAATGTTACCTAAAGGCATGGATTTAAATACAAGGGTGGATTTAAATCCTTTATTCAACACAGACTATTATCTATATGCGATTATAAGTGATAGGTTTTAATCAAAGAAACGAACCTTTGTTTTAGGCTCTTCAACTTTAATATTTAATTTGAAAATCGAGTTATCTTTATTATAAACTTCTTAGTCTAAACGATACAGATGCTGATATTCATCGAAAGCTATAGATTATCACTGACTTCATATATATAAAATCACCAATGCTCTACAGGTTATACCTATAGCTTACTCTTAATACTTAATTGTCAAAAATATGTGTGTATCTTCACAAATAATCGCATCCACGTATATATCAAAGAACTTACCGAAAAAATACTTATTATTATTATGATAAATCAACGATGATGCTTTATTGATTATAAGAATGTCTTATTAAAAATGCCTATTAAGTTAGTCCAGACAAGCATTTTGCTATAATAATGGTCAGAATCGGGGTTTCTCTGCTCTGATTGGTATTCGCCACAGTTTGACACTGCTCCACAGCCAATAGGAGGGCGCCGCGGGGCGGCACGCCTCCGGTGCATTCAATCAGTGAATCTGAGCCGCCGAGTCCAATCGCCCCGTACCGTGTGCCTGCTGTACCGGTGCGAAGTGCTCCAGCTGCAGTCGCTGCATAAAGCTCCCCGATACGGCAAGTTTCTCTCTTCTCGACCCCCGGCGAAGCCGATAAGGGGTGGTATGACGGACAGATTTGTCGTTATCCCTGTTGGGAAGGACGACGAGGCTCCCGGCGGGGGCAGCAATGACCCCGTTGCTGGAAGTGGAGGGTCTGAGGGTGACAACACCGACCCGCAGGACGCTGTTCCTATTCTGGAGTATAGCAGAGAGCCAAATAAATACGGTAAAGACGTGCCGCAATATGCTGCCATATAATTATTACTACTACTTCTATTAATTGTTATTGTTATTATTACTACTACTACTACTACAACTACTACTGTTATTATTATTACTCTTATTATTGTTGTTATTACGCCATGATATGTTATTTTGTTAATTAGCATTGTGGTAAATTAATTGTTATGTCATTGTTGGAATGAGGGTTTTGTCGCAGGCTGATCATTTTTCGGGATCCCATGAAGCGGGTAAATGTAGTCTGCGCGCGCCGCTAATCTAATAACTCGGCTAATTAGTCACCAACTTAGGACTGACCCAAGTGAATAACCCCAGCTTCAACGTTAAACCCATTACGGTCGCCTGAACAAAAGCTGTGTACAGAATGAGAATACTGTAACCACGCGGCAGGAAAACCAAACTAGCTGGATAACTGGCTCCGCTGGGTAGTAAGTACGCATTTATAGCTAACTAGATGTTGCCCTTGTGAGGCGAGGTTCCCAATGTCCATGGTATGGCTGAGAATTTGCTTTTAAATAACACCTATTGCTGGAACTCAACTATGTTTGTAAATCGAACAATTTTATAAAGCTGCCATAAAGTAAGATGATAAAAATTACGAATAGTGGCGCTCATAACCAGCAATTACGATTTTATAGGCCTAACTGTAATGTGATTTTTCTAGTTTTTGCGTTAAGTCTAATCTTACCTGGCTTTTTAAAAAGGCGGAATTACCTTCATTTTATTGGTATTGCAGTTTGTAGTAAGTGGCCTTAAAATATTGAGTTGCATTCGCAAAATTTAGAAATTGTCTGTAAGATTTTGTCATGCTTATCAATTTAAGCAAAAACATATATGAAATTTTTGTATGGTCATGGTGTTGTATTTTTGGTTAATTTTGTTCTTAACGGTGGATTTGGAAAACTTGTGTTCAGTTGTTGCCAGTTCAGTAGTACTGATACAACATAAAATTGAATCGAAACATCCCTAAAAAATAAAAATTCATTTTAAATTATTTAGTTGGCACTAGGTTATAGGGACAGTGACAGTGCCCCATCTTCGGTTGTTCTCTGCCTTGCGTCTAGTTTGTGAAATGGATTCCGGTCCTCCATGACCCTGGATAGGACAAGCGAGTATAGAAAATGGATGGATGGGGATATGGTTATAGGAGCAAATTAAATCTGTTTATGATGCAGTTTTCATAAAATGATAAACGGCACTCACTTGTGATATCGGAGGTATCGACTCTGCTGAAGTTCTTCCACCCTGCCTTGTCATCATTATGTTGGAGTACCTGCATCCATGACGATCCCTTTTCCCATTCCCCCCGACTATGCCTGTGAGGGAAACTTTTTGGTTATGACTGACATTATGCTAAATGATAAATACAGCCTATTTCAAGTTTTGAATCTGTTCCCTGGTTTGCAATTCTGCATACAAAGTGCAGTTCGTTTATGTGAACTTGTGCTACTGAAGACAGTTCTGTCTTTCGACTGGTAATAAATTGCTTTTTTGGCACGTAATTCACTTAAGGTGAAAAATAGTTTTGCCTTTTCATTGTCAGTGTAATTTGTCTTCACTTGCACAATCCTGCCTAATTTTGCACAGGGATAAAACTGGCAGTTCTTCCCATGAATTGCATGACAAGGTGCGTAGGAAACCATATTTTTGGAGAATCTAATCTGGACCTGCCTTTATGCTTCCTTCCTTCATATGTATTGTTCCTTATTGATGGCTGATCAAAGTCGGAGCTTTTTGCTATGGTGCTCCAGCTTACTGCTAAGGTAGGTGCCCGCTAGGAGAAGGTCTCTGAAGACCTCCAGGGTTATGCGTGTATGTGCTTTGTAACTGTTCTTCTAAATCTCAGGGAAAAGGGTTAGACGGCAAATGCTTAGGCTTGGGATAATCACATTACATCGCACTCATTCCTAACAGTAACTAAATCTGAGAAGTGTATCTGTTCTTCAATGAGATCTTGGTGACCACTTGGCACCAGACTGAGGCTTCAGCTGCTGAAGCAACCTGAATGGAAATAAATGTCATTTACCTCCTGATCAGTGACCCACTGAGTCTAAGCTTTAAGTCCCATTAAGTATGTGGCTTTTTTTAGGACAGAGCGATCTGGTCATTTCATATTTGTAAATGGAATGAAAGGAGTACACAGAGAATGAATACACAGAGAATGAGAGCATTCCCTTACAATGACTTGTGGTATAAAGCATTCTGGGAAAAAGTTGACTCTGCAAGAGGGTTGGGAACATCTCCTTGGGGCTGTAGGGTCTGAGGTCACAGAAACCATTTTCAGGCTCCAGAAGGTCTTCCCAGCTTCATTGGTTAAAAAAAAACTGATTAAGCATCGCTCATGGCTTGGTCTTAATGGTCTTCTGATAACATTTTTCATTGTGTCCTTGTTTGGAGCTCAAGTCAGGCTGTGAAGATCAGCTGTTGCTGCCATGTCTGTCCACAGCACATTTTCACTTTGAGTAATCATCTACTTTAAATCACTTTACAGTCATAGTGAGCATCTTTTAGCAGATATCAACCCCCCATCCATCCAAACTGACGTACAGCTCTAACCATTTTAACCACTTGGCATTTCACTGAAGCGGATCAGGGCCGAGTACATCACTGAAAGATGTTACATCAAGACCTCTCCTGGGATTTGAATCCGGAACTTTCTGGTTATAGTGTCCTTAGCCCCCATG
Organism: Hyperopisus bebe; assembly: GCA_026777045.1. Lineage (NCBI taxonomy): Eukaryota > Metazoa > Chordata > Actinopteri > Osteoglossiformes > Mormyridae > Hyperopisus > Hyperopisus bebe. The sequence goes on from JAODJW010000033.1 coordinate 11,976,861, forward strand.
CTGTTTGCTGAGGCCTGCAGATTTTGTCCCCTCGGTCCCACTGCACTTTGGCAATTTGCCGAGTTGCCAAGGACAGCGGTGCTCAAAAACAGAATGAAATCGCTTCAGTGGTGTTTCTGGCAATAGTCACCAATGCAACCTTCACTTCATTATCTCTGTGTAGCAGGAGTTGGTGGTCATGTTGGTGACACTGGAGGAATTCTCCAGATTCCCACCCTGAGCTCCCCCCCATCTCACGGACTCTCCCGAAGCACTTAAATAGAAAGCCTGTGTGCCACCCAAAGATTATGGAATTCACCAAATTTGGCATCTGTCACGAAAGGCAAAAATACCAGCCGTTCCCGCCACGCTAAACGGCATGCTTTGGACAGATGAATCACTGACAGGCAACGTCCAGATATTTGAGAAGGTCACTATCCTGTAGCTGGACACTCAAGCTAAGCCCTGTGTTAGGGAGTGATTCCTTCTGATTTTTGTAGCTTATAGAAATTTTGGTCTTGCAAAGCTCCCAGTAGTTAATTTCTGGTTAAACCAGAATTAATAAATACACATGCACACATCTTTTGTGAGGAATCTCCATTCATTGCTGTGGGGAAAAACCCTAATCCCAACAATGACGACCTTAACTCCTACCCAGCCCTTAACTTAACCAAGGTAACAAACAAAAGCTGAAGACTTCTGGCATTATTAGTTCTATTTGATTGCAGTCACAGATTTTTACATAATTGAGTTTCCCCTTGTGGGGACCAAAAAGGTGCTCCCCTCAGCATCAAAATAACAGGCTTTTATCACGTTGTTTGGACATTTGGTTCCCAGAATGTAATATACCGTATACATAACACACACACACACACACACACACACACACACACACACACACACACAAAGTGTTAGGTCACGTTATCATTGTGTGTGATACAAATCCGAAAGTGGATTCATTTTTTCCTTACATGCACTGTTCCAATCATTTATAAACGAATTATATATTTATTTTTTATAATTTGCAAACAGGACTTTGGTCTGATACAGCTGAGGTTCCCCTCCTGGGAGATGAAGTTATAGTATAATAGCTTACCCTGAATATTTACAGTGGTCTCACACTAGTGAGTTTTGAGAGCGCAGAATGCCATTAAGCCAAAAAGGTCTCATTTAGCCCGAAAACAGTCACCGCTGTTGTCTGTGGTTTTGTTTACGTATGCTTTGTGGCTTTAAGTGTAGAGGTCTGCTTTTCTCGGTGGTTAAGCAGTTGCTGGACTGTTTTCGTCTTGTAAAAAATGCACTGGAAAATGTGTAATGGAGGTGACTGGAGTGATTTTGTTTTCCCTGGAAAATGTTACAGAAGTAGTCAATAAGCGAGAATGACTGTTTTTAAAGGGGTTGAACTGTTTTTATGCATCCTGTGCATGCAAAAGCAGATTCTGTGTTAATTTCCACTTTGTTTTCTGTTTGTAATTACATCTGTAATGATTTACAGCATTGCATGAAATATAGTATGTAGTAACAATCGCATTATGCCTTTTCATTCTAATGTAAACGTTGTTTATTGTCTTCTGTGTCTAAGGGTAAACGTGCTGTTTTGTACCAGATTGAGAAATATGTATAGTACACACTAGGTGGCAGCATTTTATCAGTTAAGTTAACACTCCTTGAATTAATGTATATATAGCTTATACTTATATGTATTACTGTTTATATTGATGTATGTAATGATGAAGTATGGGAAAAGCTGACACTTTATTTTGCTCCATAAACTTTTCAGAATATGCTCTAAATGAATGCCACCCTACTTGGATAAGCAGTTATTTTCAGTGTATGGATGATTTAATAGGGTTTGCATTCAGTTTTATGTGGAAGTATTTAAGATTGATAACTTCTGGTCAGACAAAATAATATATGAATGAGGTATGATAATCACTTGTGACAAGTCACAGTTGCCACGGAAGATATCTTAAAATGCTTCACATACTTCTTGAATACCATGTATCTCATTAGATATCTGTATATTTCACATAAATTATATAAAATATATTCTGAAGTTTTTATGTGTCCTGGAAAGATCATATCTGGCTGCAAAAAAATCATTTCAGTACCGTTAAGGGTATCTGACACATTATTATAATCTATGTCAGCTGCAAACTGGAATCTAGTGGTCTCTCCCTGTCCAGATCAGCTGGGGATGACTGGGCTGTTGCCCTGCATTTTCTTGCTCTCTTTGTGAGGACAAGCGAGATACAAAGGACAGAGAACATTAGCCAGCAAGGTCTACTGACCAACTTGGTCAAGCTTGGGATTGGCTGTAGTACCCCTCCCCCAAACTGGATAAGTGATAGTAATATAGATGGAGGAATGGACTCCATAACTGCCCTATATCTTATTTTATTATTTGACCCATAGTAACCCCTGATCCCTAATCTCAAACTCTGTTTGTATGTAATTTTCCCTGTTCGGCTGTACATCCCTCCCAGAAGTAGTTCAAGTCCAGTTTTGTTTTATTGTCCCTTTATCATTTGACCGGGTTATCCCATAGGTTCATTTTGGTTATCTTCTGGAACAGCAAGGTGGAATAGATTCACTAACAGTTTGAAACTCATAGCCTGCTCCTATTTTTGGCCGGAAAATATACTGTCAATTTAAAAAAAAAAAAAAAAAAAAGCACTGGATTCTCTCAATTCAGAGGCTACTAGGGAACCTGATGCATAAGCCAGGAAGTACAGGAAGGATGTGAACACAACCCTACTATCTGTTTAATCCCCTCTAACCTGCTTTCTGTCCAAGTGCATATTTCACAAATTAGCTTTTTTTCTTTTTAAAATCATTTGGGATTTAGTGGATTAACTTCAGCAGACCCTTAGGATTTGTTTCAGGCCTTCGGCAGCTTGAGTTTCCTCGCCCACAGTGTGGCTGGTGTGGCTTCCAGGCATGGGAATACGGATGGCTTAATCCTGTTAGCAGATTCCCCAGCTTCCTAATGACTGCCCTCTGATGCTTGGGCTGGGGGTTAAATATGGAAGCTCACAGCATGTGTGTCATTGTCAGTATTTTTAGGATGAACACGTGACCAGCAGACAGGACAACATTAGCCAGACCACAGTGGAAATCTGGAAAGAGATGGCTTTTTACAAATGGAGTGGCCTCGGTTCTAGCGTGATTCATGTTGTAGAGATTCCCCTAGCTGGTCACACATGGGGCAGAGTGGTTAAGATCAGTTCTCATCTACATATTTTTTTCCACCTCCGAGTTCAATTTTTAGCATCATCTTGCATTTATGTAACAGGCCACTCCACAGTGTTTTACATGGTGCAGGCACCTTACACGTGTCACAATCTATGACAAAATATCGACTTTCATGTTAAACAACATCGTTGTTGCATTTTTGTATGAATCGAGCATGAGTCGAGTTGTCCAGCCTCTCTGATACATTGTGTCATTTGTAAGGACAAATTAATGTTTCTTTTGTTAGGAAGACCCTGCAGCAAACCGTAATAATTTTATTGAGCCCTTGTATTTGTGAAGAGAATTTTTCATTACTGTCACAGGTAATCCAGGTGATTAGAGCAAGGTTGATTATGAAATCTTGGTGAAAGTGCCTCAGATTCCTGGCAGTTGTTCCCATAATAACTCGATAAATTGAAAAGCTAGTGGTTTACGTACTGTATTTAAATGTATCATGTTACAATAATTGAAGAGAAAATACTGTATATCACAGCTTGTTGAAGGTTGTTTGTTTGCTTTGCCCACAGTCACTGTTCTTGTGTTCACATGAGCAGCATAAGCCCCTCCCCTTATTTGATCTTTGTCAGTAAAGAAGGATGCGTCACTGTTGATGAATTTCATAACTTTATCTTATTCGCTTACAATGACTTTTACAAATGCAAGCATAGAGAAGAATGGCTCACAGGCTGTGTTTATCACTGATTAGTCACCCGCTGGGACCCCACCACATGTAACCTGACACACTGTTGTCCCAAGAAACAGCAGCAGAAACTGTTGCGTCTTTCTTTTCAAATCTTTACAGTTTTTGAACTTCTCTTGTGAGAGTTTTAAAGCATCACAAAAGAACATGCACGTGACCTTCCCCTTTAGTTTCTGCTCCCCCTGACATTTTGTAAATTGGCCCTCTGTGCTTCTCAAAAGCACAGAGCCTGTGCTCCACACCTGACCAGGTCCCCTGAGACGCTGTGCTTGAGGAAGGCAACAAGGTGCAGCCAAGGGTGCTTTTTTAAACAAGGGTTGAACATAGTTGGTCTCACTTTGTGCAAGGGACTTGCGGCTGTGGATTCTCATTCTCCAGTCCTCCTCTCATACCAGAAATGTTTAATTAAAGCCTTTTCTTCCTCCATTGGGTGGAGTAGCACTTAATGCAAGGTGGTGGCAGCAGGCAGCTCTGTTTCTAATACCGGGGGGGGCGGCAGCGTGTAGCTGTGGAAGGTCTACCCCTGGGGGAGGAGTTGTGCAACACTCCTTATATGGAGGGAGGCCGGTCCCATAGAGTCAGTATCCGAGCTATAGAGGTGAAATTGAGAACTTCGAACTGTAGAAGAGACAGCTGAGAGAGAGAGAGGAGTGGGAGGAAGCGAGATCGGTCAGCCCGACAGAAACCCGCGCACGCACCCAGGAGGGAAAGCACATGGTGTGAGAATGCCTACCAGCTTTACGGTGGTTCCGGTGGAGGGCGGCAGGCAGGCTGCTCAGGACAATGATGACTATATTGTCCTGGATGAAGAGAAGGATGCGGTGGACCTCTCCCCAAGACCCCTGTCAGGTGAGACGGATTCTGAATGATATGCTCCTCACTGCTGTCACACTCTCGCTGTGAAGCAAGCCCTTTGTGGATTGGCAGTTCTTGTTTACCAAGCTGTATCTTTCTGTGTGTGACCATAGGCCTCTTTTCAGTAAATTGGGGATGTCTCACTTTCAAAATGTATCATTTTCAGTATACATGATTTGTTTTTCTTGGTTGAAGGGGTCTGTCTTGCCTCTGGTGTCTGAGTACTCTGATTCACTGCCCTTACCCCAGCATGTCTTTAGAAGTGTCCTTCTGCCCCTTTACATCTCTGCTTCATAGGGACACTTCTCAAGTTTTCCCGATGCGATCCAGTGAACTTCTTGCTGGGTATTTGTGAATAACAGCTTCATGCTCCTCTCACTGCAGGGATGTACATGTTTTATTCTAAATACTTTTTCTGCATAGTGGGGTCTGTCATTGAAGCAGTTACCCATCTGGTTAAGATCAAAAACTAGACAAAAATAATCATAAAAGTTAGTGGTTTTAAGCATAAAAACACCACTATCCCATTGTCACTGGCTGGGCGATGCTCCCTTTGTTTCCCTGCTGTCTTCCAGGCCTCAGTCCATTCTTGCTTCCTCCTAATTTTCATGTTAGTGTGCAATTACTATTAAGCTCAGAAGTTTTACAGACTTGGGGGGGGGCACACGATTCAGCTATCCAGCGGGTTGTTACTTAATCTCGCTGCCAGGGTCTCTCTCGCCTTTCGCGGTAGTCACCTGCCCATTGATCTTATCGATTGGCCCACTTGTTTACCTCACCAACAGAGCTGGCTGGGCTTAACCTTCACCCTTTACCCCCCCCCCCCGGTGTCCTTGGCACATCAGAAAGTGATGGGATAGTGCATTTTCAGAGTGAATGAAAGAATAATGTGACGTGGAATCCAACATCTGCGTCAGATTATGGCTCAGTAGAATCCCATCAAACTGGCACGGTAGCCGTAAGTTCTTTCAGATGTATCCTGTGGTTGGCTCCCACTGTAGGGTTCACATAAGCCAGCCAGTTCAGAAATCAAAAAGAAAAAAACCTCTCAAAACTGGGACCTGAAAATGAAAACATTTCAGCTCCCTACTATAAGTCACAGTTACGTTTTGGGTGGGACTAGATTGTGGTCACGTCCTGGAATAGGAGTAATTGCACCCGCTCCGCATCTGCTAGCTCGTGTGATGTGGATTTCAGCGTTCATCCTATGTTTGAAAGAAATCCGCAAATCCTGCCCCCAACCTTTTTTTACTTGCCGTTCATTACTAACCTTAGTTATTTAACTGCATTTCTTTGTGAGTGTTCCTGTTTTTTTTTTTTAACCTTTGGCTGAAATGTAGCTTTTTTTGCCAGCAGAAACACACAATTGGAATTTGTTTTTCATTGGTATAGGTTTTCCTATATTTGTATTTCCTGTTTGTTGTTCCAGGTTGGACATCAGGGTTTTACTTATTGAGCAGGAAGCACTTGAAACAGGTAACATGAAGAAGCAATTAGAAAAGTAAACAGTAAGAAAATCAAGTCTGTTTTTGAACCAGGTATTAATTCCTGCCTTGTGGTATGTGAGATGCCTATGAAACTCATGAGTTAATGGGGACCATATCATGGTCTCTACAGGTGGCAACGGCAACCTAATGGACAGTAATATAAGGATTACCTTCTGTGAGATCTAGGCAGGGTGGGATGGGAGGATGGAACCAGGACTTTCTCTGGGCATGTGAGCAGGGAGGTATTTGACAGAAATGGTAAATAGAAATGAAAACAAAAGGCAGCTGTTTCAGCGTCAGCATAAAGGAAAACGCACAGGAAAATGGAACTGACTTTGGGTCAAGGAAACAGCTCTACCAGGGTATGGAACTGGACATCAGGGTCTGTCTGCATGTTCTGGATTGAGAGGAAAACAGATCCCAACTCTTTTATGAGTGGCAGTAAAACACCAGTGAAGGTGAATGAATTTGCTCATCGCTGGGATGTACACACCACCTTCCTCCTGTCTTACTTTTTTATTACTCCTATTGGCAGTATACGGTTTAGCTTCTCAAGCCCCCAGTGTAGTTATGACCTAATAATAGTTTGTTCTCAAAACAGTACTTTTCCGGAGGCAGTATGTGGTTCTGTATTTGTGATTGGAAGGTTGCTGGTTCAAATCCCTTGATGGGCAGGGCGACCTCATCGTTCTGCCCTTGAGCAAGGCCCTTAACCCCAGTTGCTCCAGGGACTGTCTGATCCTGCTTGCTTGTATTTCACTCTGGTTAAAAAAAATATCTGCTAAATTAAAAAGAAACTCGTAAAACTATTTTTTTCAGTTTCTCAGAAATCTGCTTCATTGTGCACACTGTGTTCAGCACGCCTGCCTGTTGTGAAGTTCTTGGCTTACAGAGTTCATTGGGTTCAAATTGACTGCAATCTGTAGGATCATTTTTGGACTCTGCAATCTTTCATTATAAGGTACATTCTTGAGGACTGTGTGTACTTTTTGGTTGTAAAGTATGTATTTGTGCATGTGTGTCTCGGTCAAGGGATGATTCTTAGCCTCAAACTGGTTGTCTGCTAGTTCAATTTTATTCACAGGGAAGTCATGAATAGAAAGTGAACAGAAGCAGTCTGTATTCAGCCTCTTTGTGTTACAGTGCATGTATGGTACAGTGCTGGGGATTTTGGGTTCCATTTTGTTTAAGCAGGAAGGCAAAGTAGCCTCATACCTCCAGGGATAGTGGTTTGAATCCAGCCTCCACTCTGTATTTGGTGTTCACATGTTCTCCCTATGTTGCTCGGGTTTCTTTTGAGTAACCTAGTGTCCTCCTGCAGCCCAAAAACCTACAATTAGGCTAACTATTGTCAATTGCCCATTGCAGGTGCCCTATAATAGACTGGCTTCTCATTTAGGGCGTACCCCTGCCATGTGTCTTACGCCACCTGGGATAAGTTCCAGGCCCACCTGTGACCTTGACGGGGATAAGCTGTGGAAGATTGATGAATGAAAGTTACAGCAGATATGAGTTGTTCTGAAATGATTGAGATCCTTTGTGTTATTTGACAGCATGCTAAAGGTTATGCATGACTTCATGGTTTGAAGATTCACATTCACGTTCTCATTGTTCTGTCTAACTTAAGATGAAACCCCAAAATGTCGTATTGATCATTGTAATAGTTTTTGAGTTGGACTTAATGACTTGATGGGGGAATGGTTGATGGGGGAATTTCAGGCTATCAGGAGGGAATTATCTGTTTAAACAAACTTTTACCTTCCATTATGTTTAAAAGTAATAGTCTTTCTATTATTCTGTTTTGATAACTTCAGAATCTCAAAAATAGCATAAAAGTATATGATCAAAAAATCCACATTTTGCAAAATTAGAACTGTATATAGCTATATCTGTATATGGGAAGAGTCTTGTCAGAGAATTTTATAAACGATGTTATGAAAACAATTGTTTCCTGTAATATGATTTCAGTTGCTATTTTACTTTATTTATATGTTGAGTCAGAATTAGCATTTTAAGTTAAGACTTGATTGTCCTACTGGTTGATAACTGATAACTGAGGACCATGAGACCTTACATGGTAATAGTCAAGTAACAGTTTCTAATGTTATTCTTGCTTTTGTTGGCATAGATGAGTCATTGGCCTCCAGACTGAGTGGACTTTGTAACCCATTAGCATAGCATTTGTTGCCAAGGAGAATCAGTTGATATGGAGTGACACCAAGTATGGCGTTCCATCCACTGTCAAGTATAAAGAATCAGTGTACACTGGTTTGGATATTTCCCCTTTTCAACATTCTTTTTTTCTCACAGTGAACAGTGGAACTTTGCTCTTCATCAACCTCAATCAAAGCAATAAATTTGACTTTTGTTTCTTGCTAACCAATTGATTGAATGTATGCAGACTTGTAGTATTACATGACCAAGTGACTGACCAAAAAAAATTAATAAATACTGGCTTGCACTTAATGTTTGAACTGTTTTCAGTTTGGGTTTTAATAATGGACTTGGAAAGTTTAAAAAGGCACGTGGTGTCTTAGTAGAATTACATTTATATTGCATTATTCATTTACATTTTACATAGCAGATGCTTTTGTCTAAACAACATGCATATGAGGTAAATAGTACATTGCAAACACACGTGCTGTCAAGGAGTCAACTAGGCATAAGTGCAGTTGGGCTGAGCTTCCAGTGAATGCATCCTACAGAGGAGGTGACGCTGCCCGATTGGCTAAAAAAAAAATCAGAATTCTGAGATTAGTGTATTTTATGTTTTTCTTCTCCAGATAGTGGACACGAGCTTCCATAAAAAGGTCATATTCCCGATCCCTATACTTGAGAGGTCCCCAAATATTTCCCTATGGGCCAGATTCCATCAGCAAAACAATGTCAAGGTCCCCTGGTAAAATGTTCCAAGCGGGTTGTGGGGGATCGATCAGGCAGTCTGGATTATATTGTCTGAGAACCCCAGTCATACACTCTGCCCAGGTCCTCCCAGCTTTAAAGATATATGCAGACCAATTTTTAATGAGACAGGTACTGTAAAGGTTCTTTTAAAACTGCTAGCCAGTAATGGGGGAAAAAAAACTACCTTACCTACAAATTTTATAAGTCAAAAAAGCCTTAACGTGCAAGTCAGCTTCCAAATTATCCCCTGGTTCACTCCTGACAGACAGAGATACAGATAGTATGATTTTCTGGCTGGGGGAAAACAGGAACTGCTTTAGTATGTTTGGGCCTTGCTGTTCTTCCTCCCTCACCATAAGTGTTCTTATCTTAGAGCTATAACAGTCACCTCGGCTCACCATGCCAACTTCCCATTTTAAACAGACAAATCTCTGAGTAAAGCCTGAGACTAGGTATTTCTTTATAGTCCATCCCGCTTTACAGTTCATCCCGTTCGCTTATGCACTTGTCCCATCGATTTTCCTCCTCCTGGTTTCACTCGTATCTGGTGAATCTTAACATTTTTGTTAAATGTTAAATTTGTTCAGTTGAGGAAGATTAGAAAAGCCTCCATGTTGTTTTTGGAATTACTCATGGACTAGCATCCTGTGTTGAATCCAGCTGATTTTAAAAACTGCCCACTATGAATAACTTTTGAGTGGTATCGCAAACCTTTCTCTGATGCTGAAATTTTAAAATATTATGTAACACAGTATTTGCTGGAATTCACATGAAGACATTTCCCACTGAAAGTCTGGTAAATGAACCCAAATCTTGTTCCTGCTAAACAAACACCAGCCACTAAGATAATTTAGCAATATTTTGTAATCGTTGAACTACTGGAGAGTTCTACTTATGATATTTTATTTACAACAGATTTTTGCAAGTCATCACTGTGTGTACATCCTTCTTCCTGTTTTAAAAATCTGTCTGCTAGGAGTCATTTGTGCATGCCTTGTTACTTTATGTTCACCTGCAGGGTGTCAGGTCTGTACTTGGGAGTCCAATAGATTGTTTGAAAGTATCTGTCACTCATGTGCTGACTGTTGTTTTTCACTTTTACTGATGGAATAACTTATAGAAGTAGAGTAAACCTCTATAGCAGAGGCAGTACAAATACCATGAACTCTTCTTCTTCTCCACTTGCTAAACCTGCTGTTCTTGGACTGCACAGGGCAAGTATCTAATTACTTTGTCCGAAACGGCTTCTTACAGAATCAACAGGAATCAGCAAGCCTCACTGTCCTCATTGCACCCAACGAACTTCGGTCATTTACTCAGAAGCACAATTGCCTTCAATGGAAATTAACCAAAACTAAATTAGCAACACTGTAGTGGGAGTCGCCACTTTACATTATTACAGTTGGTACATGTGGAAACAAGACATTGCTCATTCTTTGCAAACAGCATTTTCTTTTCAGCTTTCTATTTTACTTGTCAATTAAAGCAAATCATTTTATGCACAAAATGCAAAAAAATAAATAAAAAATGCGACGTGACATATTACAGGGGAAAAATGTCACTCCCTGCCAAAAGTAATAGTGAAGCAGGACCTCATGCCTTTTTGACAGAAGGAACTGGGGAGTGTTTCTGACAGTCATGATGTTTTCATTGTTTGCCCTTTCTGAACCTCCAGACCGTGATATCAAGGATAGCAGAGGGCCTAATGTTGCGTCCTTTGAGGAAGCGGCTGTTTTCTGACCTCAGCTTTCTCCTGTTTATACTTGTATGCCTCTGGTGGCATGTGGCTCCAGATAAGGACCCTGGCCGGATTCCTTCCACATCAACTGCTTGCTCGCTTTCTGAGTGACTGTCCTTGCTGCAGCTCCGTGTGGGAAGTAAACGCCAATGGCTTAATACTATGCTTATCTTGGCTTGATGCCTTCACACCTCAATCCACTTGCTAGTTGTGCTAGTATGTGCTAGTTTATTGAAGAAAGAAAAAATGTAGCAGTTGAAAAATTACTGGGTAGTGTTTTTTTTCCAATACTGCAAAGAACACTTTTTCGAGATCAAAAGCAGATTCCTTCACGTCACGATTTCTGCATATGGATCATGCCTGGCTAATTGGAATAGGGTGAGAGAAACGCTTCTGATCTCTGCACTGTAACATACTTACAGATGTTCTGTTTGACATGAAGTTTCCCCCAGTTTGGGCCTATATACATTACCCCCTGTTTTCTGACTTTGACAAAGAAAGAGAGAGAAGAAGAGGAAGTTGAAGAACCTGAGTAGAAATCACATCGAAAGATACAAACTTTTCAGTTCCTCACTTAGCTGCTGCTGAATTTCCCACGTTTTATAGTGATGTTTATTCCTGTTAGATAAGTAGGTTTACACTGCTAAACAATGCTGCAGGCCGCCCATCTCCCGAAAACAGTTTGTGTGTACCTCCAGGGGTACTTTAAGAATAGGAGGCCTACTTTCATTGGCTTCATCCCATCTGGGTTTCTGTGGCTTGACATTCTTGCAGTCCCTTGTCAGTGTACTAGTTTCTCAAAAGAAAACAAGTGGCCATCAAATGTCGAGCCAAGCAAAACATGCTATCCTGTTGAGAGTATTCCCCCTCAGCAAGACAGTTCAAAAACGTGTCGTAGATTGAAGAGTACCCCATGTATACGCGTGATGACATTGGAATTCCCATTCATCTTGTCAGATTCCAGTTTCATTTCTTTTTTTTTCTGGTCCTCCTTGTTCAAACATTTCAAATCTTAATCCTGAATGCTTTGCTGAATCCATCAATACCTTGCATTTACTTTTAAAATTTCCTTTATTTTTGGTTCAATATGATGTTCGAATGTGTTCAAAGGGCACTTTGCATGGTGGGAGGCGTATGGCTCAGAGGGTTAGGCCTCTGTACCTGTGATCGGAATGTTGCCAGTTCTAGTCTCATCCTCGGGAGAATACTCACATCTCGGTTCCCTTCCGCCCCAGTTCTGTTTCAGATGTTTGAACAATGAAAGAGAGAGGTTAAATAGAAATGTGCCAGATAAATGGCTGACCCTCCCCTCAAACCCCTAACTTCATTTTTTTTTTTTTTTGAAGACTCATGGGAAAGCCATACATTTCTCTTAATGCATCATGACCAACAGATGTACAGCTTTGATGAATTTCTCTGTTATTTAAGGTTATTTAGAGGGTAAACTGGGTGGATAAGGAAGGAGAGGAGGGTGGATGAGAGATGGGGAATGTGAGGATGCCTGAGCCTTCAGGGGTTGAAGACATATTGGGCTTTCTTTGATTCATTCAGCTCCTCCTCATATGCAGCAGTCCTTTCCCACATAACCCTGGCACAATAGGTCAACGCCCTTATGCCCTTAAACATAACATAATACTTCCTTCAAAAATGACCCTGAGTAAAGCACAAGTGGGGCACAAGTATGCATTCAATTCGTTTAAGTTTATTTCAATTCAATTCATTTCAATTCAATTTTTATATAGCACCTTTCACAAGTCACCCCAAGGCGCTTTACATGGGTGTTTTGTGATACATTACAACATTAAGAGAGAATACAAAAACAAGGAAATGATAGACAAATAAATGAAAGAAGGAAAGCCAGAAGAAATGGAAGAGAGGGGAAGGATATGTCTTTATGTGGTTAGATACAAGGTCTCCAATTCCTCAGAGTCACAGGACCACGGTGACCCACCGATGTTACACAAGTGTCAAGAACTGGACAGTCTGAAAAGCAATGAGGCCCCCATCCCAAGGTGATTGTACATCAGTCAGAAATACATAATCTAAAATGGCAGCGAGTTGAAATACTGGCATGATATAGAGAGGTTTTGTATACATGTTCTGTGATGTATGAGGTTCTTTAAAAATGGTTTAATACTCTATGTAAACAGGTTCTGTGGAGGCCCACTGTTGTTGTGGTGCTTACACCCGTCTGCTCTTTGGCTTATTTCAGATACATTGGAATGCTTGTGAGCTCACTGCAATTAAACAAATTTCATTGCAGACAGCCTGGATTCCTGACATCGTTTCCCCTGGTATTAGATGAACTTCATTCTGAAGCATAAAAGGGTAATTTGCTGCAGTGAGTTCCTGAGAGATTTTTAATCAAACTGTCGTGCGAGTCTTCAGTTGGGACACCAAAGAGAAACGTGACACAGGACGTGGTGGAAGGATAGGGACTTTTTTTCAGGATACAGGAGGGAGTGGGATGTAATGAAACACAGCTGTTTCAAGGTCAGTTCAAGGGCAACACAGCAAAATAAAACAGGTGTCCAGTAGTGGGAAGGGCTACAGATGTGTATGCAGCAGTCGAGTTTTTTATGGGCAATTGTAGGAGTAAAATAAAATTTGCCAGGGGGGGGATGATCACACAGTTCAGATGAAATTGTTTCAGACAGGAGTTTGCCAGTTGAGTACCCCTGGTGTAGGCCTAGTTGGTAGATATGTCATTACATCAGTGTTTCCCAGTTTGGTCCTCAGGGACCCACAGACAGTCCACATTTTTAAGACGGAGGAAAAATCTGGCAGGGAGCTTGGAGGGAGCAAAAGCACAAAAACATGGACCGATTTTAGGTCCCCAAGGCCAGATTGGGAAACACTGCTGCATATGATTGAAATTACACAAAATAATTAAGGAGGATGTGAGGGTGATGGTGTATTTTCAAAGGGGATGGTTTTTGTAATTTCTTTGCCAATGGGGTAGTGTCCACGTGCATCCTATGACAACTCGAGCCCATGTTCCAACTGCTTATCCTTGTATGGGTATTGCAGGGACCAAGTTACATATAACTGGTAATGCTGATTTTTCTGATGGATGTCTGTGAGCCATAGGGTTTATCTCGTTACAGTCTAGGTATCAGAACTGAAGAACTGATTCTTATCATGGCTTCTGGCAGCTGACATACAGTATTACATTTGCTCTTAAAGAAAGCCCTGCGTGACCTTTTCTGCTTCGTTCCATAATAACCTTTGGATTCGCATAATAAGGGTGTTGGCTTCTAGCTCACAGCTTTATTGACCTTCAGGGGGAAATTTTGATGTCCTGCAGCATTAGAAAAATATGTAACATATGTCGCAGTCCAATGCCCCCCCTCCCCCAAGAAAACTATGATAAACATGAAAAACAGCTGATATTTATAAGACAGGAGATAATGGTGCGGTGGAAAGCTACCTTGTAAGCATCCAAGGTGCCTAATTTAGGGCAACTGTACTGTGATGAGTCAGAGAGATGAATGTTTTACAAATGCTTTACAGAAGCAATGGGGAGCCCCTTCAGCCACCAGCACTGCATAACACCCAGCTGGATGATGCGACAGCAGCCATTCTGCGTCAGTATGTTCAACACACAATAGCTAAGGTGCTGAAGTGGCAGGAGAGAATTCACCAGTTGGATAAAGGGGATGATTTGGAAGCCAGATTTTAAATGGTCACAGTGGGCAACTTCAGCCAGGACATCAGGCTACCCCCCATATGGTTTCATAACATGGGTCTGTGTCCTCTGACCTGGGTGGGGTTAGGAGACATGGGGACATCACTGAGTGTCAGTTTCTACAAAGGAACATCAGAATCACTCAGTCATGAATCTCATGGTCATGAATTTGTCGATGAAGGTACAGGTACCTCTGCTGGGAGCTAGAAGGGTTGAAAGGGTTGTTCGATGTTGCACATTCAATGGTTAAAAAAAAAAAACAAATGGTAAAAATTCCGTGGCTTTTGTTTCCTCTGTATTTATGGCACACTCAAAGACATTGTTGTTCTGATACAATGCATGTCTGCTGCTGCTAACATTAATAAGAATAATAATAATGATAATAATAACAGCAACAACAATGTTGTATTATAAGATATCTTAACTGGCCCATGTCCCTTGAAAGAGCACTTTGTTCTTATTACACATAACACCAGTTGTGTTTGTATTATGGGGCTAAATCTGCAACTTAATAACGACAGCTGCAGGGAAAGCAGCTCTCACTCAAGGTGAAAGATGATCTCACTTTTGTATTTAGAGGATTTATTTGGAAGTGATGAACATACCAAAAAAATCACTGACGGGAGAAGAGACGATACCTTAGAGTGCCATGCTGATGTTTCCCAGAATTATTCCTTTGAAGGTAGCATTAATGATACTTAATCTGCAGCTAGAAAGTAACATAAGAGAATACGAGAAGTGGAAATCTTATTGGCTGCTAAAAATAGACTGCAATTATTAATAGGAGGATAAAGGCCTTCTAGATAAAGGCTGTGTGTATGTGTGTGTGTGTGTGTGTGTGTGTGTGTGTGTGTGTGTGTGTGTGTGTGGTTATATATCTATATCCAGATGTCTCCACAATGTGATTAAAACATGTTATTTTGATGTAGTGGGGGCCATTTTTTCAGTCCCCACAAGGGGAAATTGAATTTTGTAAACATCTGTGACTGCAATCAAAAAACTAAAAATGTCAAAAGTCTTGTATTTTGTTTGGTTACTTGTGGTTAAGGTTAGGGCTGGGTCGGGGTTAAGGTTGTCATTTTTGGGATTAGGGTTATGCCCATAGAAATGAATGGACATCCCCACAAAGATATGGATACAAACGTGAGTGTTTGTGATGATATGTGTACTTGTCTGTGTGTGGGACGTCCAGTGCTTACATCACATTTGGGGCAACCAGCCTGCTTCCCTAGGGAATCTTCTTCTCTTCCTCCTCTGGCTCCAGACCTCTCTGTTGTACAATCAGTAGTTGTATTTACATGGGGTGTGGTAAAACACAGTAGGCCTGCTGCACCCAAACAGAGGAGCGGTCCCTCTTTCTGGCGATCTCCCCCCGCCTATGGGCATCAACAGCTGAACAGACGCATCATCCGTAATGGGACACTGCATCGGCGCAGTTCACAGGATAAAACAAGTCTTTGTCTGGGCTGAAGTATTCATAATCAAACCTGCATCTGTCGGCCAGTTCACAGCATCCTCTATAAAAAAGGGGTGGATCCAGCTAATCGAGTAATGAGATTAGGGGAGCTATTAACAGCTAGGTGAGCTGGGCTTCGCTCGTCGAGGGCTGGGTCCCTCCCGACACATGTGACGATAATACTTGAAACCTGAAACTTGAAACTTGAGCAACGAGGTGGGTGAGGTCACAGCTTGCCTTCCTCTATGTATGACAGCTTGCAGTCAGACGGGGAACGCAGACGATGCTAAGGATTTGAAAGCGTGAAGAATCCAGCCGTTTCCAGCTCTCGATGTTTTTGTTCGGCAGTGCGATTGGATGACTGTTTAGGGCAGGGATTACAGGATTGGCGCGGATGATGAGTGAATCTGGAGAGCCCTGAGAGAGCAAATCCGGAGAGCTCACGGACCTATGTTGCGTCTGTGGCTCTCGGCCCTCCTCTTCCTCCTGCCCCACCTCCCCGTGCCCTCGATCAGGGATCAGGAGCTCTGGGGCTGATGCGACTCTGTCGACTCGCTCAGTGTCGTGGCGGCTGACCCCGGGATCAGAGCTGGGAGCAGACGCCGAGCCGGGCCAAGACTGTGCAGAGCCAGGCGCCATGGATCACGGGCAGGGCTCACGCCGAAGGGGTGAGTGGTACCTCCAGTGACCCACTTATCTTTCTTCATCCGACCACCCCAACATCACCTTCACCACCATTCTCATCAGGCCACGGAACCCTACCTGGCCGCAAATGCCTCCTGAAGGCTACATTCTCCTCTTGGTTGACCTCTGCGGACCCAGACAGGTCATGGTCCTTTTTGGGGGAGTCATGAGGAGCACAAGCTGCCTGGCATTTTGTCATCGTCACATTCAGCCAGTACTCGGCACAGGTGTGGTCGTCAGCATGCACACCTGCTTTAGTTGCTTAGTGGTCACAAGTACCATAAATGTTCATTTATTGCTTTAGAAACGGCGATCCCTAACCTCTTACTCAAACTCTCACCCTGTGCAATCACAGCTTTTTCCATCAATTTAATTTTTTTCCCCCCAAATATATTATTCTTATGGTATGTAAAAGGAGTTTAATTCAGCTCCCTTAGTAGATTTAGAGAGTGACATTGTAGCCGAGGGCTACTTGCCTCATGCCTACCGTTGTCTGACCTGTGGGTGGGGTTAGCTGCCTGCCCCCAATTTGTTCAGGTGATGTTAAGTCACCTAGTGACTGGAGTTAAGTGTTGAGTGTCACTGGTTTGATATTTTCTGATTTGTAATGCAAATACTACATTGCTGTTGAATGTACAGTAAGATTTATAGTTAGCTGTGATTGCCACGTGGCCTTGTGAAATAAAGGAAAATGGCATGTATAAGTGATACAACGCAAGTACTAAATTTATATTTTGTCACACTGCATCTGGTGCCATGAGGTATTTCCTTTGCATGTGGCATATCGGGAGTTTCATTCCAATGTTTATTTCTGGAGACTCCTGGCTTTTTCTCCCTGTACCCCTGTATAAGTGTGGTTTTCTCCTGGGACAGGTGCTGCAGTTCTGTGTGGTTTGTGCTTCAGCAGATCCCGTTAAGGAAATCTGAACTATTTGCTGCTATAGTTTTAGTCTATGCATCCATTTGGGTCTGGATATTACTGTATTATATTTATAATATAAGGTGTTCACTTGACACACAGGATTGGGGCTAATTTTACTGTTTAGATCAGCTTAATTCCAGCATGAAATTCTAATTAGTGGGTTTATAAATCTCAGTCCATTTGTTTGTCATTGCCTTTATTATATATTGTGCTAGATATCTAGAGATTATTTACTTCTACCTCTTACATGTATACAGCAATTATTTTCACTTATATACAATATTCAGGCTTGAATTATTGATCTTGACTGTTATGTGGTCGTGATTTTTATATTTATTTTATAGGAGTTTCTGAAGTAGTTATTAAAAATAGCTTTGCAAAATTGTGTTGAAGTTCCCTTGGGATTTATCAGTCTTCAAGTCAGTTACTTAGGTTTTATGAATTATGAAATGCTCACCTTGATGATATGCAGAGGCCTTGCAGTCTAAAACTGGGCCTTAGAAAAAAAATCAACATTTTATTGATATCATACACGATCAGATGTAGGAATAACTTTTTTCAAGAAAAGGTAATCTGCAGGAGTCACATCAGCAATTCCTCGGTTAAAGACGCTTTTCGTGATATGCTCACAAAAACAGTTATTTTTCCATATTAAATCATGGGAGGAACGATCCAGGCTTTGTTCATAAAACTACTCCCTTAATGACATTCATGCAAAGCATTTTGCTGCCCTGTGTTTGGTGGTTATAAACCAGCCATGTATTCCTTACTGAAACTGAGGTGTGAAAGAGCCCTCTTGTTCTGAGAAAAATATAAATATTTTAAGCATTACAATGCAAAACCTAACTGTCAAGAATGTGACCGATCATCACAGGTATTAAATAATGAAGACACTTATTATTTATTTATTATTTTATAAATAGCCCTGAAAAACAAAATCAAGACAGAATTATGAGCCGTGATCCATGGTAGACTGTTGTCTTTGCATGCATGGAAGTGTTCATTGACTGCATCGGCGCAGTCATGCTATTCAAGTGAGGTATGAATGTTGAGTCATAAGCATGTAATTTATTGCAGGATTAAATGTTGAATTACTAATGGATGCTTGATACCAAAAGGATTATTCATTTTGTGTGGAAGGTTAAATTTAGGAGACACAAAAGGAATGAATGGGGCATTTTTGAAAAAACAAGGGGGAGACCTGCAACAGGGCAGCTTTAACAAGGGTCTTCACTCTGGCTTACAGTAACTTACGAGCCTTACTGGGGACATGCCACTGGCTTCAAGTTCTGTACGTCTTTTGGGGACAGGAGGAGATGGATTTTGGCATAAGCGTGGGTGGGAGAATGGAACAAGAGCTGAAACGGGGTTTGGGTGATGGAAGGGGGCCTTGTGTGGACCAGGGAGTATGCGCTGGGGGTGACAGGAAAGGAATACTATGAAGCAATGCTATATACTTGTCAAGAGGGAGTCTCAGGTGAGTGAGCTGAGTGAGTGGGCTCCTCACCACATGACATCCAGCAACTCACCCCGCCTTACACTCAGACATAGTACATGGGCCGAATCACAGCAATTAATGTGCTCCATTTGTGCAAAGAGAAAATCCCAGTTATTAATCCCTCCATAATCTGATGCCTTTTTTTTTTAACCCATAACAGCACTGCTTTCCACCTCAATTTCTCAATGAAGATGTTTTGAAGTATGTCATACCATACTGTTATCATATTGCTGTTATTATGTCACATGTCAGATATACATATGTTCAGTGCTAGGACTGCAGGTGCTGTCAGAACTTATGCACCATGTTCCAACTTAAAGTGCTATTAGGGCAAAAATGTTATACTTGTGTGTGTCTGTCTTTCTGTCACCCCGTTGGGGGG
>JAODJW010000033.1:11996748-12006779 GCA_026777045.1 Hyperopisus bebe
GTAAGCCCCCCCCCCCCCCCCCACATACACACACACACCAGCACAAAGTGGCCTGCACCACCCTCCAGTCAATTTGGACCAACAAAAGTCAACCCTCTTCTCAGGATCTTCCTGCCTGAGGTGGATTTCTCATCAAACACGGCTCACAAAGGATATGAGCTGCCCATTGTTTGCGCTGGGAACATCGAACGGGGTTTGCCGGGCATGTGGGACATTAATGGCTATCGTCCTGTAACTGGGTCATAGTGCCCCCCATTAAATTAAATTGTGTCTCATGGGGATTTGTCATACTGACTACAGTTTTTTTCCTTGCCTGTTCTTTTGAATGTAAAAAGTTCCCTTGTTAGTACAGGGACCTTGGTATCCCAGAGTCCGATTTCATTCCCACGTTCATGTTTTCCATGCGGTTGTGAGCTCCCAAGATGTCACCTGGAAAACGGAGAATCCCAGATGCGCCGACAGCAGTATCAGCACCACATTTTGATGACAGGCGACAATTTTCAGTAACCATATTCTCATGCTGTGATGAATGACCCCAAACCATATTAAAATGGTTTATGCAGATATCCTGAAACCGTTGTGGTTTCTAGCCACGTGCTTTTAACATTTCTTCATTTCAGTTCATAAAACACTGTGAGGAAAGCATGCAGTAAAAATTCACGTGATTGTAACCAACTGAACATCCTCCTCTGATTTACAATGTCAGTTTTTCTTGTTTATCAATTCTCCAGCTCTGTGTAGAGTTTGCATGTTCTTCTGATTTTTGAGTAGCTTTCCTGTGGGTAACCAAGTTTCCCTCCACACTAGAGAAAGACGTGTGAAAGTGCGAGTGTGTCCTGTGAGGGTCTGCCATCCCATGCAAGCTGTCCCCTGCCCTGTGCCCTGGTTTTCCTGGGAGAGGCTGCAGGCTCTCCATAACCCTGTACTGGATAATCTTCACATGTGTATTGAATCACATTTTTATTAAAGGAATTTTGTAGGTTTGCGGGTCAGCCTCTTGATTCGGACTAGGAAACATGAGTAAAATGGGGGCAAAGAGGAATGAGCGTTAAGGGACCAAAACACATGAAAATTTTATGCTCGGCTTTTAAGGCAGATGCACGCTTCAGTGGAAGCCAGTGGAAATGCTTGTGGGGCCTTCCGGAAAAGTGCTACCGCATTGCAGATCCTGAAGATAGGTTTACGACGGTATGGACATTTCTAGAAATTTGCGTAAGAAGTCACCGATCACCTGTTATAGTGGCAGTTGGCCACTCGCACACCCAAACTCAAACACGCCAGTCCCCCCAGATGCCCTGTCCAGCCTTTCCAAAACCAGTGGCTTTGGCCGCTTGATTCACTGGGTGGGCTGATATCCAAGCCATTCATCCCCACACAAGGCTCCCCAGTGGTAAAATTGCAAAGCAGGAGACGATGTGGATCACAAACTTAACTCGCCACCCTCATTCCAAGAGGATTTGCCCAGGGTTAGATTTGCTGCAATTATAGCCTCAGAATACAGGAAGTGTCTCCCAGCACACTACATTGTTCACCAACGGTGTCTTTTGTATGGTAGGGCTCTTTTTCCTGTGTGCTTGCTTGGATCATTTTGCTTTTTTGGTTCAGGTCATTTCCACACCCTCCCTGCTGTACAAGGACACATTAAATGGCTTTCAATATGATTACTGTGCAGCTTAGGGTGGAAGCCTCTCATTAAGCCCTCACAGGGGTTGTTTGGCAACACATGGATAAGGTACAGATAAAAGCTCATGATGCCAGCGGTCGCCGAGGAAACCCCTCACATATAAGGCTCCACGTGAGGCTACTCCGTGAGATTTTCTAGGAATTCTGGGAAAACTGATCCTGACTTAAGCTGTGGAGCCTTATATCGACTGGGATCTTGTTCCTCATTGTCCTCATTTTCGTTTTCAGTTTTCAAGTCAGGACTGACTTCTGTTTGCTCAGCAGATGCTTTCATCCACAGTGTCATTTCGAATGGCCAAATCCCCCTCAGTGTTGTCACTTTCTTGCGTCTTCAGTTTTCTCTGTTATATTTTAGGGCCTTTTGTCTAAATGAGTTTTACTGATTCATCCTTGGCAGTGTTTCCCGACCTGGTCCTCCTGGTTACAACAAAAAATAAACTGAAAAGATGCAACTGAAACTGAGTCTAGTCTCTCATTATTGTTGATGATCATTACGGATGTTGAAGGATTTTTGTGATGAACAGCCCATGCAAATTTGTTTTATAGATCTGGTGTATTTTGTTTGGCTTCATTTTCCAGCTCCTTTGGCTTATAATTTAAAAGAATATAATAATTGAATAAAATTTCAAAATCCAAAGATTTTTTATACTTTTATACTATACGTAAGGTCTTTAATTTTCTAATTTTATTTTGTTGTTGCTAGCAGGAGATGGCCTTCCAAAGGAAAGCAGTCCATTCATCAACAACACAGACAACGACACAGGAACCCTCTACGATAGGAAAAACATGGCTCTCTTCGAGGTATGTTCCAGCATGTGAAGTATAAATTCATAATTCATTCCACCATATTCTGTGTTTTTCTGATGCCTCTGCTGCTCTATGATAGCGTCAGCTTGTGTCTGTTTTTTATCAAAATTACGGGTGCTGCCAAAATTTTTGTAAGATTGCGCAACGCCAAGGTGGGGTGAAATGAGTAGGAAGTTTGATTCCAGCTGCTCAATTCACCAATAAAATAGTGGGTTCAGCATTACATTACAATTTAAGTTGCAAACATCTGCAATGTTGCTTATTCAGTGGATCAAAGACCTCACGGCCCTTTGGTTCTGTCCCTGGCTTTAGCCTTTCATACCACAAAAATAGCCATTTTTGTCTTATAGTGTATAAATAAAGTAAATGACAGGGTATTGAACGTATTTCTATATTATTTCATGAATCTGGAAGAGTCCTGAGTCTGGGGAGTTACTCTTGGCTTACAAATCCAAGTGTTTTGTTAAATTTTGACTTGTTTTTCTGCTCAGAATTATGACTTTATATACAAAGAGCTGTAAAAGGTCCTGCACTGTGCAATTAAAGGGAACTGCTGAAGCCATTTGACGTGACGGGAGCAGGTCTGGGGTGTGGGGAGCCCAGTGTATCTCTAACAGTCCTGACTTTGGTTCTGCAGGAGGAAATGGACAGTAACCCCATGGTCTCATCACTGCTCAGCAATCTGGCCAACTACACCAACCTCACCCAGGGGGTCATCGAACACGAGGAAGAAGATGATGACGAGGGCCAGAGGAAGAAGACTGTCAAGGTGGGCGCTCTTGCTGTGGTCTTCTGTCTCTTTCCTTTTTGAGATGGCCAGTTTCAAGTTGTCTTTTCCAAGTCTTGGGCGGGATTGCATATCTGAAATTACTCTTGAATACAAAAAGCTTAAGCACCATGTGGTCTCTGTAAAACTGCTGAAACCACTTCCGCATTGTAACTTTCCTCAGTTTTCCCCAGCGAGAAGGCAGAGAGCACCAAGAATGTTGTCCCTCCATTAGCAGCCTTGCCCATTCACTTCTTTTTCATGCTGGGGCTTCTGGGAAAGGTTTCCCACATAAGAGGTGCTGGCATCTCCATACAAGTGACATACAACTCACTTCCCCCTGAAATGTACCTCCAAGCCATAAGGACTGTGTCTGTGGCAAAGCAATGTGGGTTATGTTTCGCTAAGCATTTTGAAACAAAACATGCAGGAAATAGCATTAAATTGCTGCTGCTACCCTGCAGTCATCCCTGGCTATTTGCAGTTCATTGCAGATTGGAAGGAGGGGGGACTCAGAGACTCTGATATCCTCCTGAGATCCGTGGAAAGTTATTAATATTGATTAAGATATTGATTTGACAGGAAGAGGAAGTTGGCATGGTCACACCCCGCAGATGTGGTGTGTTATCTTAAAGTCCTAACTGCCCTCTTTAAGGAACAACAGGACTTAAGAGTGGCACGTATAGAATGAGCGATATGAGCAAAACACAATGTCCTCTGTAGAATTGCTGGATCTCAAAAGTATATAGCTGCTGTTCCTAGTAGCTGCATACAATGAAAAGAGGTGTCATTTAACTCCGCCACATTGTCACAGTTATGCTAATCCTGCATTCGATTATCTCTCGGAACTCGGAAATTCTGAGATGAGTGACATCATGACCGATAATCCCCCATTTGAGCTACCACATCTCGGAACAAACATGGCTGCCTCCATGAACATGCTGTTGTGTGTTGTTGCTTTATATCTTAGCAGATTTGGATTGAGATTCTTTTTTCTGAGAGACATACTAACAAGAAACACAAACTAGCAAAACCACATTTAAAGCTTTTTCAAATATGTTAGTACATTCTTTTTTCGAGAGGCAAACAAACTACAAACAAACAAAATACACTAACAAGTCTGGTAAAAATCTGATATTGAATGCTAGGATACTGTTACAATTACATTTATAACTATTAATACATTTAACAAAATAAACGTTTTTAAATATTTATAAAATGGAATTGCTGTTGAGTGTGTGAGCCGCCATGTTGAACTGACGTCACAGGGGAAACTCGGACAAGAAAATTCTGTCCGACATCAACATCATAAAAGAGGCATGTTTCCGACAGGAAGTGGTGTTTCATGACGTTTTCATCCGAGTTCTGACTCGGAGAGAAATGATCGAACGCAGGATAATAGTACTCCTGAATGCCCTGTTGTATTCATTGTGTGGAGAGCTCTGATTGGCCAGAGAAGAATCGCTTTTCTGAGTAGGGAGCGAATATAACTTCTCAAATTGTTTCATAACAGAAGCATGCAAACAGTACTACTCAGTGACAACTGAATCAACTGAGCAAATTAGAAGTGTTGCATTGTTTAAATTTTAGTTATACATTTTGTGAAATTCCAAAATTGTGAAAATTGTGAGATGTTTAACTTAAAATGTAATTGTAAGCACTATATTTTGTAGTGACTGGTAGTTTAACTACCAGTATGCATCAGACTGTGTATGTAAAGTAAATGTTTTTCTAAATTGTACTAAAATTGTAGTTTAGCTCTGAAGTTGTATGCAAAAGACAAACATCCAGTCATTCTAAGCAAACATTCAGCTATTTGGGATCCTGGGAAACGCAGGGCTAAAAGAAAAGCATGCATTAAGGTCAGTCGAGAGGCAGCAGTTTACCTGTATTGCACGTCTGTGGATATTTTGAAGGAAACCACACTAGCTAGAGGAAACCCATACAAACACAGCAGAAAAATAGAACGCTAAGTTTGCGATAAATGGAACCAGATTCAAACTGTGACTTGCCAGGTCACTGCAGACCTTTTCAAATATTTGTTCTTGGTTATAGGATAGTCGTTTCATCCTGATGTGGGTATTGTAACAGATATTAAGGGGATAAGGTGTCACTGAGATTGGTCAATGTTCTGGGCTACAAATTGTATACTTTCCCCTTCTTTTATTAATATAAAATGGTATACTGTCAGTAATTTACAAAAGAATGTGTTTTTGTGTCCCCCTCCACCACAGAGCCCCCAGATGGGCACCTTTATGGGTGTGTACCTGCCCTGCCTGCAGAACATCCTGGGCGTCATCCTGTTCCTCCGGCTCACCTGGATCGTGGGCACGGCGGGCATCATGGAATCCTTAGCCATTGTCTCCATGTGCTGCACATGTGTATGCCATCTTTCTCTTACTCTTTCTGTAACCTCTATTTGTCACTGTGGCTGACCTGGGCTAATATTCATTTTACAAATACTGTGGTGTTAAAAATAGAGTTGGTTGAAAATTTGACCCTTCATTTACTTTTCCCTTTACTTTCAATTAGCAGACACTTTTGTCCAAAGCGATGTACAAGTGAGGCAAATAGCACATTACAAGCATATGGCTGTCAAGGAGTTTGACGAGGTATAAGTACAGCTAGGCTGAGCTTCCAATGAATGCCCAGGTTCGAGTGTAAGCAGTACTGTAACGAGAGCTACACAGCATCTTCCAACAAAGTGCTGATTTTCTCTGTGTATTTGTACGTGTGCCTGAATGGCTGAGAGTTTGTTAGATGTTGATCCCCAGCTAAATGTATAATGCCGCTTAGTTGATTACACCTGGCAGGGAAGTAGAAGTAATCTTCAGAGCTTGAGTGTTTGCAGCACAAAGTGCTATTTATAACGCTAGGACTCAGTGGAAACTTGCCCCCTGGTGGACATCATATGCTCTTTGCTTTTAGATTGAGTGCATTCTGTTGCAGTGCTGCTTTCACATAAGAGACTACCGATTCTCTTAAAGCTTCATGCCAGAATGCATTACTTTTTGGAGAATGGCTTAAAAGTTTATGCCTGTGACAGAAAGGCTTGCTAATAATCATCCTTCAATCATTCGATTTTCCTGTTAGATTCTTGCAGATCTGTTCCCTTTTTTCCTTTTAATTAGTCCAAAATAATAATTAAGGGCATATCTTTATTTCTACAGACACTCCTGACAGCCATATCAATGAGTGCCATCGCAACGAACGGCGTGGTTCCCGGTACGTGCTTGTTTTTGGTTTATTGTGGGTTTACCTCTGATTTTCTTTTATATTTCTGATTTTATTTCGTATATCTATATATGTATTTATTTATTTTTGATTACAGGTGTAGTTTATGATTGCACAGTGGTTATTTTGTGAAATTGCTAATGTGATCCCATGTTCACATTAACCAATGGTAATGCTGGCAGACTAAGACACTTATTTGTGTTTTTTTAAAGGGATTTCTAGCTTGACTCCTGTGTGCTTTACAGATAATTTACAATACAGGAGTTCTGTTTACATGTCCTCCCATGAGTTAAATGGATAGATGCTCAATGCAAGTATCTTGGTAAAAGCTGCTTTGTGCTGAATATCATTACCGTGCTTGTTTAGGTGTTTGTGAGGACTGAAAAATTAAATTATCGGTATTTCGGTAAGGCAAAACAGCTGAACATTTTTAGTTTATTTCTTCAAATGCTGATTTCCAAAAGAACATCTCAGTTAAAAAGCATACAGGATTATTTTCAGTGATTTTTTGTCCTTTTTTCTAAGTTGAAATTATCTTGCAATACCTTTTACGTGACTCATCTATATGTATGTGTGCTTTTGCCAAAAATTAAATCAAATGATTTTATTGACTCTGATCTCAAGTTCTGAGTTAACCAGTAGGAGCTGAATGTATTAAGATATCAGAGATCACTTGTACCTCCATTATGAATAATGGCTTTTCTGGTTCCTGAGCCTTCTCTGAAATGGAGACATTTGTGTCTGTTCCTCTCACAGCTGGTGGTTCTTATTACATGATCTCAAGGTCGCTGGGCCCTGAGTTTGGTGGAGCCGTGGGGTTCTGCTTCTACCTGGGCACCACCTTCGCTGGCTCCATGTACATCCTTGGCACCATTGAAATTCTCCTCGTAAGTCTGGCCGCACAACATCTAGCTGTTTTTCATTGTGGAGTGAGGTGTGGTTTCTATTTGCTGACAGACTAAAAGCAGAAATTCGTGGGATTTGGGTATATTGCGTGGGAAAGCATCCAGGAAGGGGCACATCTCTGCTTTTACTTAAGCACAAGACCACTGTGGTCTGCTGGATTTTCATGAGTATATATTGATTTACACACAGCTTTTCTCCAAGGCCTGTGAAAATAACGATCATGTAAATCAACAAGGAGGATCAGTACAAGCATGTTAACAATAATTGTGTCTTGTACACCAATTATTTCTACTTAATTATTTTATGATATGTTTCATGTAGTATTAAAGTTCACATGACCTTTAGAAGGTTTTGGGAAAAGGTCCATCAGACACCTTAAGTCTCTCCTCCCAGACCTACATCGTACCCAGTGCGGCCATCTTCAAAGCAGAGGAGAAGGAGCAGGAAGCTGAAGCCTTGCTCAACAACATGCGTGTCTATGGCACGTGCTGCCTTGCCCTCATGGCCCTCGTGGTCTTTGTGGGGGTCAAGTACGTCAACAAGCTGGCCCTGGTCTTCCTGGCCTGTGTGGTGCTCTCCATTCTGGCCATCTATGCTGGCGTCATCAAGACCACCTTCGATCCCCCTAACTTCCCGTGAGTTTGCGGCCCATGCCCAATATTTTCTGCTGTTCTGTGATGTTTGCGTTGTCTTTGTCGCCATCATGATACATTTATAGATGTGTGACTGAACATTTTGATGTGTGTTTCAACTGTTTAGATAGTAAGGCACTATGGTCACAATAGTATAATAATTCATACACAGTAGTACAAGTATGTTTTTTTTAACTGAATTGTGACCTGAAGCTCATTTGTGGAGTTTAAATTTTGCAGTTTAAAGTTTGTGGCTCTCCAAAGACTCTGCTTTGTAGTGTTAGGGTTAAAAACTTTAAAACATCATAGAGAAACAGAAACTTAGCTGTGTACATGCAGAATACACCCTCAGGAAAGTCACATTTATTCCCAGAATCAAACCAACGTAACGTTAAGTCTTGTTTGGTTAGTTTCCATTTGCCGGCATTTTATGATCTCCAGGACGTTATGAAATGCAGAACTTCGTTGTTCCTGCAGGGTCTGCTTGCTGGGAAACCGCACTCTGAAAAACCACAACTTCGACAAATGCCTTAAGACAGAGGAAGTAGGAAATGGGACGGTAACTACCAAGCTTTGGCAGCTCTTCTGTAACGGCTCAGAGCTCACCGCTGCCTGCGACAAATACTTTGAACTCAACAATGTGACCACGATCCAGGGCATTCCCGGACTGATGAGTGGGGTCATTTCAGGTGAGGAGGATTCACCTCAGTCCATGGCACATCTGGATCGGTTCAGGGAAGAGCCTGACAGTCATACAAATGTTAAGTTATGGACATTAGCTCATTTAAGTTACGTTTACATTACCTGGCTGAAGTGACTGGTGAGTTTTTGCCTTAATGCGACACAGACTGTTTTTAGGGCTGTGTGGACATAGAAGTCTAATCTTTTAAAATCACATTTGAGTAACTTCTCATATGTGATCCTAGATTGGAGACGTATTCCAATTTGGCCATATGACATGAATGAAAACAATCAGATTTGCCTTCATCTGATACTATATGCATGAGAAGAACATTTTTGTTGTTACTGATGCAAATGACTTGAGCAAAAACATATAAATGTGCGCATACTTGCCATTTCAGAGGACAGATGTGTTCACATTGCAGTTAAATACTGGTCACTTGTAATTATGAATGTGAACTGCCAAGATCCAAATCCAATTTGAGTAAAAAAAAACATCAGAATTGAACATTGAGGCTTGTAATATGAACATAGTCTTAGATGTTGGCATCAAAATGTTGTGACGGAGCTTAGCTGCCCATCTTATTGAATCTGGGATTAGTTAATACTTCCATCCATCCATCCATATGTCTGTCCTTCATACTGATTATCCGGTGCGGCGCCACAGTGAAGCTGAAGCCTAGCTCTAGAAGAACAGGACATTAGGCGGGGAGCACTGGATGGGATGGCAGTCTTTCTCAGGGCACAAATTCATCTAACTGCATGTGTTTCATTAATATATTGTTTCTTTCAAAAACAACAAATAACAGGTAACAAGACCCCAGACAGATGTTTGCATAATAAGATGGTATACTTTGTAATATGATTCTGGGTATTTTTTTATTATTATTTTTTATTCGAAATGGTTCCTGCAGATTAGGGCATGATAGGGGAGCAGTATGTGGTTCAGTGGGCTGAGCCTCTGTGTCTGTGATCAGAAGGTTGCTGGTTCAAGCCCAGCCAGGCCACCTCTATGGGTAGTGCCCTTTGTAGCCAAGCTTGCTCTTGTGGAGAGAAAGATGGGGGAGGTGAAAAGAGAATTTCCCCTCAGGGATCAATGAAAGTATGTAGTATTATTACTATTACAGTGGTACCTCAGTTCTCGATCTCATTAGAACAAAAATTTCTTAGAAGTTGAACCAAGCAGTTCGAAAAAAAATTACCTAGAGCTCAATCTGAATCTCAGACGTCAAACCATGAACGCTGACCTAAGATGTAACTTGTACACGCGGGGAAATGAGTCACGCAGCACGTCTCTCAGCGGAAACAAAGGGTAAAGCTTC
>JAODJW010000033.1:12006879-12022527 GCA_026777045.1 Hyperopisus bebe
ATTATTTCTTATGGGGAAAATTCGATCACAACTCGAACTTTTTAGGATTCGATCCGGAGTTCTGAACGAATTAAATTCGAGTTCTGAGGTATCACTGTCTTACTCAGAATGGACACCAAGCACTGCATGAAGGCCTGACTGGGCTAATTCATATTCTAATGCTCGTTCCCTTCCATTGACCTTAAAGGACCTGTGGTCTTTCCCATCTGTATGGCCTAGTGATGGAGTGACTGGTGACTCTCCACCTCTGTGCTGCAGAGAACATGTGGGGTAGCTATGGGCCCGTCGACATGCTGGTGGAGAAGAAGCACTACCCGTCCGTTCCTGCTGCAGACTCCCCCATGGACATCAACCTGCCATACGTGTCCAATGACATTGCCACATTCTTCACTCTCCTGGTGGGCATCTACTTTCCTTCTGTCACAGGTGAGAACAAACATTCGTATCTTATCTCTGGTTGCAAAGGACTCATTTGTCTCTGTAAGGCACTGGTATGAACAAATATTTTATCTTTAAGTCTGGTAAGAAGGTATTTACCTCACTTTGTCATGTTTTTTTTAGAACTTTTTTTTAATCTGTCACTGATAACTGTACGTGCCGTTATCTCTGCAAGAGAACATTTATCTCTTGCTGTGACGGGTAAAATTATATCTCTTATCTCCGTGGTTCTTAAAATTAAGTATTTTATGTCTGCTTTGATAAGCCTGGATGAGGTAGCCTCCATTTATGGAGTTTGCTTGATCCCTCAGGGTTTGATGCAGCTTTCCACCCAAAGCAAAAATGTGTGGTTAGTGGAACTGGTGTCTGATAATTGCCGCTAGCGTATGACTGAGTATGAGAGAGTGTGTGAGAGAATGTGTGCGCAGCCTCATACCACAGGGCTCAATTATTTTTTACCAAGGACCATCCAAGGTCCGCTGCTCCTGGTAAAATTTGCCAGCTGGGGTTTATGGGGGTGTCAATGATAATATTTGCGAGCTGGGTGGGTGGGTGTGTGTGGAATGTCTGTATTGCTCAAGCTAAACTTCTGACTCTCGTGGATCATCATCTGGGGGACCCTGATATAAGCAGTCCACATTAGGCTACAGAGACAAACACACACACTTCCACACACACACACATACACACGCATGCACGAATATATACAGTTGAGAGCAAAGCTTGGGGTCAAAGTGCAAGATCAAGCCATTTATCCAGCGCTCCTTGAGCATTTTTGGGGAGCTAAGGTCCTTGCTCAGCATTACAGTCAATGCCCAATGAAGTCCAGTCCATGGATTTCTCAGCACCCAATGGGCCTGTGTCTTAACATAAACCGGCCTCGACATGCTGGAAATGATGCCCCCATGTGTTTGTTGCAGGCATCATGGCCGGTTCAAACCGATCTGGAGACCTGCGGGACGCCCAGAAGTCCATTCCCATAGGAACGATCCTAGCTATAGTGACCACGTCTTTGATCTGTATCCTTCAGCAGGTGGAGACAGTGATGCTGAATGTGATGACATCACTGGAAAAATAGCATAGTGGCACAAATTGCAGTGTGTGGCGCTGTGGGGAATCCAAGTGCAGTGCCCTTTGACCCCAGAGGCTGTGTTTTCCTCAGTCACCCTCTGCAGATATCTCCTGCGTTGTGCTGTTCGGCACCTGCATCGAAGGTGTGGTTCTGAGAGACAAGTAAGCCTTGCTTTTCACATTTTTTAGTGAGACCACATCTGTGAATGATTATACAGAACAGTATGTGAGAAGAGAAAAGACAACACAGCGTCTGTCTTCAGCACATCGAAAACATGCAGAAAAACGAGACCTGCTAAAGAATTTTGAGATACATTAGATGTGAGTCAGTTGCTGTTAATTTCCTTTGATTGGTCCCACCCTGTGGAGGGAGTTGGAAGGGTTTCCCTGCCAGGCATTTCATAAACACACACATCCGTTGCATGTTATAGGGACGTCTGTCCTGTACATGAGTATGATGAGGCATTAGAGTCTCGGTCCGGCCCGGAATTCTATGGACACACCATTGCATAACCATTTTGTCACTTCCAGTGGTAGCTTTTGCTGCCCTATGTCCAAATAATGACAATTAAAAAGCTTTTGAATCAGTATTTTACTTTTTCATGTGTACATCTGTGCATGGCAAACACATGTACACACGCAACGTGTGTCCGTGTTGCAGGTACGGAGACTCTGTGAAAGGGAACCTGGTTATCGGCACTTTGTCCTGGCCCTCGCCCTGGGTCATTGTCATTGGCTCCTTCTTCTCCTGCTGCGGGGCCGGGCTCCAAAGCCTCACAGGGGCCCCGCGGCTCCTGCAGGCCATCGCCCGCGATGGCATCGTTCCCTTCCTGGAGGTCAGGCTCTGACACGCACACACACACCCACACATGCATATACCTCATAATGCCTCCATGACTGAAGCCACCTTGGCCGTCTGCCTCCAGGTTTTCGGTCACGGCAAAGCCAACGGGGAGCCAACGTGGGCCCTGCTGCTGACCGCGGCCATCTGCGAGAGCGGCATCCTCATCGCCTCGTTGGACGCCGTCGCCCCCATCCTTTCCATGTGAGTACTGCAACGTCCTTTTATGGCAGTGACTTTGCTCATGATTTCGGTTTCCCTGTGGTGCTGTGGAGCAGTTGGTCATTGGGTCATAACCCAGATTTCGACCAAAACTTATTTCACAAAAAGTACAATATTCATGCCTTTTTCAGAAATTGTACAAGTTTTTATCGTTCTTAATTCGTATTGTTCTTAATACTCTTTCTCTGTAACATCTTTTGTTATTTTGTGGGAAAAGTGTCTCAGTTTAATTCAAAGGTTATTTAAATTTGCTTTTAAAGGTCTGTCTTTTCATGTTTCATTCTGGAAATCAACCATCAAGTAAAAGCCTTCTTTGCTTTTTCTTTGAAATTGTGCAGGTTCTTCTTAATGTGCTACCTGTTTGTCAACTTGGCCTGTGCAGTTCAGACCCTGCTTCGTACCCCTAACTGGAGACCCCGGTTCAAGTTCTACCACTGGTGAGCCGTTTATTCACGTCAAATTCCTCATATATGAGGAAATCCACAGGGAGAGCTCCATCCCTGACCCTGAAGGTCACCTCAATGCTGTACGCTGAGCCACCAACCTGGCCGTAATATAACGGAAACTAAAATCTAATGATGCGTATACTTAAAGCGGCATCACCTATCACCAAAAATTGTATATATGGACATGGTAATGAATACTTCCATAAACGTCCAGTTCATGCCACTTCAGACTTCAGCTGAGCTGAAACTAGGTTTCTGAGAGACTTGGGGATATAGCCCCCATTACGGTGGAGATAGCACCCTTCCCCCCTTTCTGGTTAGATGTTCTGAACCCTTTCCTCTATCTCATACCGCGTGGTACATTCTAAGGATCTTAGGAGGCTTTGTGAAGGAACCAGGTATCAACCTTTGGCCAAAACAAGCATTTTCTGCAATTTATGAGGCATTTAGGGCATCCTGTAGGCTTTTTGGGGTTTCTATGGCTGACCTCTATGGCTGTCATGTTTCCCCTTGTTCCCACAGGGCCCTGTCCTTCCTGGGGATGAGCCTGTGTCTGTCCCTGATGTTCATCTCATCTTGGTTCTACGCCCTGGTGGCCATGGTGATTGCCGGGTGCATCTACAAGTACATCGAGTACAGGGGGTAAGAGGAGTATCTCCATACAGCAAAGCACGGGTTGGATTTATTTTATAAAATCTGATTTTCCAGGAGAGAGAGCAGGGGAATTAATGCATCTGAATCCTTTGAGAGCACCTGTTTTTATTCTTGAGCTTTAAAAGGCTCTTAACTACTAAAGATAATGAAAATGATGTATTTTATTTATATTGCCTCATTTTTTTGTCAGCCTTTCTCAGCATTTGTTTTTGGTATGTTTAAAATGAGTACCAATTCACTGATTTCACTTAGTGTGACATCCAGGTGATGCTTTTAAGTAGATCTCTTCTTGTCGCTCTGGTAAGCACATGTGCTGTATGTGCTTTTTTGGAGTCCAGCCTGTCTGATGTCTGATGTCATAGCAGCCCCGCCCTTTCTCTCATACCCACACACACACAAACACACACACACACAGCAAGCTCATTGCTGCCCTCTTTTATCTCCAGAGCTGAGAAGGAGTGGGGTGACGGGATCCGGGGCCTTTCCCTCAATGCCGCCCGCTACGCCCTGATGCGTCTGGAGGAAGCACCACCACACACCAAGAACTGGAGGTGAGGCGTGGAAGGCATGAAGCGTGTGCTCCTCAGCCCACTCTCATGCAGAGCCCACTGGCACATTCCACACCCCTCTCCGTCCTCTTGGAAACGATACAGCTTCTCCTGCCATAATTCCCAGATTTCACTCTCTGCCTTTGCGAATGTCAGCATACTGCTCTTATTTCCATGAATTTATTGCACTATTACCTAGAATTTCAAAGTTTAGGGAATTACCTAAATTAAGCCATCAATGCAAAACCAGTACAGCCCATTGTTTCATTCTATTATAAATTGTCGCCATCGTAATCTGGGGATGGCTTTATTGTTTTGTTTTTTATCCTGGAGGCCTATGAAATTACTCTGCTGAAAGATAAACCCCCAACATGGGAAGCTGCCAGACCCACACATATGGGGACTTTATGGTAGAATCGAGGTCACGCAAGCTGTTCTTCTCCGGCCCAATCCCGCGCCGGGCCACTCCTGTTGATATCGATTTGTCGGGCCATCTGGTGCCCTTCAGCTCCGGCCCTCCTTCCCATTGCATTCCCAGTGTTCCCTAAGCCTCTTACGGAGGCCGGTTCACTTTCAGTTCAGCCTCATTTGGCCCAAATTATTCCTGTCTACTTTAGCTGAATCTCCTTTTGATTTATTATTTGGGCAAAGAATGTAAGTTCAAACAGCTGTCTCAGGCTACCCCCATAAAAATATATTGGTAGCTTGATTTCTGTTTAAAACGCACGACCACAGGAAGCCGGCTTGGTTCAGCAAAGCATGAGCAGGAGGCCCATCTGCTCCTCTCTGCTTTCAGTTTGGGATTTTAGGATTTCAGCCCAGTATATATGACTGGGAAATGTGTACTCCAGCTGGGGAAGGGGCCTTCACTCTATTGGGGGTTTCCTGAGGGGCTGCTGTTCCCTGTGCTCTGCAGTAGCGGTGGTGCACCATCATCATGTTGTATCCCCCTCTGCACCCCCCCCTTCCCCTTTCCACTCTCAGGCCTCAGCTGTTGGTGCTGCTAAACCTGGACTCAGAGCTGGCGGTGAAGCACCCGCGCCTGCTCTCCCTCACCACCCAGCTAAAGGCCGGAAAGGGCCTCACCATCGTGGGCTCCGTCCTGGAGGGCACGTACCTCACTAAGGGGCTGGAGGCCAAACGGGCCGAGCAGGTGAAGGAGAGTGCATCCCGGAGCCAGTCGGCTAGCTTATTTGTTGCTGTCTTCATTTGCATTTGCATTGTTCCTAAACCGGACTGAACTGGTCTTAATAGGCCAATATGTGTGTGAAGGCTGCCCCCTTCTGGTAAACTAGCAGAATGCCTCATTCTGCCAAAGAGAAGAAACTGCCTAGGGCAGTTTTTGTATTCTTAAATATTGAATGATAATATTAGATTTTTTTATTATTACAGTTGGCTGACATGTCAGTGATGAGGGATTATTCTGTGTTAATTGTTTAGGTGTTTCTGTGCAGTAGTGTTCATTTACCAGCACATTTGGGTGCTGGTGGTGCTTGTCATATGATGCACTAAGGAATTTTGCAGTAAACCAAGATCTCTTTCTATTCTCTTAACGAGAAGCTTTGCTTTCTCTACATTTTCACCAGCCCCTAGTCAGCCAAAGGAAGAGGCTTTCGGAAGACCAGGATTTCAGTGCAGTTCTTCATTATAGAATTTTACCACAGATTGTAGTTGTGAAGTATTGCTGATGGTTTCTTTATTCATATGTGGCTTTTCAGCCTTATTAAATGATGTGTTCCTTGTTTCTGTGCCCTACCCATGTGTGTGCAGAACATCAAGTCTTCCATGTCCACAGAGAGGACCAAGGGCTTCTGCCATGTGGTGGTGTCGTCCAATATGCGCGACGGCTTCTCCCACCTAATCCAGTCGGCCGGCCTCGGTGGCATGAAGCACAACTCGGTGCTGATGTCTTGGCCTGGAAGCTGGAAGCAGGGCGTGGACCATGCCTGCCTGACCAACTTTGTCGGTGGGTCTCCCTTTCTTTACTGTCGGGTCAGGTGGAACGTGAGTGAACGATTGGGGGGCCAGGGACTGGAATCCATGTCTAATTCGTCCTACAGAGACAGTGCGGGAGACCACAGCTGCGCACCAGGCTCTCCTGGTAGCCAAGAACGTGGACAACTTCCCCGCCAACCAGGACCGGCTAAATGAGGGGACGGTGGACGTCTGGTGGATCGTGCACGACGGCGGCATGCTTATGCTGCTGCCCTTCCTGCTACGGCAGCACAAGGTGGGTCTCCATGGAGCCACGGGCGTTTTATGGCTAGTCTGGCTAACTGGCTAAGCGGTGCCCGTCAGCCTACCAGGCACCTCCCATCTCTGCACCATCTGGTATGTAATAGGGCATAATGTGCCCTTCCCAACCCAGTCCAAAGAATTTAGACCAGGGGTGGGCAATCTTATCCGCAAGGGGCCGGTGTGTATGCAAGTTTTTGGGATAACCTTTAGGTCAGCTGTTTAAACCCAGGTGTGAGGACTCTTCAGCCAATAATTAGTGACCTAATTAGGGAGTTGCAATGAAAACCTGCATGCACACCGGCCCTTTGCAGATAAGATTGCCCACCCCTGGCTTAGACAAAGGGCTGAAGAGCAGATTTTCAAAACTCACTCATACATTTTCAAGAAACTTCAGTGTGCTTAATCAGTTTTTCGAAATTTTCTGAAAGTTCATTGGATTATAGGAGGACTGAGTGAGTTTTGGTAACCGATGCTGTAACATATGATGAGGAAGCCTGTCTTCAGATCTTGGCAGTCTCATCTCGAACATAACAAAAAAATGGACTTTGAGTTTTGGACATTTGTTCTTCAGTTAATAGGAGGGTCAGCAACACCAGCATGGCAGCAGTGGTTATTGAAATACAGCCCGAAGTTTGTGGGTTCAAGTTCCTTGAGAGTCACTTGGTGACACTTAGAACAGTACTTACCCGGAGTTGCCCGGTAAAACATCCAGCTCTGTATGTGAATGTGAACAGCTGTGTCACCTTGGGTGAAAGCTTTGACAATGTGTAAGGTCAAGGATGGGCATCGCACCATTTTGGTTGTTAGTGTTAAGTAAGAGGCTGTCTATGCCATAGCCAAGAGCTGGGAGCTCATCCCACCCTGGAAATAGCTGTATTGAGCTGCAGACCCCTATCTCCTGGGTAGCCAAGAAGAGCATAAAATTCAACTAATTCCTGACCTGACCTGCTTGTCATCCTTCCCACCAGGTCTGGAGGAAGTGCAAGATGCGCATCTTCACCGTGGCTCAGATGAACGACAACAGCATCCAGATGAAGAAGGATCTGCAGATGTTCTTGTACCACCTCCGGCTGGATGCTGAGGTGGAGGTTGTGGAGATGGTAAATGACAGCCTGCCTGGTGTCTTTCTGTTTAATCATCCTGATTAAATTGGGTTTCTGCTGAGATTGAATGATCAACTTGTACATTTCACTCAGCTGTTGTTCTTTTGTGTAACCCAGCACGATAGTGACATCTCAGCCTTCACCTACGAGAAGACTCTGATGATGGAGCAGCGTTCCCAGATGCTAAAACAAATACATTTGTCTCGGACTGAGCAGGAGAGGGAGGTACGTACAGCAGCTTGTGGGTGATTTTGGCGAGTAGATTTTATATAGATCTTTTTGGCAAACGAATTAATCAATATGAGGCTTAAATCTTGAAATAATCAACAAAGTGTTTGATCGCAGGGTTTCAGTTCTTTCATCTTTGCCTGGCAAATTACCGATACAGAAATTGGTTTTACAAGTTATTGGTGGTGCAGTGGTTAGCACTGTTGCCTCACACCTCTGGGTTCGAGTCTCCGCCTGGGTCACGTGTGTGGAGTTTGCATGTTCTCCCTGTGTCGTCGTGGGGTTTTCTCCGGGTACTCCGGCTTCCCCCACAGTCCAAAGACATGCTGAGGCTAATTGGAGTTACTAAATTCCCATAGGTGTGAGTGTGCCCTGTGATGGGCTGGCCCCCCCATTCAGGGTTGTTCCCTGCCTCGTGCCCGTTGCTTCCGGGATAGGCTCTGGACCCAGTAGGATAAGCGGTTTGAAAAATGGATGGAAGTTATTGGGTCATACATATAAATACATTTTAGTTCTGTTCTGTCTTTTGGAGTCTCTTTGTTTTTTGTTGGCTGTGTATACTTTAACCTCTGGGTAATGGCGTTCATGTGGCATTATTGTTGACTTTACTATGCCTGTTTAGTCATGTGGAGGGGATGGCGGGGGGGGCTCAATGAACAGAGTTAGCATTAAGAGAAAGAATCGGAGATGGGGAGTGGCGAGGTTGATGTGACAGTGACCGAATGGAAACTTGCGGACTCTCCGCTGGGGGGGATGGTGCAGATTCAAAGCATCACCGATGAGTCACGCAGCTCCATCCGGAGGAAGAGCCAAGGCAGAGAGCGGGCCTCGGGCCGCGGCCAGCGGAACAGCGCTCGGGAGGACGAGGTAGTCCTGTCCCCCTCCCCCCATTGCCGTGATGCCTGCCCTAAGATGAAGTGGTTTCTAAGCAACTCCGAGGCAGTTGCCCTTAGAGACAAGCTTCCTGCTCCCCATCCTCCCATCACCATGTTAGACACAGCCGTGAACACCCCCCCCCCCCGGCCCAGCACTGTCATCTCTCCAGTAGTATTTCGGAACCCATCAGCTGGTCACCCGCTTGCTTCTGAATACCCAGCACCCCTCTGTAAGGCATTCTGTTAATTTATTAGTTAACCTGTTCCACAACTTCATTGCAGGAATGTACCCGTGCATAAGTATACTATATTTTAACTGACTGACTGTGGCATAAGTAGTTATGTTAAAGCTTTAAATTCGTCACCTGTACCGTGTAAGTTCATGCTATATGATGTCTTCCTGTGTACGCTAGCTGCAAAGAAGGCTTTTGAAAATATTGGATTCAAAGGCTGAGGCTGTTTGTAGGTGGATCACTGACATCTTGAGTGACGAGTTGTTGCTGTGCTTCATCTGCCATTTGGGGCCATTTCTTGTGTGTTTTCCTCCATTGGCTGCAGCTTTTCAGAAATACCTTTAGTTTTAAGAGGGTTCCTCAGTTCGCATGGGGATAGACTCCAGTGGCTTCTGTGCCAGACCTAAGGCCGGTGATGTGCCCTCAGCCTGTTCTGTATGTGGCACACATCGCTGACCCTGCCCCTGCTGACTCCACCCCCGCTGACTCCACCCCTCAGGCTCAACTGATCCACGACAGGAACACGGCGTCCCACGGCTCATCCCACGACTCACCCAACACCAAGAGCGATGCCACCCCGGACCGGGTGCACATGACCTGGACAAAGGAGAAGATGTTCAGCGAGAGGAACCGAAACCGTGAGGCCAACGTGGGCGTGAGAGACCTCTTCAACATGAAGCCGTGAGTGTCTCCCTGCTCAGTCCTCCTTCACAGTTCTACGGCACCCCCTTAGACGATGTAATGGTGTGCAAGTATTGACTTGAATTTGCACTGTTTTGAAGATTCCTCATCTGAGAAGGTCTCTTCTTGTTGGAGTTATGGGGGAAACAGTAGCAGGCAAATGGCGCTTTTCCACTGGCATACTGGCACCAGGCTGTACCTGAGCCTTACCGTACAGTGAAGAGGCACTAGTGATAACTCTGGTTTTCCACTGCAGAAGGGTCTGCTCAGTAAAGGTGTTGCCAGGTTTGGAAAGTAACAGTGATGCAAAACTGAAGACACGCTTATTTACCTTTCACATGGGGTACAGCATGATTTACTAGGTGCTAATTTCTGGTAGCACATGTGCAACAGTCGCCATGGTATGTTAGCATCAAATGCTAGTGGGAATACCATTAGCTTGTATAAATTTCATAGCGAATCCGTTCTGTTCAGCCATTCTCTAGTACTTTAAATAGTAGGTTTATAAGTTTCATGTCCTGAATTATCGACAATGCATCAGTACATCACGATATGCAATAGTACTAATAATGAATAATATAGAAAATGCCCTTTTTTCCTTCAGATAATCCATGCGTATCGATGTACATTAATGGTATCTGTGCATTTCGACCAATCAGATGGTGGTGATGGTTTGATCACGCTTTCACCCCTGCTAACCTAGTAAGCAGGGCCATGTGAGTTCGGGTGCAGCTGGGGTACATCCCACATAATGTACAATGGAAACCGTCTC
Organism: Hyperopisus bebe; assembly: GCA_026777045.1. Taxonomy (NCBI): domain Eukaryota; kingdom Metazoa; phylum Chordata; class Actinopteri; order Osteoglossiformes; family Mormyridae; genus Hyperopisus; species Hyperopisus bebe. Next base: position 12,017,230 of record JAODJW010000033.1, read on the forward strand.
TTCACACTACAGCTTGGGTATGGTTTGGTTTTTGTTGGCAGTAGAAAAGCGCCACAAGTTATTTTTAGAATGATGTTTTCTTGAAGCCTTCACTGGCCCCTTTCTGTGCTTACACCTGTTCTCGTGGCCTTTCATAAAGGGTTAAACACCGTAGGCTCTTAAAAAAGGCACAGAATCTTCAGGTAGCATGAAAAAGAATGAGGAGCATAACACCTGCAGTGGGCTGGACGTAGTTGGCATGGCATTGCACGCTGACTCTAACGTCATTTGTGCGTGGACACGTCTAGCTGTGATGTGATGTGGCCTGACGTGGACATGTCCATGTTACTTTCACCAAGCATCTCATATTTGTACAGATCATCCAAGTATCCCGTGTCCGAACATCTATATGATTAAATATTTGTGTGTATCTGACAGGACGTTTTGTTCTTTTATGTGCTGGATGTGAGACTACCTGGTTATTAAGTGAATACCGTGTTGAAATAAGGGGTTCCCTTAAAATCAAAATCAAGAGACTTAAATTGGAACTAAAGGAGTTTATTGAGATCTAAAATACTGCAATCTGTATTCTTTGTTGGTCAAAAAATGAGGCATCTTTTCAGGGATGGACGTCATGTGATGAAAGCAGGAACCCTAAAATTCTGCAGAAAGCCTCTAAGTGTCTTTTTGTTGTTTTGTTCTGTCTTCCTCCTTCTAGAGAGTGGGAGAGCCTGTAAGTCACATTTCTCTTTGTCTATGCTGTGTGTGCGTGTGTCTGTGTTTGCGTGCGTGTATGTGTATGTGACAGTGCTCATGCTCATGCTTTTCATAGCCTTGGGTCGGGCCACGAGAGCTGAGTGAGGGATTTGGGAGTGGCAACCAACCTCCCACTCAACCCCCTCTCCCCCGCTACTGTCCTGTGAAATCGAAAACCCTTTTCTTCCCAGCTGCAACCGCATGTATGGTAGCATTTGTGTCGTGGGGCATTCAGCACTTTCCGCTTTTCCACAAACCCCCTGAAATGGGGGCTGCCTCGTGGTCAGGAACACGATGTCATAACAGGGGCGGTTCAGGTTTGCTTACCAGAGCTTTTGACTGAGACATCATTATCAGGTAGGCTTAGCCAGGGAGGTGCCCCTCTCCCTGGCATGTGTGCCCAAAAACCTTTGTGGCTCACCGTCTGAATTATGAATGTGTTTTACACCAGACCATATTCTCTCAACACTAAAACTCATAAGTTTGTTCTAAAATAGCCTGTAATATGACACCTCTGGTAAGGATACATATTTGACAGGCTCGTGAGATAAACCAGTTTTCGTGCTTCAAGGACATTCCATGCTGACTACATGAAATTTAATTTGCCAATCCAGCTTTTCTGGCTCTTTGCCCAGCAGAAGCTCCTCTATTTCTCACTCTCTCTCTGTCTCCCACTATTGGCTTTGGCTGGGAATGGTGCTTGCTTAACATATTATGAATGCTGCTTTAATTGTCATTGAGCTGCTTCAGGCTGGGGGCTCGAAAGTGGGGGCACTCTTTCCTCGACGTTTTAAAAGAGTGCTGAAGGGGGGGTTGGGTTCAGTGTAGTAGTTTATAGATGTAGCATTTGGATTAGCGCTGACAGCTCTACTTGACCGGACCTCACTGCTGGCAGAATTAGCAGATGGGGAATGTGCCATGTTATAGCGGGGGAGATGCCATCACAGGCATTCTCCTCTGTCTGTCCACTGTCTGGTGAGATCTAGCCCAGTGTCGTCTTCCCGGGAGTGCCCCTGAACACGTGTGTGGGCTACGCTTTGCTGCAGGAATCAGTCCAACGTTCGCCGGATGCACACTGCAGTCAAGCTGAACGAGGTGGTGTTGAACAAGTCCCAAGAGGCCCATTTGGTCCTGCTCAACATGCCAGGGCCTCCCAAGCACAGAGGTGGTGACGAGAACTGTATCCTTTCCTTTTTACTCTGGTAAGCATGCCATGTGACTTACCACTCTGTCTGATTTATTACTATTCAGTTGCCAAGTCGATGTGAACTCCTCACAACCATATAGACAACATTTCTCCAGAATATTCTATCTTCTGCCTGGGTCTCCATGCCTCCCAGTTGCATGTTAATCGTTGTGATTATTGAATTCATTGTCATAATTGTATTCCACGGATGGGAAATACGTATGATTTTGGGACCGGTCAGCCACCGCTGCTGCTGTACACACATTATTAGCATGATAAGTATTTGATAGATCCTTTTTAAACTTTATAGACAGTTTAGACACATTGTAGTGGTGAACTTTTGAGAGTGATCAAATTTTGAGACGAATCACTCCAAAACGGGTTGCAAAGAGAAGGGGGCTAAGGATTGTAGAGGTTGAGGGTGTGAAAGAAGTAGGGATTAAATGAGTGTGATGAGGCCGATTGTTGTCATTCCGGCAGAATCTAGTTGCATTGAAGTAACAGTCTGTGCATGTGTCTGTTTCTAGGATCATGTGACTCACACTCTTTTTCTTGACCTGCTGCCTCAGACATGGAGTTCCTGGAGGTACTGGTGGAGGGGTTGAATCGCGTGCTCCTCGTGCGCGGCGGAGGCCGTGAGGTCATCACCATTTACTCATAACCGTGCTGCACAGTTCGGTACACCAGAGCTGCTGGGCAGGGAGGCCTGTATCAAAGGGGAGGGGGGTGGGGCCAGGTCTTCAGCATCACAGATGCATTTCAGAACTGCAGGCTTATGACCACCGGGGGTGCCAGCTGAGGACAGAGAGCAGCCTTTTCTACCAGCTGGGTAGCACATTTTCTTACCCAGCATAGAAATTAATATTTATGGTTCCTTTGTATTCACTTCATTTTGTGTTTGTGTTCCTTTTTGAACACACAGAAAAGATGTTCATCATTAGGTTTATAAATTCAGCTGAGGACAACAGTGCAAATAAGAAGGTAGTCAAGTATTGTTGTTATTTTTCTTTCTTTAAGTCAATGGAAAATTGGTCATAAGACAAAACAGAACATTGACCTCTGACCTGGGATGACCTCTGACTGTCCTCTGTAAGAAGTTTCATGTGTCACTTGTTCCTCTTTTGTCCAGTAGAGGACTTGTGCTTGTAGGGTTTAGATGTGCCCGTGCTTGTGTTTCTATTTAATGGTATTTACCAGTACGTCTGAAGGGAATTTTAGAATGGCACGGTCCAGGCATGGCTGTCATGTGCTTAAAATGTGCCCCACTTTCAGTTCAATAGTGTTTTTATTTTTTTAAAACAACAAATGAGGTACAAACACATCGTTTATTAGTCATTCTGGTTTGATACCCCAAATCACAATATCTTCTCTATTTCTGATGATTAGCAAGGATATATCAAAGCTAGGCACCAAGACTTGGGATCACATCCACAACATCAACACACGCTAGTCTTAGCGTAGAGGGGCTCAGGTGCCTTCAGCCTGATGGAAGGGTTGAGCCTGGTGGAGTTGTGCATGCAATGCACACCATACACACCAGCCTCTCCTGTAAGATGTGTGCAGATATGGGTAAAGCTCACCGACAGTTTTAATAACAGTAATTGTCTGGTAAAAGCACCAGTCATCAGTATAAAAGCCATAGTTCACATGGTAATGCTGGACCTCAGGCATCGTGTGTTGTCAAAACTCATGGATTAGGTCATTGGCGGTAAAAAAACGTTATGGGGTTGAACTTCTCGAATCGTTACCTCAGTCTCTAGTGAAGTATCATTTCAACCTCAGGCGATGGCCAAAGAGGCCAAATTTGAAGCCTGCCCTCCCTGTGGGGACAGAAAAAAAGTAATCTATGCATCGTTATACGTTATGCGGTTGTGATTTTTATGTTTTAATCTGCATGTGTACATGGAGTCCAGCAGGCGTGATCCTGAAGCTTAAAGGTGATTGTGTTATGGCGAAGGATTCGTTTTAGAGGCAAAGTCATGGATGTCTGTTTTGACACTCACACGTATTTGTTGGCCACCAGCAGAGAGAGACCATCTTTGTTTCAGTTAAAGGGATTTTATCACAGCACTTTGGGTCTCATAAAAGGCTTAAAGGCACTGGCTATTTTCACGTCAAGCCCTGTGTCTTTGCAAGCTTGCATATATCTTGCTTCACGGGAAGGCAACCACAGGACACCACATCAATGAGAAAACTCTTCATTTGTGGGTTTTTACAGCTGTAAAGAGGCAGTTTGTCTTGCCAAAACTGGCTGCTGATCTTTGGATTACATGTGAAATGTAACATTTTAGGTCTTTAGGCATCTTTATTGTGTACAGAAAAAAGTGCCAAAAAGATTTAGAAGAAACTGTGGAAGGATACGCCTTGTATGAATTCACCTGGAACATTAAGTAACAAAAAAATCCAAACTGACAAGCTGCTTACTTTCTGCTGTGTAAAGAATGGGTAATGTGATGGCATGGTGCATTCTGAGAAATATAGAGGTTCAGTTAAGAGGTTTGGTCTTCTTTCTTTACTGAACTTCCCAATGGGAATGTGCCACCATATCATGAGTTCTGGAGTTTTCTTTAATGGATAATGAAGGGACTGTGTTTCTTGGCCTCCTGTGAACTGTAACCCTTTTTCTCATTCATGAATGAGCTGAAGCCCCCTTTTTTAACAAAAAACCAAGTCAATACAAGTTTTCAGCAGAAGGCTTTGGTCATGAGGTCATTACCATTTACTCATAACTGCAGCATGGTTTGATACCCCAAAACCGCAGTGCATTTTGGGAAACCTGTATCAAGGGAGAAGGGCCGGGTCCACCAGGGGTGCCAGCTGAGGACAGAGAGCAGCCTTGTCTACCAACTGATTTACAAGCACACTGTATCTTCCTGCACAAAAATCGAAATTTATGGTTCCTTTGTATTCACTTCGTTTTGTGTTTGTGTTCCTTTTTGAACACTCAAAAAGATATTTATTAGGTTTATAAATTCAGCTGAGGGCAACACTGCAAATAAGAATGTAGTCTTGTGTTGCTGGTCTTTTTTGCCTGTTTATTATAAGACAATACACATGTGTGGCAGAAGGCTCTGGTCATACCCCCAGACAAGCGGACCGCTTTTGACATAGGCTGCAGATAATACCCCGCAGTAGTCATTAGTTACCACCAGGTGGCATTAGTATTCCACTCATAAGCCAGGCATCTTGAGGGCTCCTTGACAATGAATGTCAGGTTTTTTCATTGCTCTAAAGCACATTTTATTTGTTCGCGGTCTGACTATGGGAATTTCTCCCTGTGTAGTTCCAGTTTCTTTGAGGCATTTACACTTGACTTTGGAATATCTAGCAGGGAATAAATTCCACAAAAGCAGTGGCACAGCAACAGAGAAGGAAGG
>JAODJW010000033.1:12032679-12063138 GCA_026777045.1 Hyperopisus bebe
ACTCTCACACACAAGGCAGCGTGATTTTGTGTCTCCTGTTGATTCACACCCATCCAGTTAATTTACATGCTAATTCCAACTAGAAAGGTGCCTGGGCTTAAGCTGTTGTGAAATTGCCTTTGTTTCGGGGCTGAGTTGGATCACAGTTGGAGTTGGAGACCTTGGGTTTGTCTACTGAAGGCCAACAGAGCAAGGGGTTCTGAAGAACCAGTCACTGTGTGTGGTTTATTTAATGGTTATACATTTCTAAACAATGTTTGTGGCCTTCATCCCTCAAGGATCCTCCTACTTGTAGAGCATAAAATGCAAAATGCAGGCTCTTCAGTTTAAAACCTAACCCTGCCTTGCTGAATGAATGGGTTTTTTTTGCTATTTTTTTGTATTTTCTGTAGTGTAGAAGTGTTTTCTAATGCTTGGTTACATGATGTAGACCTTTTCAACAAAAGGGCACAGATTCCTAACCTGCTGAGTTATACCCCACTCCATACCGAGTCCATCCATCCATCCATCCATCCATCCATCCATCTTCCTTCCTAATGAAATGTAATGTATATAATGCCCATTTCTCCTTTGTATAAAGGTCACCAAGTAGATGAAACTCTGCTAACGGTCCCCCCCCCCAAGGTGTTTTTCCTTGGCCTGTCCTGTTCGGTGACCAGCTTCTGTTGTATTATCTTCTGTAAACACAAGGGATGGTGACCTGGCTGCTGACTTTGTTTACTAAGGCCCATCTTCTGCTTATCAGGTCTTCCAGCTACTTTCTCAGTCTCAAAAGTCCTGTCACATGTTACTCATTTTTTCCCACACTGCTTTTCAACTTCTGCGTGGCTGAAAAGTTCCCGCTGTAGTTTGCATTCCCGATTGACTTGTGGCCGAGTCGTTTGGAACTGGGAGCTAGTTTGGTAACATGATCCACAATCACATTGCCATATTAAAATGAAAGTAGGACGCTTGCCATGACTCAGCACCATGTTGACCAAAGGTGCTCATGTAATGACGTACATTAGTGTGTTTCCTAGGAACCTTGTGATTTACCGGACAGGTGGATGGTTCCTGACAAACTCCTCAAGGGTGATTCTCTGTATGGTCTATGCAAAGCATCTGGTTATATACAGCTGCACCTTTTGCACCTTTATTATCAGCCGTGGTAAATTTCAGGCTTAGAAATACAGTCCATTCTGTGGCCAGCATGTTGCCACTATGTAAATTATTAAGCTGGACTTCTCATACAGTTCGGTCCCCCCCTTTCTGGACCACCTTTGGGAATCTTGTGACAAGTTATTTATTGCAATCGTCAGTCCCACATCACTAAAGAGAGCACACTTACGCCGGTCATGACAGACTCGTGTCCTTATAGGCATTACAATGCCTTCATCGGATCTGAAAGGTCTGTAGATGCACTCATGCCTCATAGCTAGTTTCTCCTTTGCTGGTTTCCTCCCAGTCCCCACCTGGAGGGCTGAGATGATGTGACCTCTCGGTGAGGTCGTTTATTTTGTTTTGTAGTGAGTGTGAGTTGTGAGCCGTGTACAAAGTAAAATCCTTTAATGCACTTAATTCAATGGAAATACATATTTTTACAGGTTACATAAATGTATGTTTCTGAATCAGAAAAAGCAATGGCGCTTTTTTTATGGTTTCTGTTTCATGTACCACATTATTACGGACATTTACCTCAACAGGAAAGCACTATAGAGTATTAAACCAATAGGAGAACATTTCTATTCTTTGCATATACATTGGACTGATTGGTTTTAAGCGTTACTCTTTCCTAATATGAGGTATTAGATTTACCATTAGACTTCTGAAATCAAAACTAGCTTAAAAAATGCATTTTTGTAGCTAAGAGCTGAATTTGCCTGAGTGGGAGGAGCTTTTCATGCGTCTACATGTCTGTGCGTGGGCATTGGTGCCTCACCGGAGGTTTAGCTGCTATCAGGAAGTGGGAGAGGAAGTGCCCTGCAATGCTGGCCTCTAAGGCCAGGCTCCTGGCGGCTTCCCTCCCGAGCTTCTGTGTAGAGGGAGCTGCATGCAGGAGCATCTGCTCTCGACTGCTTTGACTTTCTGGGCCTGGGTGGCGGGTAAGAGCAGAAGCTCATGTGGCTAATGCTGCTATCAACACTAATGCTTGATTGTCATCTCCCAGCAGTGTTGGCTGAGGCTGTGCACGGGCCAGGTAAACAAATAATTAGTCGTGAAGTTTATTACTTTCATTTCTTTCTCACCTTGGTATTAGAATCATCAGCTTTCCAAAGTCTGTAACTGCCATATTAGCTGCTGTCCATCAATGAACCTCCTGTTACACTGGTCGATAATGAGTGATAGTGAGTCTCCTCCCTGCTTAATAGCAGAAGCAGCTTTGGCATTGTGCCGTGGTAGAGTTTTCAACGACCTCACAACACACTGGGCGGAACACTACACTTCCCTGCGATGGGCATGTTGGATGTGGATTAAGCTGTATCAGGCCAAGGTGCATCATCTCAGAAGTGAGAGACAGTGTTGACAGTTTGGTATCTGTTCTATGAAACTCCAATGGCTGAGGTGCTGATTAACAATAGCTAGGAAGAAGACAGAGAGATACCCACTGTAGGAGATGGGCATGTGTGGATCGATGCTGAAATATCGATTCTTTTGATCTTTGTGTTTTACTTTAAGAATACATTGTAATGTTAAAATATATATTTTTATGAAGGGAGCAGAACATGAACTCCCACCATGCAGGGCTGCCCATGAGGGCGAAAAAGGGTAAGACTTTCAAGGGCCACGACACTAGTGTCTAGGGAAATGGAGCAATCGATCCACCACCCTTGGCAAGTTTCACTATCAGGGTTAGGTCAGCACTGAATTTCAGTATCAGGATCTGTATGACAATTAATCATATAACTGATAAATCCTCTTCAAAAGTGCAGTTCCAACTTAGCTCTGTTCTCATCTTAACCATGTACTGGATAAGCTGATGATAGTTTTGTCTGGATATATGTTAAAACTTACATGATCCTATACTTTAAAACCAGTGTTCTTGAATGTCCAAATAAGGCTCCTAACTATATGGGGACTGGGGTTTGACTGCAGTTCTCTGATTTTCAGTGTTTGTGTTGTCTTAGAAACACAATGAGCACATTGTCACCAAATACTCAGGATGGGCTAATGGACTTTCATTAAGTGCATTGCTATCCATGTGCCAGCATGTATTCTTACTGGCAGTGTAAGATGCACTAAGATGGAATGATGGGGAATTTTTACACATCACTGTATGGGAAGCTGATGGGGCGGCATGTGAAACTTACTTGACAATGGAGGGGAGCTTGCTGCCACAGGGGACTAATTGGGATGCAGGCTAACGCAATGCATGTGGTCAACATGAGACGCCCGGCTATTGACTGGCCGGGTTTCACCACATGGCTCCTACAGGCATCTGAGAGGACGACTATTTTCCATCACAGCCTAGCTGAGCAGGCACAGATGAGGGCAGCTGTGGGTAGGGATGGAGGAGATGAATGGGGAGCCAAAGCCATCCAAAGCTCTGCATGTGTGGAACTTGGCCTCACAGAGCTGCTGTTGTCTTTGCGTGTGTGTGTGTGTGTGTATGTGTGTGCTTGCATGTGTCTTGTAGGGTGTGAAACATGGGCAGGGTTCAAAACGCAACGAAAAAAAAGCAGCTGTAACGGTAACAATGTAAAGGAATAAATTTGGCAGTTTTTATGTGTTTATTTTTTTGCATTTACATCTATATATTAAAGCTCTGTCTGTGTTCACCCCATTGTGCTCTCCTAAGCCCTTTTTTGTGGCTCGTAACATGTTTAATATTTACTATTACCACAGGAAGCCAATTTAAACACTTCCAGTGATTTAAAATGGCAGGATTAATCATGCTGTTCGTTACTCTATTAATACCGGCTACTAATGCGTTGGCACGAACGCCGCTCTTATTCTCACATGCCCACCCAAGGACTGAATCGACAGCTTTAAGAAAAAAATGCTGGAAGTCTGCCGAATCAATTAATAAGATGTGTTTCATTTCAGTATTATGATAAATGCTCATTTTAAATTCCAGAAATAGCAGTAGCATGAATTACATTTAATTACACTTTGAAGGTAAATCACTTAGTAAATTACAAGAATTATATTCCGTTGGAAGTGAGTTGACTGTAAAATGGATGTAGTTCTCTGTCAAGCCATATTTAATTTCTTCCTGGTTTTACAGTGATCATTTAAATTTTTGCATAATGTGATGACGTTGGTAGTGTATGGTGTGTATGGTGCCCTTGGCATCAGTTAAATTCAGTTACTTCAGTGGCCCCCTATTTTTGGGTGAAATTGATTCTGAACGGACAGCTGTCTATTGTCAATTCGTGAGGAGGGAGATCCTCTTCTGTTTGGCCTAACAGGAAGTGGTGGCCGTCATGGCGATCAACGGCTGCACTGCTGTAGTCCGCCCCCAGATCACAGCAACCAGAGATGGCTGTGGTTTCCCTTCTACGAGCACCACCCAACTGCTAATGTTTTTACTCAATTTTCACTTATCACCTACTCAACAGACACAGCCAACTATACTGCGTCTGTGTCCCAAGAACCATTTCTGCCTTTAGTGACAGTGAATGTGACTCAGTGGAGATGTGTTTTTATGAGGCCCAGTCTCAGCATAACTGAATGACGTGTTTTATCATCTGCATTTGCATTAAGATCATCGGTAGGTAAGATCTTGGTTGTAGACTATTCTGAAGTTACTCTAGGGGTACTTTTCAATGCAGGGACGTAAGGGAGCAGGGGCTTGGGGTGTGAGAGCACCTGCCCCTTTTGAGGTCCTTTTTGATCACTGGTTTTATTCCGACCCCCCAGTTGAAAACTAACACATCATAGTCTCTGCACAGCCCTATCCCAATATCCACTGTTAATGTTCTCCTGGCAGAACATGACCTCGTCAACAGTGTGTCTATGTATGGAAATCCCCATTTTTTGTGTGTCAAAAGTCATATGACTGGTAACAACCTTTTCAAGACATAGAGCAGAAAAGATCGATCTGTAAGAGCTGAGGCTTTTTTTTCATTAACATAACTGTAAATCCAGTTCTAGAACATAAAGTGAGTGAAAGCCTGCTGTGGGAAGCAGATCCTGTGTTGCTAGGCTGGCTGAGAAGAGCATCTTGCAAAGATTTCCTTTAACTGAACAATAAAACCAGCATTTAGAGAGCTGGAAAAACCCAAAGCTGTTTTTTTCCCACCCAAAGGGCAGACATAAATACTCTGGACAGCTCTTTATTCCTGGAGGACGCTGGCAGTAACCCTGAGAGAGCATCAATTACTCCCTACCAGCGCTACACATCTCCTGCTCTCTATTAGTAGGTGACACTGTTCTGACTGCATCCTTGGCTTTGAGACCTAGTTAGCATTTTAAATGCATCGAAACACAAGTGCCCATCAGGAGCTCTGTGACCTGATGATTTTAGCATGGATGATTGTGACAAAGTTCATCTGTAATGACAGGGCACTGGGGTCACCAGGCACTTTGTGGGACTTCTGTCATTCAGTCCTATATGTACAGTATAAATTTTACACCCTAAATGTAATATTATGCAGAAGCTGTATAACCTGCTGTAAACAAGTAACGGGGAGATGGCTTTATTCTTAAGGCTATATTCTAATTAATCTAATTACTCTGGCTAATTTTCAGAGTGCTATGATTTTATTTTGGATGAAACAGCATTTACAGATGGATAAAATGGCGAGAAGGATGGATTAATACTATTTTTAATCAAAACTTTGATCATCTATCATCTACCGTTTTTGAAAGGAGTCTTAACTAGCAGTGTGGTTAACCCTCTCTAGCTGATCATACTGAAGAGTGGATGGATGGACGGATGGATTAAAATTCTTATAATACGTAAGACATGTATGTTGATACATTAATATTGCTACCACAGCACAGTCTAAGTATTATATCACTAATCCCTGCTTTGAAGTTGATGTATTCAAATACTGTGTTAAATTCACAGCTGGAAAGACTGACATCCCATACAATTTCCAGTGCTTCCAAGGACAGGTTCCAGGATCCTGCACTGGATAAGCAGTTATGGAAAATGATGGATGAAAACTGGAAAAATACAAATATTTTTCTTTTTAACCTTTACATTAAGGTAACTGCATGTCCCATGGTAGCACACGATGGAAATAGTCTCTTTGTGTTTGTTAGAAACTAGCTTGCCGTTAAAACCAAATCAGTTACTGTTGCATGTCATCAGTCGGACTCTCCTGAGTCACCATGACTAGCGTTGTCCTTCCTGAATAGGGGGCCACGAGCCAACAAACAATCAACTGGTTTTTCAGTGGAATTTGAGACCTGCAGGAGGTTGAAGGGTCACACATGGCGATCCAGAGGCAGCATAGACTCTCTGACTGCTTTAAGCCGCACGTTGTGTGCCATTTAATGAGAAATGTGCCTCCCAGCAAAGGCCGGTAATCTCTATGCTGCCTGCGAGTGAGTCTGCAGGCATTAGCGGCAGAAAAGCCCGCTAAGTGTTGTTAATGCCCTTCCCTCGTCTACGCTAATGGGTTTGTCTGGGTCTGTGTTCTGCCCCCCCCCCCACTGCAAGGTGATTCATGTCATCCTTACAGGCTGTATGAACAGCTAAGCTAAGAGAGTGTTAAGGGTTACATTTTGACAAATTTAGCTATGTGATTCTAAGGAGCTTTGCTAGTTTGATAGCCAAGAGTGCAGCATGTAAGACTGTGATTGAAATATCATTTACCATTATGTAAGCACCATTTGTGTGTCAGATCCAATGGTACAAACCTTAGTGTTCTTGCTATCTTGTTATAAACTTTATTTGTGTCTGGCTGTCCAGCTATACTGTTACGCAGGAGGGATTTTTAACTATATGAAGTTATAAGTTAAAAAGTAGTGTTAAAATATTCATGAGATATTTCTGAAAACTTAACATATAAGAATGAGTTTTCAGGCAATACTTTTCATTCATTTTAAGCAATTGGAAAATCTCTCTCCATATACATATATATATATACACACACAATTATACATGTGTTTGGATGTATATATACAGCTGTGAAAAAAACTTGAAACACCACTCATATATTTTTTGAAATCTGCATTTTTAAATCCTGTTTTAATGCTGGTTCTGCTAGCATAAGGCTACGCTGAGCAGCAGGTTGCTACCAGGTTCAAAATTTCTAAAACAGTAGCACCCAAGAACAAGGTGAAACAGGAGATACTGGGAATGACCAGAAACTAGTCAGGTAAAGAGTGGAAGTGACTTTCTAATGCCAGAGATGACCGTTAACTTATCCAACAGTTTCTCATGAATTGGAGGATATCAAGTGACCAAAAGGAATGGGAAACATTAAAGTGCTGGTGTGAAGTGCACTGCTAAGACAGTTTGTGCCAGGCCCCTAGGAACAAGGCCTTCAATAATGAGAAACAGAAGAACCAGACTGCAGTCTCCAAATATTATATAACATTATAAACATTATATATATATAATTATATATAAAAGTTTGGAGTTACCAAATTGCCTGTACTGTAGGTGTGCATGTGTGTGTGAATGGTGCTCTGGTTCCCCCTTGACCCTGAATAAGAAAAGGTGTTCTTATTGTTTAAAGGTGTTACAGGAGATGGATGGATGGAAATAACTGTAGATTTCTTGGGCCAGAAAATTGTGTGGGGAGTCCCATTAATGAAGTATTTCCATGCCTCTGCCAAGCCAGGACGTGGCAGAGTTATAGCCCTGTAATAATCAGGGAACAGAAAACAGTTGGTTCATCAATCCCACAAAGCACTATACAGTAGAATCCTCAATGGATAAAACCAAGCAGATGTTTTACAATGCAGTACAGTGGTATCTGTGATATGGTAATAGCTATGTGAAGTGTGTATTAAGTTTGGGTGTGGCATCTATGGCCCCTGAAGGCTTTTGCCTGTTACATGTTCAAAAAGTTTCGGTATCTGTTAGAAGAGAATGGCTGGGACTTTCTGTTCACTTAGTGAATCAATCAGCAGATGCCAAAGTACAATCCGCATTTGATTCAGAAGGTCAGGTTATCGGACAAGGGGTGCCTGCGACCCAACTGGTGCAGAAGTGGTATGTGACCTCGTGTTTTATTGACATGGTTATTTAATATAAGGAGCATGATGTGCAAATGGAAGAGGACACAGTGATTAGTCACTGCAGCTGATTTTTGCTAATTAAATTCTCCAGCCCTGGAGCCCAGTAGCATTTTTGCTGTAATTTTCACCATTGTGATTTCAAAGTCAATGTTTTAGGAAGCAGAGTTAAGACTCTCAAAACCATGTTATGCTTAGCTAGACAGCCTAGAACATGATTGTGTGGTAGATTGGAAAATGTGCGTAAAGTGTAATCCCAGAAAGTGAAGAAGGGTCAACAAGCACAGCAGGGAAGAGAGGAGTGAGAGGTCACTGAGGTGCAGATGATGGATGGCTGCAGGAGAGCCAGTAGGAGAGAGGTGGGTGGGGTCAAGTTGGGCCAGGAGAAGGGAGCACAGTCTGAGGCACTGGCCATACTGCCCCAAGCCAGTAAGAATCACAGCAGGAGAGGGGGCAGAAATGGTGAGGCAGGGGTAGAAACTGTCTGGGAGCCCAAGGCCTGCTAGGGCACTGGAGGAGAGGAATGGGAGCCAGAGGCCTGCCAGGGCACTGGAGGAGAGGAATGGGAGCCTGAGGCCTGCCAGGGCACTGGAGCCTGCAGCACAGGGCGGGAGTCTGTAAGACAACTCGGGGGGGGGGGGAGATACTGGTGGCTAGGGGTTAAGAAAGTCCCTGTGGGGGAAAAAAACATCATGAGTGTCAAGTATTCACAAAGGGCCTTGATGTGATGCTCTAGCCTCACTTTTGTTAAAATGCATTTACGAACATTTTTCTCATTTTAATGCTACACCAAGATTGATAACATAAATTCAAGATTAATACGGACAACAGTCAAAATTTCAGCGGGACTCCTTGGAGTGTGCGAAGAAGTGGACAAATGTTGGAGATGTGAACACACGCATGACTATTGGGGGAGGTGTCTTGTGTTACAATGGAAAAGTTGAGGTGGATGTGCCCCGGATGTTGCTGGAAGCCACAGCAGATGTGTTCTCTGAACATCACTCAAAAGGAACAGATAGGTCTTTCCTGTTTCGAGCTCACCTATATTTCAGCTATACTGGTAGTTAAAGGACACAAGGCACATGTGTGAAAGTAAAGAACAAAGTGGGTCGCTAGTGTCATTGATACCCCCAGCTGTGTGTCGGTGGAAATTGCATGTTCTGTATGAAAACTACACTCCCAGATTTACCCCCAAAGTCCAAAGGTAAAAGCTGGTGCCTGTGTTGTCCTCATCCCCCAACCTCATGGCCCTCTGCTTTTTGGGAAGGCTCCAGGCCTGCTGCGACCCTGTACTGGATGTAGAACAGGAAGTTGCTATTTCTGGGGCAGTTTTCTAAGTAATTCACTAGAAATGTACAGACTTTTGAATGCTGTATCACTGGTTTTACCACTCTGATTTTTGTAGGTCTTCAGCTTGTGTAAAAAAAGTGGTTAAGGACATATTCGCAGATCTGAGGAGGGACTGTCCTTCATTAAGGTGCCAACTTAAACTAGTCCAATTGTATAGGTAATAGGTAATAATAGTTGCCTCAGAGAGCTGAATTAACTAAACAACAAAATGAAATATCAGATTGTGAGCTGGTTATGAGATCTTCATTGTACTCCTAAACATCCATCCATCCGTGTTCTGCACCCACTTGTCCTATTCAGGGTCAGGGGGTTTTGGAGCCTATCCTGGAAGCTATGGGCACAAGGCTACTTCTAAAAAATAGTAGGCATTTATTTTTAATGGTAGGATTGTTGTTGTGGTTTTGTGGCTGAATTTTCATGGTGACAAATTTTACCTTAACCTCCGGAGAACCAGCAGTTTGTTTTGTCCTCTGTAGAGTAGACCTGGCCAATGTCTACCTAATAGCGATATGGCGATGTCTACAGTGAAACACTGTGAAGAATTATGACATCCGATGACATGCATGTAAAGACAGCCTACTATATATTTTTATATGGGTCTCTTTTACACTTTTAAATAACTATTCATAGATTCATTAAGTACTTAATTACAATTAATTTATAACTATTTCTATTTTTGTACATTTGTACATTCACAAGCTCTTTTTGTACTTTTCCTCCATATAGCCTACTGTGAGTCTGAAATTGCATACTTCAGTACTTAAACTTCTTTTGAGAAGCGTAAGTGGATTAAGAATCGCATGATTCATTTAGTATTTTTGCACAGTAAAATCTTGACTGTTTAAATCGTGATAATTGAACTCTTTTGAAATTAAAAATGGAAATCCCGAGTTATAGCCTATAAAGTGTTAGCCTCAACTTGGGCAGCTCAAATGCAATGCGGGAAATTAAGATTAAAACAACCAAGATATGACAAAAAAAATGCAATATATCACTTTCCTCTATTCATCACAATATTAATACTTAATTGATTATATTCTTAAACATGAAATATTCTCATTTAAATGTGTAGGTGTGTTAAGAACAATATAAAGATTATGAATTAAGGCATATAATGATTAGTAAGACAAATATAACAGAGCTCAGGAGAGTTCACTTTGTAGGTAAACTTTACTCTTCACTTCTGTAATGAAAATAAAGACTCGGCCCTACTGTAGAGGAAATAGCTTGTACTCATATCTCTCTTACTGTACATGCCACTCTATTAAGTCCTGTTGTTCCTTAAAGAGAAGTTAGGGGTTTAAGATGAAATCATGTTCATGGGTGTAACCTTCAAAACTTCCTCTTCCTTTAAAATCAGAATTGTTAAAAAATTAATTTCCCCTGGATCAAAGGAGGTTTTTGGCACTTACCTTATGTGTGTCTGGAGTTAGCATGTTTTCCCTGTGGCTTTTGGGTTTCCTCTGGGTACTCTGATTACCTCCCACAGTCAGGCTAACTGGCATCTCTAAAATGCCGACAATCTATTAGTGTGTGTATGCGCGTGTGAGTATATGTACCCAGCAAAACACATGTATTCCATCCAGTGTGTATCATTATTATGGCATAAGATCTTATACTGCTCTCATTTCAAGGCCTGACTTTGCAGTTTGTAAAACTGTAATCAATTTACTTGAACCTCTTAAAAGCAACTGTACACAATTTAATGCAAATGTAAGCTAATGTAGAATGTACACATGATTCATGATGATCTATTTACAAATAGCAGTCCTATTATGAAATCAGGATATCATTTGGGTAAGTTTATTATATGAAAGTGTATAATTCCAGTGTCAGTGATTTCCATTAGTGTGTACTGTATACAGTATGTGTGTATTATAGCATGTTGCCCCAAATGTCAGAAGATAGAGTTCATTTAATGAAATAAAATATTATTGTGGGTTCTGTCATATGAGAAAAATCCAATTAACCTATTTTGTGAGTCTGGTGCTTCGTTATTGAGAATTTAAAACACCCGGACACGTAATACCGGACAAACATCTGGGACTTCATTGTCAGGAGTTACACTGGAAATATTTAAGTCACTCTTCATACAGAAAAAAATGATTGTTGCCGTCTTATTCCACACATTGTGCGTTAAACCCCCGGGAAAGGAGAAATTCAGGACTGCTAACCAACTGAAAGCCCCCCGTTGCCGGCGAAAGTGCCGCTCGTACGATGGACCTGGGATACATCGATCACCACGGACCGAGTCGTGCATTGTTGTGCTAATGACTCTCGGGCCCTAATGGAGTCGAAGGCCTCGCACGAAGAGCAAAAAGTTACTCAGCAGAAAGTACAGTTTCAAGTTTCGGACCGAAAAACACAGCGTACTGAAAGCGAACCGCGGCAATCCCGCATCGCGACCGGTCTGAGGTGTGAAAACAGGACCCGCCTTTTATAACATTTTCGCGCTCGTTTACACATAAGTTACTCGGATAATACGGAGGTAACTGATGAACTAGGACTGATTTGCTGAAGGACATTTACATTTTAAAAATTCCTTAAGATGCAGATGTTTTTTGGATAGAGGGAATTATCACAGGGTGGCAACGCTGAAAGCTACAGTAGCCCTGTTTATAACAATGATATCTTATCCCCCTCGCTTTCTCTTTCGCATTAAGTGTCTGAGCTGTTTAACACCGCTTAGACCCAGTCATCTGGCACAATGAAAAAGATTGAAAGGATAAGGGCTTGTCATATTTTCACGTTTCTTGTATCGGGCTCCCGCTTAGACCTTTCAAATGAATGCAAATGTCGCCCTATTTACACCCGGCCCATCCTTCTGCTTTTTCAATTCTAAGGCACTGTTTTGTTTTCTGCTGATGTTTTCTGTCAGGGAAGATTATCTGTATTTCTTTTGATAGAGCTTAAGGATATTAATGTGGCTAATTTTTTAAGAACGCTTGAAACTGTACGTGTAACCCCGACACATTAAATGCCAGTGAAGGTTTTTGAGGTTTTGTCAGTGGAATAAGCAGGCATTGCACGCTTGAAGACTGCCCCTCCCTGTCATGCTTTGTTGATGTGACTGGGGATGGATCAATAGTGTAGTTCAGGCCGAGATGTCTCAGCCAGGTGGAATTTAATCCCACAGACTGTCTGTTTACTGTTTGCCCATCCTCTGCCCATGGATGGATGACTTGCCTTATGTTTGTTCATTAAGGCACGCTTCCCTGTCCCAGCGATTTGTTAGCTTTGGAGCCTGTCACAGTGTGCACATGCATGCTTGCTCGTCCTTTATATGTGTGTCTGTGCGTTACCATTATTATCACTCTCTGTCCAGTCACCGCCCTATCCAATCTAACCTTTCACATCGTTTAGAGACGATGCGTTAGAGGACTGTTTAGTACTGGGGGGTGGCATTCAGCCACGCTTGTATTTCTATATACTGGTGGCACAACACCGCTAATTCTGTAGCTCATTCTAGCACCTCTCGATGAACATGGATAATTTACTTTGCACAATGAGCTGTTTGATCAGCCTTCATACGGGAGTGTTTGCTTTGGTTTTTCATTATTGTTGAAGGCCAGTTGTTTTATTCTGAAGTCATGTAGGATGTCTGTGTTGTTCGTCAGTGCCACGTCCACTAGTCCTACGCATGCTGTAGAAGTGAACGACTTTTTAGCTAACCGTCATTTTCATCTCAACTGAAAGGCTTGCAAGGTTTCAAGACAGGATCTTGGCCTCGGCTTGGAGAAGTGAAATGAGAGCTTGAAGGTCGATTCAATCACAAACTCTCATTTTTCTTTTTGGTGGATATTGTTAAATATAACAAGAATGTTTCCTTCAATGATGTTTATTGAAAAATACTTTTTGGCAGCAATAGTCCATAGTTAACGTAATACAATTAACACGCTTCTTTTAAATATTTTTCTTGTTCTGCTGGAATCAGTTTAAGGGCTATTATAATAGTGTTGTTTTTAAAATGACCGTTCAATCATAATGAGATAATGACTAGATTAGAGTTAATTACTTAATCAACGAAAGCTATAAGACAGTTTGTCGTCAAGAACATTAAATTGGGTTATCACTATACTTAGCCAAAGATTTTTATTGGTAGATCTATAAATAGGCTGAATGTGGAATGGATATATTACCTTGAATTTCTTGTTTGACTTCATTATTTTGTTTTTTGTGTGTCTGTGTGTATAAACCTAATCTACTCAAAGAATGTGGGCCTCTGCATTGCGGTTAATTGGTTTGGTGCATTTGCCTTACTATCCTGGGAGTTCCTTCACATTGTAGTTGAAAGTGGCTTTTCTGGATTTCATTCATGTACACTATATAGCTTCCCCATCCGCTGACCTTGACACAGTGACTTTTCAATTTCTGTTCCCTTCAAAGAGAGACCCATGTGATAACAGAGGCCGTGAAAGCGGCAGCCCCCTCCAGTTGGGCTCTGACTCCGTTCATTGAAAACACCCATGTTCTACGCAGCTCGTAACCAATTGTGGCACTCCGTATTATAATGGCCGAAAGGGCTCTCATCCAATACAAATAACTCACAATGCAAATGTTCCTTGTACAATCTGTGATCATAATGCAGAGAGAATTAGTTTTCTTACATGGTTGGTCAGGTGCAGTGGCTCACTTGCCTGCCTAAGTCTGCATAGAAATATTAGACAATGAGCAGCAATTACAACTGCAGTGCTAATTAAGTCTGTAAAACTAATTTTGGCAACCTGTGATCGACAGAGTGCAGATGTAGTCAAAACATTCATGTAGCAATTATGTAAAAACTCAAAAAAATCTCCTTCCTTTTTTCTGTTCTTTTTTTCTGTTGAAACTTATGTTGAAAGTCTTTACTGTTGAAACGCCATCTGGTGGGGGGCCTGATCAGTCACCCTTTTTAATCCACTCAGATGCTCTTTAGCATTTATTTTTGCAAAAAGCTCAGTCATTAGTGCGGGAGGACAGGTCTGTCCGCGTTTCCTTTCAGGGGTAACACAGATCCCTTGAAAGGGTAATGCAGAATCTACTCGATGCACATTTATTATTTTGCCTCAGTTTAATTGACCTGCATTTGCTACATACCAGAACCTGCATTTATGGTAGGTTGTGAACTAATCAGCTAATATTTAACTAATAAAAAAACATTGGTTGTTGCCCCTGTATCCTGAAAGGCACAGAAAACAAGTATAAATACAAAAGAACCCAATTTATCACCATAAGAAGTCAGTTAGTCCAGTGGGAGCCAGCTGGGTTTCGTTAATTTAGGGGCCTGTAGGAAGAACGTCTGGTGATCAATTGCCATGGAAACACAGAAGAGCACCCAAATGCAGCCATGCCTCCCGTTGACTCAGACATTCATGGGGTCTGGAAGGTTGTAAATTGAGCTCTTCGGGCTTTTCCTCTTTAAGCTGTATTATTATACAAAGACATTTCATTTTTCAGTAAGTACCATTTTGATGCATGTTCAGGTTCTGGCCAAACTGATGACTCTAATGTCCGTCCTTGATCACCTTGTCCTTGTCTGGCCAGACGTGAAACTAGTTTTTGATTTCAGGCTCATGGAAGTGACTAAGCCTGCATTGTAAGGATTACTTTCAAAATGGTGAATGGTAAATAGATTGCATTTATATAGCGCATTTTCTGCTTCTACGAGCACTCAAAGCACTTTACAGTCTTGCCTCACGTTCCCCCATTCACGCTCTCATTCACACAGCGGTGAAAAATGGTCCAGATGCATCAGTATCAACATGACTGGATGATATTGCTATGTTCTTTTCGTGTTTAGCTATGTTGCTTAACTCTGAATGAGAGTGTGACGTACAGGCTGCCCTTGAGTTGTTTTCAAAGGGGATGTGTATTGTCAGATGTTGTGACTGTGTTTTTGCTTTGGGGGGTGGTGGGAGGTGGCTATGAGGCTTGCCTTTTCCCCAGCTTTGGTTTCCTTGTGAGGCCCCTCTGGATGTGATGAAGACGCCACTCCATGTGGGATTTGTGTTGAAACCATGCAAAAAAGAATGCTAGTAGACTGCAACGTAGTACAGGACAGGAGGAAACATCTCAAATCTTTGCCTACAGGTGGTTATATTGAGTTGAATCTGGTAAACCAAAACATTCCTGTTAAAATCTCCTCCCCCTGTCATCCTGAGGCAAAACCATTGCGTGTTCTCTATGGTGAAACCAAGTCCATCTTGTACAGCTGTGACCAAACCTTTGCTTCTAGGACAAAGGTTTTGAAGGAGGAGAAGAGTGTCCCTCTATTTGGGGACACAGAACAGTAGGTGGAGTTTTGTGTTGGTACCTGTCAACATGTTTTGTTTTTAATTGTGATGCAAACTGCAGTACTATACCTATCCGTCCAATCCAGCCTCTTTGTGTCATTTTTGGGCTGTACATTTGCCTTAATTTTTTTTAACTGTGATTTGCTCTCCACTCTTTGTAGATCTAGCTTGAGCTACTACTCTGTTATCTGGAATATGTCAACTTTTGACCAGAACATTACAGGTGTAGGACCAGTCAAAAGTCGGGACACACTTAGTGAAATTCATCTGTTTTTCAACAAGATAATGACCCTAAGCACACCTCAAGGTCATGTAAGTGCTGTATTATCTTGTGAAGAAGTAAATAGATGGAGTGCTGTGACAGATGACCTGGCTACCCCGACCTAAAGCCTATAGAGCTGGTTTGCGATGAGTTGGATTGCGATAAGTACAAGGTAGCCAATCTTTCCCCAGAACTTCTGGAAACTCCTTCAGGACTGTTAGAGAAGCATTCCACGTGGTCACATTTGAAAGCCGGTTGAAAGAATGGTAAGAGTCTGCAATGCTGTCATCGAAGCAAAAAAGGGCTATTTTGATGAGCCTAAAATTTGAGAGAAATTTGAGATTTTGAACACTTGGTTATAACAATATTTGATTGATATTCATTGATTTGATTCGATATTTGTTGCCTGCAGGCCTTTTACTCTAAGATGAATAATATAGCTAAAATAGAGACATATGCATTAAAAGCAGGTATGTCCAGACCTTTGACTGGTACTGTACATACACCCGAAGAGAAGAACTAGCCTTGGGGGGTGGAATTCAGATCCTGAGAGAATTATGGTTGTAGCTTTGAAAAGTGAAAAAAAACAAAGTAACTGAGCTATGACAGACACAGCAGGAGAACCAATGGGGTTCTTTGGTGAGTGATGGAGGAGCAGACAACTTCATGGAGGCCGTGGGTGAGTGGGGGGGGGTGGCTGAATGGTGGGAGTTTCCCACTGTTGCAAATAGCCGGGGGGCCTGTGGTCCCTGTGGTACCTCAACAGCAGTCTCTCTTTCATTCTTCAGCTCCCTCTCTCCACATGAATGAATGTCTTTGGGGGAGCCATCGGATTTACTCTGCTACTTCCTTCATACAGACACACACACCTTTTGGCCTGAATGAGTCTGGCCATTTGTTGCATGCAAGCATGCTTGTTAGTTCATCTGTATGACGCATTTGACTAAAACACTACCAAGGACATATGAATCATTTCAAACGTGCGTAGGTGTCGCGTTCTCCTCCCTGCTAGTATCATGCCAACTTTTCCCATAAAAGAAAACTTACTGGTATTTCCTGAATTCCCACTCACTGACTTACAGGTGTGAGAAGGTGCATGTTTTATTATTATTATTTACTTACTCTCTTTAGACACAGTTATAGCACAGTAATACAGTTCTCATTCCACTAATGGTAAACTTTACTTTGTTTTTTTTTTGAATAACAGGTATTGAGTTTTGCTACACCCTGATTTTTCTTCAGCTCCTCAAACATTTTTCCAGCAATGAAAAGTACCATATCAGCCAAACGTGAAAAAACAGTACATTTAATTATTGAGTACAGTAAAGCTTCAATGCATTAGATTTTATAAAAATTTGTTTGTTACTCATACAAGCTTTTTTCATTGTTCTAGAAATATTTGGGAAAATTGGGGTTTTTGGTTAGTCTGGGCGTTAATTTCATCCATTAAAAATAATGTGTTACAGTGGTTTCTCAAGAACAAATTACTTGTGTAACCCAAGGAAAGGCTGTACTAGAGGTAAAAGTTTTATTCTTGGCTTGAATTGCTCCACCCAGATTTTTTTTGTATAAATAACATAACAACCTCAGTTATGCATGTGAAAATGAATGGCTGCATTTTAGATTCATGATTTATATTCCCAATCCATTTTGCCAACTGCTAGGAAGAATGAACTTTGGATGTTTCATCCATTACATCACATGTGGCTGAATGTGATGACATCAATGTGTGAAAGGATTGTTAGGTGGGAAATCACTGTGTAAAGGACAGGAACTGTTTGGTTTTGGGAAGGTTATTTGCTCCTGGGATGTAAAATGGGCCAAGAGGTTAAGGTGATAAAATTAGTGTGAAAGACAGAATTGGAGAATTCTGTGTTTGCTGACGGACTATAGATTTGCAGTGTGGTGGTTCTAGGAAGTTCTTGATTGATTGTACTCTGTAGTGCTTGGTAATCCCACCCTCATTGGTGACAGCAGCGGCATTTCTCTCCTGGTGCACATTTCACTTGTCTTGATGCGTCTGATCTGTCTCCCAAGGCTTGTTTAATGGACCTAAAATGTCATCATTAGACCTCTTAGAGACCTCAGTCTCGTCTGTTTCTTTCAGGCATCGGCAAGAATGTCATCTGCGACCGGACCGCCACCCCACTGGACGCCTTCCGCATGATGTCAGCGGCCCAGTACTACCCCAAGCTGCTGAGCATCATGGGAAATGTGCTGCGCTTCCTGCCAGCCTTTGTACGCATGAAGGAGCTGGTGGAGGAGGGCTTTGTGGGTGACCTGCTGGTGTGTGAGGCACAGGTGCATGGCGGCAGCCTGCTGGGTCGCAGGTACAACTGGAGCTGCGACGAGCTGATGGGCGGTGGCGGGCTGCACTCTGTGGGCAGCTACCTCATCGACCTGCTGGCGTTCCTCACCGGCCGCAAGGCGGCCAAAGCGCATGGGCTGCTCAAGACCTTCGTTAAGCAGACGGAACACATCCGCGGTGTGCGCCAGATCACCAGCGATGATTTCTGCACCTTCCAGATGGTCCTAGAGGGCGGCGCCTGCTGCACAGTCACGCTGAACTTCAATGTGCCTGGCGAGTTCCGCCAGGAGGTGGCGGTGGTGGGCTCGGTTGGCCGCCTCATGGTTTGCGGTACGGACCTGTATGGCCAGAAGAACGGCGCCCCCTGTCGGGAGCTGCTGCTCAAAGACAACACGCCGCTGGGCAATGCCTCGCTGCCCGAGAAGGCCTTTAGAGACATCCCAGCCCCCTACCTCACCGGTACTGTCTGCATGGTTCAGGCAGTTAGGCAGGCCTTTCAGGGCCAAGAGGATCGGCGTACCTGGGATGGTCGGCCTCTCACCATGGCGGCCACCTTTGAGGACTGCCTCTATGCCCTGTGTGTGGTGGACACTATCAAAAAGTCCAACCAGTCAGGGGAGTGGCAGAATATCGTGGTCATGACTGAGGAGCCCGAGGTTAGCCCCGCCTACCTGATGAGCGAGGCTATGCGGCGCAACAAATTGTCCCTGTACTGCTAGCACGACCCCAAATGATTAGCTGTACAGAGTGCTGAGCCTGCCCCTTTCCCCATGGGCTTCCTGGTGTGCCCAACTGCTTTGCGGCACCATATAGGAGGGGTCAGTGTTGCCACAAGGCCATGTGTGATAATCATGGTCAATGAAGTTGTTCCAAAGCTCCCGCTCAAAAAATAAACACAGTCTCCCTAATGATCTCTCCCTTTCCTAAGATTAGATAGCTTTGAAAGGATGGTCTTAGAACGTGAGGAATAAAAACAAACCTTTTTCCAAAGAAAGCGGGTTGTTCAGAGGTCAACTTTTTTAAAATCATTCAGTTGGTCCGTTACCAGTGGCCATGTGCAAAACTGGAGATGATAGTCTGAAAACCACTATGAGAGGTACTGTGAAGAAGTATGCAATAAACCTGCTTGGATCCCACTGGAATCCCATCGCCATGTGTGGTACTCTGTCTGGCATTCTGGCCTTGTGTGTCCTCATGCAATATGAGCAAACTGTAGGCACTAGCACAACCTCATGCCATCCGTCGCGTAGCCCGTTCGTTGCTGCACGGCCTTATTGTTAATTGTCTTTGCCATCACTGTTCATTTGCCTGTGATAACAGCCTGTGAATTCCCCAAGCTTACTATTATAAAGCAGATTCCACCCGTACCGGAGAAGGGGGGAAGGATGAAAGAGAAGAACCTAAATCCTCCGGTGTATCAATGCTTGGTTGAGGAACGTCTGGATAGCATGTGAATCTGGGTCCATGTTGGGCAGGAGCATGCTGAGGAGCAGTTCGCAGTTCTGATAAATACCCTTAGACTGGCTTGTGACGATAACCCCTTTTGCAGAAGATACTTCAGTGCACACCGTCCATTTGATGTCCCTGTAAATGACCCAGCGGCAGCGGACAGAAAAGATCCCCATTCTAAAACTGCACTAAAGAACTAGCTGAAGATGGTATTTTACATACAGAAAATGAATGGCAGTGTGGAAAACTGGAATCAGTAACAAAAATAAATGGCAAGAAACAGCTTCATTTTGGGAATGTGCCCACACAATGACACGAGCAGTGGTTTTCAGTGTTGGGAAGTCTTTTTGGGATGCAAGAACATTGCTTAGTGTCTTGGGGCTGATACAACTAGAGGACTGGTCCATGAACCTGAATTTTTCTGTCCAGCTGGCATTCGGCCCTCAAACTCTCACTTTTAAATGATCGTATTTCTGTGGACCCCCAATTTTTTTCCCATATACATTTTAGACCACTATTTCAATGGAAAAGTCCTTAACTTTTTATTTTTTGATCCCTCGTTTATACAAACAGATTGTTGTCTCGTTGCTGTTACTTTCATCGGATTGTGTAGACATTTAGAAAACGTATTTAGAGAGATTATCTGTTTTTCCATTCTTGGTGCCTGAATGGAAGTGAAAATTATTTACGTTGAACGGCAAGAAAAGATCAGAGCTTTCAGTGTTACAATGGGAATCCCAGCTGTAAAACTATGAAATTGTTTCCTTGCTTGACAGTGCAAAGTGAGGGTCTCCCGGGAGTCTAACTGAATAGCTAAGTGTTATGCATTGTGTCAGCACTAATTTCATTTATAGTTGCTATCATAACAGTGCAGTGATACCCAGTAACTATATGTTACACCGAAGTCTGCAGTACTTTCGTATTTTTAGATAGGTCTATTTCACGTTTGTTCTGAATATCAATATTAAGTACCTAAACATAAGAAAAAACATGTTGTGTCTTGAGTTTCTTTGTCATCTTTCATATTCTTCCTTGCTGACCTTGATTCATACCTTAGGGTAGAAAGAGAATGTAAGCCTATTCAGTCCCGTCCCGGTTCCGTGTTAGCATAGCATTTCAGCTAACAGTCGTCTGATTTTCCACTGGTGGTCAGGATTTCTGCTGTACCCGCTGCCCAGGCTGTGTTATTGCCGTGTTCTCCCTCTTGATTTCCATCATGACCCGAGCGAGGGACGCCACACTGAGGCTCAAAGCCGTGTGTCATACTCTGCCTCCTTTGCGTCCTGCAAAATTAATAGGGGTCTTGTTAAGAAACGGTGTTAATGGAATATTTCACCCGTGAATGAAGAGTGGGCAAAGTCCTACCCGCCTGGTGATGGAGGGAACCGAGATCTATTGTGCGTGCAATTGGACCTTCCATAAAAGGCATGTTAAATCCTACAGTAGATGTTACAGATTCATTAAAAAAAAGATTTCCTTCCCTAATAACAAGTAGGTCTATTCCCTAATAATGACGCGACGTTACTGAAAATAAAATGTCTGTGTGTGCTTTCCATCCAAACTTACTGCAATAGGCTTAATTTTTAAAAAATCATTGCTCTGTGAAGTGTCCAGTCAAAAAAAAATAAAAAATTCTAAAGTTAGTTTTTCCTCCTTCTTGGGACAGAAATGATAGACATGTTGTCTGTCAAGTGAACCTGTCACTAAGTCTTCCACTGTATTTAAAAAATATTAATAAATAGTCTCTTCTCTGACGTGTAACTTGCATTTTTAGTATGAAAGCTGGTACAGTGTCTCACTGCAGCTCTCAGAAGCACGTTGTTGCATGGAGTGGTCTGGGATGTGACTGAGCTTGGTGGTCAGTGCTGCAGTGTCAGAGCAGTGGTTCTTGAAGGGCTTGATGATCTGTTCGATGGACTCGTCCTTTCTCATCCCAAGGACCCTCCTACGAGCCTTAAACCTTGATCCTTGACCCTGAAAGACATAAAAGTCCTGGAAATATTTTGCAAACCGTTCCTGGGAGTCGACCCGAATCTCTCCTCCAGAAGATGCGCTTCTTCGAACTGGATGAGGCCTCACACCTATCCTAAACTGTGACGGCATGATGGACCGAGATCCCGCAGTTGTTCCTTGCATTGTGCCTGAGTTGGCTCTCCCTTTAAAGTGCAGCAGAGGTTCTACCACAGTTATAGCGCGTTCTGGCAATAGGAATATTCGATTCTTAAATACTGTTTAAACAGATGTATTTGATGCATAGCCTTTCCGTTCTTTTCCCTATGTTCTTGTTAAGAATGTCCAATGTCAATATTATCCTCAGCAAAAAGAGTAGACCCTCTTTTTCACATCTTTCTTTAATCCTGTTAATGTGTATTGCAAATGTAATATCAACACGTGGTTTGTTAAAATACTGCTGTTATTTTTTATGTGTTAGTATGTCATTTTTTTATAAATTGCTCTGATACATAGCTCACTGTAATGTACAGACGGCTTTTACTGTATGAGGTAAGAAATATCATGTTGCCAAGACTGAATGGCTGCTAAACTGCTGTGCCCTTAAGGATTCCTGTATCCTGTTTGGGTGTGTCTGACTTTTCCTCTGAGCACTGGAAACAACAGAGAGAGGTTGCGACTGAAGGTTACGTGTGCGAGCGTGTGTGTGTGTGTGTGTGTGTGTGTGTGTGTGTCTGCACTCTCATGTTCAAACATACTGCTTTGCTGTGCAGAAATCTCTCGGCAGCCTTTCTAAATGGGTGAATTTTAGCTCCAGGGGCTGGGGACAAATGAGGAAGAAGGTGGGGGCTCTTTGTCATTATCTCACAGATAGGATTGTCCTCAGTGACAGCAAATTGATCCCCTGTTTTGATGATGGCAATTTATGAAAATTACTGTGACAATAGAGATGGCATGTTTTTTTTTTTCTTCCCTCCACGACTACAATATAAAAAGCTGTCACAGGATCTTTAGGTCGAGTTTTATAATGGCGGCCCTGCAGAAACACACGCATGTCAAAATCAGATGGGAACAGGAGTTAATATGGCGTAGGGTGGGTGGTGCCCAGACCCAGGGGTCCCACTGTGCCTCAGAAGCTAGGCAGCATCAAGAGGTGCTCTTTGAACAGCCCACCAGCCTGTATCCTAGCAACCGGCTCTGGCTGCCATTGTGCCAAAACAACTTTGCTCCCCTACCCCTTTGAGTCGAAGTGGGTGAAATTTTGCAGTAGTGGTACAGTAAGTGGTCACACGGTGACTGGTCCAGCTAGGAGAGAATGGCCTGGCGGATCAGTTTGATGACAGAACCAGTGATGCGCTGCTTCCCCTGTTGCCCCCATTGTACCCAGGGCCAGAGAATTCCCATAATTCTGCTGGTATGTGTGAGTGCCAGGACACTTTTGTGGTCTGAAAGTGCTGGGCAGCTCTTGATACTGAGGGGATTGGAAGGTCATCAAAGCTCACAAATAACCTCCAAGTCCTTCTGGTTGGTCACGTGCCCAAGTCCGTGCGACAGCGACACCATCTGGTCGCTAGTGATCCACGCAGTGTAAAAAAAAATCATTGTAAAAACAGAAAGTCAGGCCCTTGGAATAATTATGCTAGAGCTGCTCTGCTAATTTACTTTAGGCAAAAAAAGCACCTATAACATAAGGTGCCTTTTCCAAATGCGACAATAATGACAGCAAGTACATATCCGTGAATATATATTAACGTTTAACCTTGTGAAAAATTTGGAGATGCCCTTATAACGACGGGGTATGATGATTGATAGGTATATAAAGCACATTATATATTTATCAGTGGAGCAGATGCTGTTTTCCTATTTTATTCAACCACGTTTGGAATGAGTAGCATTTTTTAAGGTTACAAGTGCCGTTTCCCAGCTAACAAAGTACAAGGCAGTGTTTTCTTTGCACCATGTTGCACATTGTTGTCCTAATTAGTAGGGCGGGGCACAGAACCCTGAGGGGGCCGGCTCTTATTGGGATTGTTTAACACCAGATCCGCTGTAGCACGTCAATCAAAATAGGCCTACTGAAGAATTTGTGGGAATTGTTTTCATTATTACCTGGCCGAATGGTATCCTCATAGTTTCCCCCGAATATTTTCCAGGAGAAATTCGAGCTCAATGGTTTTGCGTAGTGCCGTTGCTGTAAAGTCCCGATTCTAGGACCTGTCTCCAATAACCACGCTAGATACTGGCGACCCCTCGCTTCATCTATTTTTCCTCATCAGTGGAGATTTTAGTTCATTTTATTGTGGTCTTCCACGCCCTGGACTATCATTATGTTTGCAAATGCTGCCTGTTCTCATCACTGTATGCTTGGCTGTTCACACCAACAGAACTGTCTTTTTTGATGCAGTATTTGTGGTGACTATTTATTGTGTTTTATGTATATCGTGTATGCATGGACTCGCGTATATATTTTGAACTGATACATATTTATCAGCCCCAAAATAGAGAATGTACTGTAGAAATATAAAGACTATATTTTATATAAATGTGATAGTTGCAGTACGAATGGGGGAGGCGGGTTAAACTGTGATGTTTCCTGTTCTGTTTGCGTTAAATGGAAAGGCATGGTACGCAGATATGTCTGTTAGACTTTTCATATCGTGGCTGGTTCTGTGAACCTGCTCATTACCTGCTGTACTCTTTCTGCTCCAGTACTCTGCATTGTTACTGTATGTTCCCGAAGAATGCAGCTCATCTGACCAGATCACCCAGGATATTAAACCTGTAATGCAATTTACAAGTACGATACTTGTCCGATGCTTTGGTTACTGTGGAATAATAAATTACGATGCAAAATGGCTTTCCCCCCCTTTCTATATCATGTCTGCCTTTTGGTCTCTACACAAAGCTCCGTATAATTACATATTAAAATTATCGATATTAAGTCAAAAGTACATGAACCGGCATGTCACTCTTCAGTGCCATGAAAATTTTATGTAGATTTATTCGTATATGTCTAGTAAATCTATTCGTGTATATCGGCTATGTCTAGTAAAGGTCTATTAAGGCGCTGCTAGCGATAGTGATAAAATAAATAATGATAGACAGCTGAACTACATTTGTATGTTATTGGATTCGTTATGTTACTGATAAACCAACACACACTACTATGCAACTTTGTGCGGTGATACAGTGATGTTTTGACATATTTGCATTTTTGTGTAAAACGATCCCTGGGTGCTCTAAAAGACATGAGGAACCAAATAGGTCAACCGCATTTCGCAACGGATCCTGAGGCACCCATCAATATCTTAAGCGATGAAAATGGCGCTGACAACTGCATTGTTTTACATGAGAGTTTGGGTTTAGGAAAGTAAGCTTCTCTTTTAGCTCCCCGAGACTACGCATTAATGGTGCATGTCGCCATCTAGTGGTACAAGGCAGGGTTTCACATCACGTGTGGGCACCGCGGGTTGAAAAACGCTGCCCTATGGGAAATGACCCGTGGCAGAAAAAAGGTTGGGATTCGGCAGTTTAAGGTGTGCTATCATACTTTGGAATCCGATGTACTAATCGGTCTTCAACCTGCATAAGCAGTTTTGTAAGGGGCGGAATGCGTTTTGCAATTGCCTTTATTAAATGCTGAAGCAAGATTTTAAACTAAATTTAAAAATAACGTGTCACTTAGGAAAAGTATCAGGCGTCACACTTAACTAGAAATATGCAAGAAAAATGTAATATGCTAACATCAATTGGCTCAAAACAATTACTATACAATACAATATGATGTTAAATTTGTCAACAGGAGAAAGAGTCAAGAAAACTGTGGCTTAGAGCTGGAGTACACAACGCTGTGAAAATAAGCTGAGTATTTATTATATTCTATAGCCCATCCTAGTCAGGATCACAGGAGAGCCTAGAGCCAATGCCAGGCAACACCAGCCTGCAATACACCCTGGACAGCATGCCAGTGCATCACAAGACACACACATCAAAAAATTAAGAGCCCCCAGTTAACCAGAATCTCTACATTTGTGTGTGCCATGTGATGGACTGGTATCCCACCCAAGGTGTTCTGTTGAGTTGTGCCCTGTGCTGCCTGGAATAGGCTTCAGATCCCCCTACTCTGCATTAGCAGGTAGTTGATGGATGGATGGATGGACGGATGGACACTGTTGTGATTTTGATTATTTATATGGATGCTGCAATTTGCAGTGAAAGCAGAGCAGCTGCCAACTGCCCACCAAAAGCATGCAATTATTGCTTTACAGGGAATGCATCCAATTACTTCCATTCACAGGCTATGATGCTCTTGCAAATCCCAAAACGTACCACTGGGTGCTTTATGTTCGCACTCAACAGAATGTCAACACTCGAGCACTTTGAAGACAGGACTGACAAGTGCATTAATAAGCGCATTAATCAGCGCCCGTTGCATTTTTTTCTACTCTATAAAGGCAGAGATTCCCACAAGCCTCCTTGCTTTTCGTCCCTTTGCGTATGCAAGCAACAGAGGAGTATCCACAGTGGTTTGGCCTGAGCTGAAGCAGAAGCTCTTGTATGGAAGGTGCAAATGTGTTTCTGAGTGGGAGTCGCTGGGAAATTTCCTTCATGTTCCGTCTCCTTGACTACTACCTCTGCTTCCTCTGCCCTACTCCCACAGGGTGTTCTCACCTTACATGAGTCTCCTTGCTAGAATATAGAGATTGACCTGTTTAGATGATGCTGTTGAGAATCTTGGGCACAGATGATGTGTGCCTGAATTTGCTGGTATCACATGACACCCCTGCCTTTCTTTTAGACCTCTTTCTGGAGGATTTGGTGAATCAACTCTAGAATCCTCATCACATTAGCTAAGGAATGGTAGCTCATCTCAACTTATCGCTGCTTCTCCTGGTGAGGGTTGTGATGGCAACAGGTCAAACCAGATGTCATTTCCCACAGCCACAGACTCTAGCTCATTTTGAGGGACCTCCAGATGTTCCTAGGCTATGTGTGTGCATGTGTTTTGTCAGAGAGTACGTGTGTGTATGTTTTGGCAGGGAAACTAATCTCTGGTGTTTGCCAGTGACATGGTGTTTGAGAGAAAACTTCACAGACTGAGAGGTGGCAGAATTGTTTTAGGGTGGAGGAGCAGTGAGTCGTTTCTGATTGCAGCAGCAGGACTTAAGCTGACTGAACAGAAGGAGAATGAAACAGTGGACAAGAAGAAGGAGCCCTTTGGCTGGGAAGGAGAAATGTCGAGCAGACAGAATTTCTCCAGCAAAGCTTGAAGGTGTGAGCTTAGCAATATATGTTCACTGCCCAGTGCTGTTAAACTTCAGAAAGCACATGGTGCTTTTCCCCTGCATGCTGTTGTGCTCTGGATTCGTCACTAGCTCTGCAAATAGTCTGTAAATCCCTTAATCCACATGGCAATCCCGCTATTGTAATAAATATGTCAGTCTAAGGCACGTGTAAAAATATACAAAGTACAATAACCCTGACTACCCTATTATCGTTATTATTAAAAATCTGTCATCTCGACAAAACAATTGTAACCAAACAGCAAGTTTTCAAATATAATGACATAATCGTTTACTTTTGTACCAAAGCCAAAGCAAGCTTTGCAAATTGCAGCACTTAAGTGATGCGGTCTCATTCAAATACCAGAACAATTCAAATATTATTGGATACTACCAGGGGATTACTATAGACGTATTGAAAAACAATTACTTCATGATGATATGTTTGATTCACCTTTTGCACATGCACATATACAGGTATTTCGCGTTACTTTAATTTTGACCTGTCCAATTTAGCTCTCCATTGAGATAAACAGCGTTTAGAGGTCTGCGATCCGACGGAGACCGACAAAATATTGGTTTCCGGCCGGGTAAGGGTTTAGTTTCGGGTTCAGTTTAGTTTTTAATACGTGATTTCTTTAAAATGTGCAAATCGCTTTCACGCTTGCTGAGTCCTTTGCGATTTCTATACCAGCATTTCCTCAACGGGGCAACAGTAGCCTACCTGTTCAGAATTTGAACCAGAGACACACAACATCCCAAAACGACATCGCCTAAGGTGGGCCTCAAACCCACGACCCTGAGAAAAAACGTCTCATGCACTACTAACTAAATCTGCACACAGAACCAAATGCGCTTTTATTACTCTAATATT
This sequence comes from Hyperopisus bebe, assembly GCA_026777045.1. Taxonomy (NCBI): domain Eukaryota; kingdom Metazoa; phylum Chordata; class Actinopteri; order Osteoglossiformes; family Mormyridae; genus Hyperopisus; species Hyperopisus bebe. The sequence continues at coordinate 12,060,542 of JAODJW010000033.1, forward strand.
AAGCCAAATATATAACGACAAAGATAATTCGCAAAAAGCAGCTAGCTTGAATGAGGGGTTCGGCAGTGGAAGCCATCGCTGAAGACGTTTATCTACCAGTCACCGTGAACCACTCATGTCAATGGAGCCAACACGTACATACACCACATTAAGAAATCCTACAAATCGGATTTGAGGGAGCTTTTAAAATTACGCTTGTCTCGCACACGTGAGTTTGGGAAAATTTTGATCCACATTCGATAATCAATATTAAGTGGGCAATTGGTGGGTCCAACCATATTTTTCATCAGTGCGGCACCACCATCTTCTGTACTGCGGTGTCATTTTGGACTATGTGTGGCCGGGGGAGAAAATCCCCTGGTGACAGAGTTTTCCCGCCGAGTTGATTTAAAGCAGACCTTGGGCTGGAGATTTTCGCTGGACCTGGAAACAGCTCTTGGTGAGTTTATGGAAGAACACTAAGCAGCAGGGCAGCAAGCTAGGTTGCACGTAGGTAGCGTGATGTCACTGAAAGCACTAGACACCCAAATGTGTTAAGCGGTCTGAGAGCGCCAGTTTATTTCTTAGATGTGCTTATAATTGATGTACTGTTTTTGACATGCACTGTCCGTATTTAATCACAGACAAGTTTCAAATCACATTACTACATATTTATTAGAGTGACGGGTGGAGTTAAAGCACCCTGTTTTTAGGAAACGCTTTTTTTAAAAAAAAAGTTCACTACGCTTCTCGGAAACTGGTTCCTGTAATATCAGGACCAGTCGGTTGGACAGGATTCACCAGTAACCGCCTGTGAGGCGGAGACTGGCGTCCGCCCGGGGACGATCAGAAGATTTTAATCGCCTGTACTTATATATTACACCTGCTTCCTGTTCATTCGTTTCGTTCTTACTATTGTTCAGTGCTGTTTTATGGTCAGCCCAAAAGCAGCCATTGCTCAAGAACCTCGTGCAAATTTATTTGTTGTATAAAATATCCACTCGTATAACGATAAGCTTCAAACTGCATGCTATGTATGTCCCTTCAAATAAGTTATTTTGAATGCAGTGGGTCGCAACAAATGTACTTTACCGTTAAATATGGTTGACATTTTTTGACTAATAATGCGTGTTAATGACAAACTTCCAAGGTAATCCAGGTGTGCAAAATGAGAACCGATTTTATGTTATCAAAACATCTTTAGAATGACAGGAGATGTTGAACAAACGGACGTACAGAGCAGCAACTGAATGATTCGGTTGTCCATCTCCAGGAGATCATCCTGTGGATGAATCTGCACCTGTATTGTACAAGCTCTCTGTTCCTAATACGGTTCAGACAACATCCATCCATCCACCATCCTGCCACATCTCCCATAAATCACTCCATTCCGTCTTCCATGTTACTTTCCTTAATTTCCTTCGATCTTCTGACGCAAAGCTTTTTTTTTTGTCTGTATTTAGTACCACCTGTCTTCATTGTTCCAATATGAATGTTTCAGGCCCTGCCAATGAAAAGCGTTTCCATGGCACTGGTCAGACAGCTTGTGCTGGTTGTTGTGCTTTGTTGAATGAACACTTTAGTTTTAGGCCAAACAGTTCACTATTTTGTATGATTAGCCTGAAGTTTATTTCCTAGAATTTTCCACACCCTTTTTGGTAATAATAAGCAAACTTCTGTCTCCCCAGTTCCTCATCCTTTTGCAAACTGGTTGTAATTGAGAACTAAACCCATTACTGAGCCATCATTTTGTGCTTGACTCTCCAAACCAGTGCCCTTCTTACTTGGAATGTCTCCTACACTGAGCAGATTAGCTTGTCTTCGAGATCACTTCCATCTTGAGTGTCTCAAAGCCTAATCAGGCCCTTTGAAATGTTTTTGTAGACCTAGCTTGTGCCTTTCTACAACTTTATCTGAAAATTGTTTTCAAAGTGCCTTGACCTTCACCCTAGCTTTGAATGCCCTGCACAAATGTGGGATCTTAAAATTATTGCCTGCACCTGGAATCCATTCGATGCACGGTTTGATACATTCACAAATATATTCAACAATCTCAACATCTCACAGTTCTTATTTATTCCTTTTTGTGCACGTACATATAAAAAAGAGCTATTTTCAAACCTTTTCTTATTTTCTAGCAGTTTTTTCTTAATTCTGCAAACTCCTGGGCAAAATGCAAAATCTCAAAGTAAAACTGAGGTTTTGCTTATTGCGCCCTCTGGCGTTAACATTAATAAATGATTTCGTGCCTTAATTGTTACACCCCTACAATACACACATGTTTTTGAATCGCGAAATTAGACCCCTAAACAGTCTGACAGTTACATGTGCGGCTGCTTTAGTCAAAATATAAATCAGTCGTTCTTTACTGGTGATGTTATGGACAAGACAATATCGGTTTTACCACGGCTTAAACTTACACCTTCCCGAATACTTTACTACGGTACGACAACTTCCCAAACAAAACTATATTATTTGCATAAACCCCAGTTGGCAATGCAATAAATGTCCTGTGCGTTCTCTGCGGTAGACAAAATATTTATTTGCTAAACGAACCAGTGTTGAATATTCTGTATTTATCTTTTTTCCTTGTTTACATGCTGTAACATTCTGGAGAA
>JAODJW010000033.1:12063238-12078162 GCA_026777045.1 Hyperopisus bebe
ATTTGCTAAACGAACCAGTGTTGAATATTCTGTATTTATCTTTTTTCCTTGTTTACATGCTGTAACATTCTGGAGAATTTTCGATAAAAATATAGAAACCATTAAAATTATAAAGATTTTTGTGCAGTTTTAAAAGTCATGTCTTTTAAGTGTTTTTGCTCTTGTAAAATCTTTCCCTTGTTTTCTCTGTATGTCACACTGTAGGTAAAGAGTAACGTTATTCCCTGCCACTGTTTAGTTGTGTGTGGATGGTAGGACAACAAAGTGCACCCGTTCATCGTGCAATTCCATTACTTGTCACCAGGGGGAGAACGGTCCCATTTTTTTCCATGCCTTCTGTTCAGACGCGTTACTTTGGTTTGCTTTTGTTAATGGCACGTGTTGATGCCATTTATACTGCGCAGTGGTACCGAACTGGACCATGGCACGCTCCTAGCATCTTCAATTTCAAATCTAAAGAAACTGAAAAATTATTCCCAGTTTACTTTTCCCCATTTCTTCAGAGACCCCTAACAAGAAGAGAACTACAGAACTTATAAAGCATAGAATTTTTGCTAGAGCACCATTTTTAAGTACTTTGGGTGATTTCAACAACCTCTCGGAGCTGGAAACATGTTACTTTTTGGATACTATTGAGCTTTTTGACCACAGCACCTCCTGCAGGGAGACTTTTTGTACTGCCGCCAAGTGTATTGCTTGATTTTACCGTTCTACATCAGTTTCGTTCCTGAATCGCGCTTTCTTTGTACATATTTTTTTTACAATTCTTTAGATTCCTTGCACGGTTCCCCTCAGTAGTGTGCTTAAAGGATACACTTCCTGAACGCTGCCTGTGGGATTCACCCCCTGAATATTTAAACATGTCATGGCACTCTTCCATTGGACAAGAGGGGACTCCAAAGTCTGGAACATCTCACTGGCCCTGCTGCTCCTGTGCTATCAGGGAAAGTTTGCTGGCTCAGAGTCTCTGGGGCCCGGCTGGGCGGCGATGGCCTGTCCTAAACTGAACCCAGAATCTCAGCTTTTCCCATTATGCCTAGGAAGTTCCAGGTGCTGGGTTCGAGTGAAGTCCCAGCACGGCGTCTCCCGCCAACCCACGCCGTGGATTCTTTCCTGGAGACCCTTCACAGCACGGTTGCTCAGCGCCACTCGCAAACACAAACATCATGCTAGAATTTCCCTCTCATTCTCCCTGAAATGCTTTCATAACGCAGGACAGTGATATTCGTTAAATCCTACAGCTAAATCCTAGCAAAATCGTACAATATTGGGTGGTCTTGTGCCTTTTTTTGTTTCCAGTAAGCTGTTTACATCTATTTCTGTATGTTTCTGGGTCTCACTCTTCATGATCCTTTGCTCGTGTCTTTGCAGACAGAGCGCCTCGCTGTCATAAGCCAATGATCGAAATCTGCACATCACCCCTTCACAGGAACTACTCAGAATTTTCATTATGGACAAATCGTTTAATAATGTCTTACTGCTTCTTCATCAACCTGAATATGCCTCAACCCTCTCTCCCCCCTCCATAGTTATTTCCACTGGCAAAGTCAGTTCTTATCTTGTGGCTTGGAATTGTCTTTATTCAGCTCAAAATTTCCACATTTATTAAAGCCAGGTAACACAAGGCTGAGGCCAGGGAGGTTGTGTCTGTTTTATAGAAACCTGTGTCTATCCCCCTTCAGCTGCTTCTGTGTGTACTGGGGGTTTAAAAGCCCCCACCTGTTAAGTGATGACGCAGTACATTCAAACATTGATTGAACGCCTGGAGGTATGAAGGAGTCTGCTGGCCTACTAGAACGTGTTCCTTTTTACTATCGAATGGGTTACATAAGCAGCTAAGTGAAAAATTTTGCTGAATTCACAGATGGTCTCCGGCTGGAGGTTGAAGTCTCCCATTCTATTCATCCGCACAGGGAATCTCCATAACCTTATAGTTTCTTTATAACTATGGCTGTGGTTTATCATCAGGAAACATATGTGAGCATTGAACCAGTGATAGTTAAGGCCAGGATGATGTTTTTTTTTTTAAGGCCGTGGGGGGCAGCGTGTGGTTCTGCTAGTTAGGACATTGTGCCTGTGATTGGAAGGTTGCCAGTTTAAATCCCATGATCATCAGAGTGATTTCACCGTTGGGTGCCTGAGCAAGGCCCTTAACCCCCAGTTGCTTCAGGAACCGTTTGACCCTGCTTTCCCCGGAAAAAAAACAGTGCATTGTTTTGGATAAAAGCATCTGCTAAATGAACAAAAATGTAAATTTTATTCCCATTGGACAGTATAACTTTCTCTGTCACGGAGATGAATTTAGATGTTTGCTTTTTCCCCCTTGCTGCAGAAAAATTCAGCATTATCCTTCTGTTTTTGTTGCATTGCACTGAGACACACATATGGAACAGTTTTCTTTCATCACAAAAATAAAATGACAGTGAAAGGCAAAGCAGAGTCCCATTTGTACTCTACTGGCTTAAGTCTCGTCAGGTGAAAGAAGGAAACTTCAATCTGTATGGTTGGGATATAACTTCTCTTCTGTCAGTGGACTGTCAGGCCGATCTTTGTAACATCCCTTTGATTTATACAGATATCTGGATTTATGTAGTGTTAAATGAGGAAGCCTGCTTTTGATGACAAATTGTATAGACTGTGATTATGACCATGGAATAAACTGTATTATATTGCAGAAGGAAGGTCAGGTTCCAGAAGGAGATATTGGGACACCTGGCCATTACACCTACAGGAACTAAATCCATTCTAAATCCATAGGCATTTTTTTGGAGTTGGTTCCCCCTTTGCAGCTATAACAGCTGCCACTCTTCTGGGAAGGCTTTCCACAAGATTTTGGAGTGTGTCTGTGGAAATTTTTGCCCATTCATCCAGAGGAGCATTTGTGAGGTCAGGCATTGATGTTGGACATGAAGGCCTGGCTCACAATCTCCATTCTATTTCATCCCAAAGGTGTTCAATGGGGTTGAGGTCAGGGCTCTGTGCAGGCCAGTAAAGTTCTTCCACACCAAACTCACCCAACCATATCTTTATGGACTATGCTTTGTGCACTGGGGCACAGTCATGCTGGAATAAATAAGGGCCTTCCTCAATCTGTTTTCACAAAGTTGGAAGCATAGAATAGTCCAAAATGTCTTTGTATACTGAAGCATTAAGAGCTCCCTTCACTAGAACTATGGGACCTTTCCCAAAGCCTGAAAAACAACTCCATACCATCATCCTTCCTCCATCAAACTTTACAGTGGGCACAAAGCAGGCAGGCAAGTAATGTTCTGGCATCTACAAAACACAGGCTCATCCATCAGACTGCAAGACAGAGAAACATGCTTCATCACTCCACAACACATGTTAGAACTGCTCCAGAGTCTAGTGGTGGCATGCTTTACACCACTCCATCTGATGCTTGGTATTGCATTTGGTGATGTGAGGCTTGAAAGCAGTTGCTCAGCCATGGAAGCCCATTCCATGAAGCTCCTGGAGCGGTCTTTATGCTGGGGTTAATGCCAGGAGGAAGTTTGGAACTCTGCAGTTACTGAGTCAACAGATCGTTGGCTTTTACGCAGCGTACGCCTCAGCACTTGGCAACCCCGCTCTGTTACTTTTTGTGGCCTGCCACTTCGTAGCTCAGTTTCTGTTGTTCTTAAATGCATCTACTTTGCAATAACAGCCACTTACAGTTGACCGTGGAATATCTAGCAGAGAAGATATTTCACCAACAGATATACTTCAAAGATGGCATCCTATGACAGTACCACGCTTGAATCCACTGAGCTCTGCAGATTGACCCATTGTTTCACAAATTTTTGTAAACCTGACTGCATGGCTAAGTGTTTGATTTTTTTTTTTACACCTGTGGCGATGGGTCTGAATGAAATACCTGAATTCATTGATTAAAAGGTGTGGCCCAGTACAGTTTTTCCATATAGTGTATCTTCCACACAGATATTTTCTTTTTATAAGTGTCATAATTTGACTTCTGACTCATTCAGTTCTGTTTTTGCCTTTTTGCTATTAATTGCAACTGACACCCAAAGGGATACTGAAGTTACTGAACATGAACGTTTGAAGTTTTATTTTATTGCAAAGGTGTTCCTGATTAAAAACTATCCAATATGACTGCAAAACTACTGGTTTCAAGTAAAAAACCAAACCAATGTTACGTATTCATTTGTAAACAAAGCAATGATTTTTGCTATAGAGCCAATAAATCTGCCATATTTATAAAAAATTAAACAAGTGTCTCAAGACTTTCTATGAGGACTGTATTGAAAACTTGTATAAAACCTGTATAAAGCTCCCTCATCTGCATATTGTTGTTATTTTATGAGTTGTGCTTTTTGTGGCATGCATCTTTACTACATGTCATGTGACAGCTTACTGTTAGTCCTCTTCCTTCAACTTTCCCAAGCGACGTGATCCTCTGTGAGGCACCAGTTCCTATCATTTTCCCCAAAATGAGCACTTGTGTGTCTAGAGAAATGCCACATTTTGTAGCCTTTAATATCTGAATTCTGAAGGGTATGGAAATTTTATGAGTTTACATGACAAGCACTGCATTTTGAGGAAGATGCAATCCAGTTGTTTTTTTCCTCAGGATTTAAGTGACCCACTCTGACTGCGCACCCTTAGGCAGCACAGTGATTTAGTGACTTATTTCTGATTGAGATTCTGCAGATTGCAGTTCTAGGGTGGGAGACTGACTGATGTACAAATCTATGGTAGATAAAAAGGGGTAACAATTAAAAACAGCCAACAATGGATTTAATGGTAACTGTTAAACCAACTGATAATGTCACACCACATTTGTATATACTCAGGGATGTTTGTCCAGCCTGGAGGTGCATGATAAGTCCACCAAAGCACATAACCTTGTCCATGCCTCCTCGACTCCGTGACCCTTCTGATTGCCCCAGTCGGAGTTGCTTCCTGCCACCCCCGCTATCTCTATTAAAGCAAAACAGGACTTCTTAAGAAGATATGTGGTGAAGCACTTTAGACTGTTTTCTTAATCTGTGACTCAAAGACTGATACGTTCATCTGAAGTACAGTCAGCTGTGACCCCCCACCACCACGCCAGGCCACATCTGTTAGGCGGCTTGGCGGAGGGAGGATGCGTGATTTGTAAGGGAAAGGTCCTGGGGGGGGTTTTTGAGGGGGGGGGGGGCATTGGTGAACCGGACAGGGTGAGTTCGGCCCTTCCTGCGTTCTTAAGGCCCAAGATCTTGCTGGCAAAGGGGGGGGGGGCTTCTGCTCACCTCCCCATGGAATCCTCACCCCTCCCTTACATGCAACAGTACATGAAGCTTGCAGTCTGTGAGAATCTACGTTTTGCATCCAATAAAATTTGGGGCAGATCATATTAGATACAATATGGTACATATTATGGAAACCCCTATCTACCCTCTATCTTTATGTTGCTAGTATAAGGCTGTAAATATTTTCATATCAATGTCAGAGCCCCCATTTTGCTGGGAAACCCTGTAAAATTTGTGCCTATTCCTGCCAGTATTTACATTAAGTCCGTATGCCAAGGATCACAGATTTTTATGAGGTCATTCTTGTGCAAGGAAACAGAGTAGCTGCTTTTATGTGTACATTAGCAGAAGGACTGTGGTAAACAAAAGTAACAAAGTGCTACAACACAAATGCAACTGTTACACGGAATAGTATTACGGGACAACTGGAGCGTGGTGTAGCGTACCTGTGTAAGAGACTCAGGCCGTCATTGGCAAAAGGTGGCTAGTGATGGCATGTAGAGTTTGGTTTGCAAACTGCTCTGGGAGAAGTTGTTCCTTAGTCCGGCTTAGCAGACATAATGTCTGTAAAACGTTATTCATCCTTATTTACTTCAGACATATAATATCTTTGGAGAAGTATGTTGGGGGGAAAAACGGATAAAATGGTGTTTGGCGGGGAATGTGGGTGTTCAAAATCTCAATCAGCATTGCCATAAGCTCCCTTCAGTTGTACACAAGCATCCACATTTGCTGCCATGTAGCGGTGTCTGAGGAACACACTGAAACTGACGATGCTGAAGATTCCTTATTGTCTTTCAGTTCTACAATGTTCTTTTGGGTCCTGGGTGTGAATGTTGCTGTTGCCCTGATCACTGTTGATGTGGAAGTGAACCTCATGACTATTGAATGTTAATTATAATGACCTATAATTGTTGATTGACTGAACACAAAATTGCAGTTAATGACACAATTTGACTGTGGAAATATTGCATACAGGTCATTATGAAAATCCAATGAGTTTTGATATATGTGAGGCGCAGCATGCTGAGCATCACTGTTGCTTCACACCCTGTGGTATTTGTGAGTGTGTGTGTGTGTCCTGAGATGGATGGGCAGCCCATCCAGAGTGTCCCCTGCCTTATACCCTGTGTTTCCATTTGGCATACCAGGAATTTTCCCAGTTGACTGATGTGTTTGTTGGACAGAAAAAATTATTGTGGGGGCCCCAATTTTTAATCCCAGTCCAACATTTCCCCATACTAGATAACTGGACAATGGATGTTATTATTTGATATTTTGGTGCAATACAAAGAACACAAAGTTATTTTATTTCATTTATAACAGATTTGTTCAGACAGGGGTCTCACCACAAACCAAAAACATGCTGTTATCATAAGTGATGTACACACATGACTGTGTTGCTATGCACAGCTCCAACTCCATTGTCAAATTTGCGGATGATGCTGTGGTGCTGGACCTCATCTCCAAGTTCTGCCCAAGCTTGATGGGCCGAATGGCCTCCTCACATTTGTAAATTTCTTATGTTCTTATGTGTGTGTTTGTGTAGGTCTGTGTATATATAAATATATTAGTCTATTTTATTATCTATCTTAAATTATCACTTCTGTATATTTAGTATATATAGTCTTATTTAACTTTTATTGTCCATTTTACCACCCCTCCCCACTTCTTACCATTTAAATAAAATTAACCAACAAAAATGTATTAATTGTTGTTTGTCTCTCAGTCTAAGGAGTAACCAGATTAGCATCTCACAGTAAGTTGTATCTGTATAACTATGCATGTAACAAATAAATCTTCAGCCTTGATGTGGCTGAATTACCCTTCGTGTCGGTTACATCCTGGAAGGGAGGGATGTCAGTCAGTGGCAGGGCACATGTATGCGCACACACATGTTTTTGATCTATGGGAGGACATGGAGAACATGCAAACTGCACACGCAGGAGGCGGGGTTCAGACCAGCCCTGCAGACTGCCCAGTGAGCCACTGTGTTGCCCATCGGAGAATATCATTACATTTATTACAATAATATTTATTTCATGGAGTAACTGTGCCAAATGTCACCCGTTGGGTCTAGCAGCAGGGTGACGGTGATTCTGTGTACAGCTCATGCAAGATCTGTCACCCACCAACGTTATTCATGGGGTTTGGATTTGGCTGGTATGTTTAAAACAATCCCCTTAGTTTAACTTCACCTGGCAACCTTTTTGTACTATTTCATTGAAGGGGCCATTCAACATTTAGGAGGTTCTTATATTTTTATATATTAAGCACATTTGGGATATTTTTTGTGTATACAGTAAGTGATTCTGCTGCAAGATTTTGTGAAACACACAGCCTGAGAATGTAGGACACGTCCTCACAGAGGGCAAAGAAGCTAATTAAGGCAAGCTGGCTGATTTGGAAAGTTCATCATCCGCATCTGCAGCTGAGCTTTGCTCATCGTTTGGCGTTAATGAGTACAGCATCCTGCCAAATCCTACAATGGCCTGAAAATGTTTCTGGGACGCACTGCAGCAGACGCCACTGAACAGGACAGCCAGCAAGCCTCATCCCTCCCTGACGGAGACAGCGCGGCATGCAAAAGCAAACATGAGCTAACAGATTTTTCAGAAGCAGCAATGACCAGATCCGTGATGTACATGTAATTGCACGAATGTATCACACATGTTTGATGGTTTTGAGTGCGAGGGAATATTTATTTTATGCAAAGATGTACTGTGATGTTTCTTATCTGTGTGGTGAGCATCGTTTTTGGTGAACTAAACTTTGTAATCATTTACATGATAACCCTGGCTGTTTTCACCACATGAAGATTATATCCAAAATTCCCTATCACCCATAAGTCTGTCAGACCAGCGGTCTGTTTCCAGGCTTTAAATCCTGTCATGTAACTCTAAGGACTAACCTGAAAGGAGGTATTTGCTGGGTAGTACAAGTCCTCAAGGGCAGTGTATCCCAATCTGGTCCTCGGCGACCTTTTTTCCTGCAGTCCACATTTTTGCTCCCACCCAGTATCCCAACAATATAGAAATACATTTTAAATAAATGCAGTCTCTACTCATTACAGTTCCCTAAACTAGTATTTTCTAATCTGTTAGGGAGCGGGGAGGGAGCAAAAACATGGATTGTATGGTTGGGAGTTGAAAGGGAGCAAAAACATGGACTGTCTGCAAGTCCCCAAGGACCGGATTGGGAAACATTGCTCAAGAGCAATATGTAGTGCAGCCCGGATGGGGACTCCCCTGGAAAACCACAGCATGACAGCATTTGTGACTCCAAGTCTTTTTGCCTTTGTTTTTTATTGTTACGACATGCTAAAGATACGGCTGTTATTAAAGAAGGTATTTCCCTAGTTATGTCTAACGGCATCATACATTTTTACCCCATATGAAATTTATTAGCACTATCACTGACTGACATGTGATTAACAGACATCTCTCTGTCTGGTTGTTCCCAGCAGGGACTCTCAACCTAACCTTGGACACACTGTTTTTTTTCTATTCCAGCTGAGCTTCTCATGTTCTTGCTCATCCTGGTGGAGATGTTTTGACAATGTTGAGTCTGACATACATTATCATTTTGGTCATACTGTGATACTATTTTCGACGTTTTTCTGTATTTGGATATTTAACAGGATAAGTATTGGTATTCCTGTACTGTTGCAGTGGATAAATTGTTGATGGATGGATGTGTACCAGTCTCTGACAGGATATAACACACACAACACATGTTCCATTTGCACAAGGCACTAAAAGGGCAGACCAAACAATTTTTTGCATTACAGGGAGTGAAAGTAAAATTGTTTTCGACCATGTATATCAAGGAAACTTAGAATGATTAAAAATAACAAGATTTTATGTGATTCTCAAGTAATATATACATTTTTGACAAATTATTCTCAGAGAGAGGCCTTTTTGGGCCCCCCTCGACCCAGGGCCCAGGGACAACTCACCTAGTACCCACCCCCCCCCCGGTCCAAAATTTTCATAAATGCTTCTGGAAAAGCTGATGTCACAGTTTCTAGGTGAGTTAAATTCTCTTCTGGAGTGGTGAGCACCATGTATGAGCATTAGAAATCTTGAAACGAGATGCATCACCAAAGCCACTATGACCATCAGGCCAGGTAGCATTCCCATACTGCACCACAGTTCAAAGCGTTTGCATTAGTGCGGCGTCCATCCTGTCATGTTTTCAGACTCCCAGGTGGTGTCATTACGGCCATGGAACTGTGCCCTGAAACATTGCAGGTTCTCTGTGTAACACAGAAAAGAGGCATGGAAGCACAGGTTTATTGGGGTGGTGCCGCCCTCTTTGCAGTTTACGAGGACAGGGTCGTTGCGGTGCGGAGCGGAAACATGGAAAAAGCTGTTTCGGCCAGAAGGAGAAATAAAATGAAACTGCACTTCTGGGAACCAAAATGAACTCTTTGGGTCTGGATGGAAGTTATTAGGGACAAGAAAGAATAGAGGGAATTAATTTATACCTTTAGTCACCAAAAAGGTGCAATGAATCAATATTACTGACCCAAATCACCTGACCTTCTCTTCTGAAAGGACCAAGCCTGTACCCACCTTCATAACATATTAAACTGCCTGGAAAATGACTATGTGTGAGGTTGTGGAAAATATATGTCATGCATATTATTAACAGAAATATTTTAGGAAGCGTTTGCAGACAAAATATGAAGGTCCTGTGAAGCGTTTGGATGGTATGCGTGCAATATGTGGAATTTAGATCAGTTTGTTAATGCGGCCCCTTATACATACAGTGATTTGTGATTAAATGCAGCTTTCAGTGCCTGAGCACCACTGGACCCTTTGGTAGTTGGGAAATATCCAAAATGAGTTTTCTCAGTCTAAGTATCTAAGACGATAATATGTCTAATTCCTGTTGCGTTTAACCCTCCATCATGGGGAAATCCCAGCCCCACTACCCAGAACTCTTTAAAAAGATTGAGCAGATTAAATCATTCTTCACTGACTGATAAAGTGTAACACTGGTGTAGCTTACCCTGGTACAAGGCAGGGTGAAGTGAGACCAGAACATTCTTTCCAGGTTTCAGTCTGACCAGATTTGGGTCAGAGATCCAAAATGAGCATGTGCCATAACAGTGTTTTATTTTTCCTCGTTCATTCTAGAACAATATTAAAAGTCACTCCAATGGCTACAAATGTCTGGCAATGGAGAGATCAAGTCAGCCAAGCATAGGCTGGTCATGGATTTTTAATTCTTGGTACATTCCTCAGATATCAAATTCTGTACAGTATCGGTGTATTATAGCATTTAGAGAAAACTGTTTTGCATTTTTAGAAGGATGTTTTTCTCCTCTGTGATGTGAGGGCATTGCAATAGTATGACTGCTCATATGGAGCTAATGTCCACTACTGAGCAAAAAATGGCCCAAAACCTAACTGGCCAGCATTAAGCTGTGGCCCATATTTTTCAGCACTACTCCTAATGCATCTGTGACATATGTGGACCTCACAGGCGACCATATAGTATCACAGTAACAATGTAAACAATCACACCTCATTGTACAAATATCCATCAATCAGAATAGAAAAAAACAAAGCTGACATCTGCTTATTTTATTAATAATCTACACAATGGTTGTGTAGGGGTGTTGGAAAGGTGCCCACGTCAGCACGATCAGTAGGAGAGTGTCTCGTGGTAGCTTTTTTTTGTATTTCCATCCTTCTGCAGCTGGTCCTGTGGTAACTGTCGCATGCCGTTGATATCTGATAAGGCTTTTTTTTGGTTCCTGTTTTTTTTTCCTTTCATTCACAGGATGTGGAACTGATTGCAACTCCTTTGTTAACCATGGCATGAACAGGAAGGGTCACCCCTGCACAGTGCTATATGGGGCCATAATGGTTTCTCAATCCATACAAGCACAGTGTCCTCTGTAGCTCCACCCCTGTGAAGTTTGAATCATCTCTGATTTCCCTGAAGGATAAGACGCCAATATGAGTAAGACTGCATGCGTGATTAATCTGACGCCATCGTTCGAGCCAAAAATGATGCGTTGATCATACAGATGTTGTTTATTTGGTCACCAGAGACGTTTGCACAAGGTGACGTATGTAGCTAATAGCTATAATGTAGCTTTTATACACCAGGGGTTTTAGTGAAGTAATGCACCATGAACATCTTGTCTAACAGCAGCTCTTCTCTTTGGATCAGAACCAGAGATTATTTCAGATCTGTATTCACACATGTCCTTTGTCCTGACCATTCATTCTGTTGGTAGTTGAGCTCATGTTGGAGCTGTCTATATTTTCCTGCCTAGCTGTGTCTGCTGTTTCAAAATATCAGCATTAATATCACCAGCATGGTGGAGCAATTAAGCCTGGGAAAGATGGAGGCGGGACACTTTTATTTAGATGTGGCTGGATGTTTCCTGCCCTTGATCTTTTCCTATGCAGCATTTTTTCTCTCCCAGACACAAAGTCCTCAGTATGTACTCATTTCAGTTTTTTTACAGGAATCCCAAATAGCTGATTATCTCTATCTGCTTTTTCAGAAATAGTCAATCCTTTATCTCATTTTGTTTGAGAACTCTTACCACCAGCTCAAAAGGACTCAACAACTTCTATCAATCAAAAATTTTAGTTTGTAAGTTAGCGATGCACTATTGTTGTTTGTTGTCTTCAGAAAATAGGAAAATGCCACCAGATGGGAACATGAGGAATGGTTACTGCATTCGAATTCGAGGCTGGGAGTAATGTGAGGTGGCTTTTCATTTACTTCCTATGTGTCCACCACTGTTTATGCAAGTAGGCATCAGACAGTTTGGCGTAAACTGCCTGAAATGCTGAAAGTGAAACATGCAAGAGTTATAAGTGTCGATAGGCAACAAGATGGGTTCCAGAAGTGATTTTGCAGATCCGACCACCATGTGGCGTGTCAAATCTATAGACCACCTGGAGAGGGCCCGGGTCACATTGGTTCCACTTATATTATGTACTGTTATACAATGTTGGACATTTCAGGTCCAAAAGCTACAAATCCAGACCAAGATTTTGTTTCTTCCAGCCAGCTGAGTACTCTGTGACTGTGACTCTTTATGCTCAGCTGATTGGTAGAAACAAAATCTTGGTCTGGATTTGTAGCTTTTGGACCTGAAATGCCCAACACTGCCATTATATGGGACACTTTCATGCCTTACACTGCTTCCATTCAGTAGTCACTCACTGGTTTATCCCAATGGGTAGGGAAGCCAAGAATCTTGGTGCAGCAGAGCTCATTTGTCCCTTTGCTCATTTTATATAAAAGGGATTCACAGGGTGTTTTCCTTTCAACTGGGAGGGTAGCAGTTGATTCAAGGTGATTGATGAACAATAGCAGCGTCTCTTTGGGAAAAGCCCTGCATCTGTCTGATGTAATCGACTAATTACAGACCAATATCTTCTTCAGCCCATCTGCCTTTGCTAACTCCCAAATTCACATGATTGCTAAGAACTTATGAATGGGGGTGGAAACTGGCTTTTTGACGTACTGAGAAATCCAGGTACATATAATCTGTCATAGAGTGATTTTTACCTTTTTTTTAATGTTTCCAGCTCCAAACACAAGCCCAAGTTACCGTATCAGGCTGCGAGTTGCCACTGGGCCACCAGGAGATGGACCTCCTTCACACTATCATTAGATTTCTTTAACTGTGTGTAGTTTCCAGTAGTGATGTACAGCTGATGCAGATCAGCATTTAAGTGATGTGTATGAAGGTCAGGTCTGCTCCTCTAGGTGTTTCTAGCCTCCGTGAAGCAACCTTGGCAAAGCCAGTCTTGTATTTGAGATGACAGAGCGCAGGTTTGATCTCAGGTAACTGTATGGCACAGCGTGCAAGCGACTTTTTTGATGTGGGTCAGTTCTTCCTGTAACTGCTCACCCTTACGGCACAACAGGTGTTTCCATCCCGTTTGGACCTGTTAGACCCGGTTGACTTTGTGCATGATGAAAGCTGGGTGAGAGTAAAATACCATGCCTTTAAGGCAGAGGCAGGCAGTGTTATTCAGTGGGTACAGCTATATGTGAGCCTGAAAGACACAAAATTAGATTGCTATTGTTTTGTCACAAATGTCTTATGCAAATAAATAAATAAACAAACTGTACATTGATCTGACAACCTGAGAAATTCAAAATTACAGGTACTCCACAAAGCACTTTATATATAGATATGAATCTACCCTGTAGCAAATGCTTCGCACTCAGTTGGGTTTTGTGTAGAAATAGGAGAAGTTGTCTTTAATTTCCTAAACCTTGAATACGTTATTATGGTTTGCTGCGTCTGTTTATTACACTCTATTAAGAAACTGGCAGTGCTATTAAAAGTGGTTAAAGTTTATAATCACACTATGATCTTTTTAACTGGGTCAGCACAGTAGTGAAAAGCTTGGCACCAGCCCACAGCTGCAGGGTTCAGGGTGCTGCGTACCGCTGTGCATCAGATCCATCTGGTTCCGGCGCCACTCCGCACTCCCGTTATCCGGACACACTAAGCACTGCTGCTTCTGGAATGGCACGACGTGTGATCGAGCGTGTGTGGTGCGCGTGCCTCGCGATGAGCTGGCACCTTCGTCCCGGGGCGTGGCGCCGCCCTGTTCCTCCTGGGACGGGCTCCAACTTACTGGGACGCCTGTCTGGGCGGCCGCTTGCGGAAATTCGCCAATGGATGTTTTCATTTAAGTCTGATGATTTAAGTTCCCAACCGACAGAGGAATGTAGAGGCGAGATAAATCAGTGGTTTAAATGAACAAACAGTTAGAATCCATTTCAGGCTTTCAGTCATATGATATAGACTCTTATATTGCCTGATCAATTTCAGATATAATACGTTTAAGAGTCATTTAAGTCAGTGCTGTGTTTATTAAACTTATTTTATTGGTAACATCCATATAGACACAGTGAGTGTTCCATAATGCACAGGGAGTGTTCCTTAGGGCACAGTGGGTGTTCCTTAGTGTACAGTGAGTGTTCCTCAGGGCACAAGGAGTGTTCCTTAGTGTACAGTGAGTGTTCCTTAGGGCACACTGAGTGTTCCGTAGTGTACAGTGAATGTTCCTCAGGGCACAGAGAGTGTTCTTTAGGGTACAGTGAATGTTCCTTAGGGCACAGTGGGTGTTCCTTAGTGTACAGTGAGTGTTCCTTAAGGCACAGTGGGTGTTCCTTAGTGTACAGTGAGTGTTCTTTAGGGCCCAATGGGTGTTCATCAGTGTACAGTGAGTGTTCCTTAGGGCAGAATTCCAGCCAGTACGGCTTCAGATCCATTAAGTCTTTCTTCCAGTTGGCTGGGCTCACTAGCGGCGCGTATGATTGGCTTTTCACCTTTTGCCCCGGGCTCACCATGGGCAATGAGGTCTCACATTCACAACAGATGAATGTAAGCTTTGTCGTGAGGACTGTTTACAGGGTGTTCCACCTTAACTTGTGCAACCACTTTATTCAGAAAGTAAGAGTAGCCTATGACGAAAACTCTGGCACGTCTTTCTTACATATGCCTCATCCATTTTGCTCCAAGTTCTGGTGATGGATGCTCTCAGAGCTTGCATTGATGAATGTGGTTACTTGCAGGCCTCCTGCTCCATGTATACCCAGATACTATAGTCCAGGGGATTCAAATCGGGTGAGTTGGGAGGCCACATGTCCTTACCCCAGAAGTTGGTCATG
>JAODJW010000033.1:12087703-12112526 GCA_026777045.1 Hyperopisus bebe
CAGGTTTACTGCTTTTGGGAAGGGGGAGGGCATTTCATGGTGTTCTCCATGAAATGTGTTTTACTTCACATGAAGTTTGATCCAGCGTATTCTGTAGTTGTAGATTCTGAATGGGGGACTTGGATAGAGAAGTGATTACCGTTATTTTTCATGGGCAAACACTCTATACACTTTAATCCTCCAGATTTTTTAATATGACCTTTTTGGGCCTTAAATTAACTTCAGTGTCAACCAAAGCCACAAATGATCATAAATATTTACTGCTGACCACTTCTGTGAAGTATCACTGATTTTATTTCCCAGTCATTATTTATCAAAGTTTTATAGGTTACTTGTACAGTACGCCAGAATCTTTCTGTTTAATGCATTTAAGTAAAACATAAACATTCTGCTACTTCATTACCATCATGTCCAAACAATTTTGCCCAGCCATTGTATCACAATGTAACCAAAAGTTCTGCAGTGTTTGACAGGGGGTGGCTTCTGGACAAAGGTACATAGTTCAGCTGCAGACAGTAAAAATTTAGACCAAGATTTTGTTTCAACCAGCTAGTTCAGTACTTTGTGACTGTGACTCTTTGTGTCGCAACCAACTAGTAGAATATAATCTTGGCCTGCATTTTTACCTTCTGGATCTGAACTAACCACGTTTGCTTCTGGACGGGTCTCTCCAAGCCTGGGGGTAGCTGCTGAGTCATGGCTGTTGTAGACTTGATCACTGCTTCTTCACACTGCTGGTGAACTCCAAGGCGCAATGAGAGTAGGGAACATTTTCAAAGGTACATCTCCTCTTTAAAACCCCCTTGGTCAGTATTCAATGGGCTTTCATAACATTTCAAAGCTTATTTTACCAATACTTTTGGAATTATCTAGCATCTTTCTAGACTTTGCATAATATATAAGGTTGTTTTTACTTCCTGGCATAAATATTTGCTTTTGATGTTAACATTTGATGTTAAAATGGATGATGGCTGGGTACCAAAAAGGTCCTCGAAACATTTTCACATTGCTGGGTGATTTCCAGCTGAGAGAGTTTCGACCAAGTCTCTGATGTCTGCAATCTGCACCACAACCCTACAGTCCCCCCCCCCCCTCTCTTTTGGTAAGAACTCCCCCCTTTAGAAGCTTGCTCTGGCTTACAGTGGTACTGAAAGGCATTATGCTTGACCCATCAAATCCAAAAGATCCAACAGTTTGTTAAAAGCCAAATATGGGATGTGATACTCTTGAGATAGTTGATTGATTTAACGTGATTTACCGCAAAACTCACCTGTAATGCAGTGGCTCTGCTCAAGTAACCTCTCTCAGCAAGCTGCTATAGTTTATTTCATGGGGGGCAGTGTGTGGCTCAGAAACTTAGAACGCTACCTGTGATCAGTAGGTCACCGGGTCAAATCCCAATCTCAGCACAGTGATGTCAATACTGGGCCACTGAGCACGGCCCTTAACCACCTATTGCTCTAGCGATCGCCTGCATCTGCCCCGGCTCCCTCTCAAAGTAAACATGCATAACTTTGGATAAAAGCCTCTGCTGCATAAGTAAAATGTAAAAAACAAACACATATAACAGATATCCATGAGCCAGCACAGCACTGCAGTTGTGACACACTGCCCCTGGCTGATACCATAGGAGGATTCAGCAACACCACATCTGTGGGAAAAGTTAAATTATCACGGTTAATTTAAACTTTATTCCCAGGCTAAATTATCTTCGCCTGGCTGAAATTCCGTATGGTACAGTCATTCGATGGGAAGTAAAAATTCGGACTTGATTAGCTGCCTTTTTTAGTTGGAGGTTTGTGTCGCAATGGTGATCCTCTGGCCTGTTCGCATTATTAGCTGACTGGTGTGGCTGAATTCCAGCTGTATTTCTTCATCTGGAAATGTCCAGTATCCTGGCCGGATGGTTTGCATGACTGGTCACAGGAAAGCAATGTGGGCTAATTTAAGGCCCTACATTTCAGCTTTAGTCATACCCTGTTCCCATCATCCCTGTTCTGTTTCATGTTTGCTTGTTTAGAAAAAAAAAAAAAACAAGCTGCCATGGAAACCACAGATTTTTTTAAGCATTAATGTCATTGTGCACTCCCATAAGCACTAAATGTGTTTGTAGTTGCTGGGTTATATTTTCACATAGGAAAGTATGAGAATGGGTAACTGAAACTGTGCTGTAATAAAGCAGGATTTAGTCATACGGAGATGGTCACTCGAGAGAGAGTCCCCTGGCAGGCGTGCTGAGCAGAGCAGCGTGACACAGAAACACTGGCAGCAGATGTATGGCTGACTGGGAGGAAAGCTTCTCCTTTTGGGGATGCAGAGGACAAGCATGGCACCAAAGAAAATACCAAAATGAAGGAGCTGAACCTCCAGGTGGAAAATATAAGAAAATTTATTTCTCGTGGGTATGGGAACACTGCAACAAACTTATACCTCAAATACCTGAAAATACTCACATTGCCGTTGGGTCTTACTTAAAGGAGCAGTTCACCCCAAAACTGAAAAAAGATATGTTAAAGATGAGCAAGATGCAATATGTGCAAAGAAGCATTACAAATGTACCTGTAATGAAATGGCAAATAAAGCTTCTTTTCTGTACTGGTGACCAGATTCACCGACCTGAGATGTATCATAGTCCCATTGTGTCCCCCCCCCATATACCCTGTATGTGTTTAAATGTTGTCGTCTACAGCTACATCCTGTCTAGTGTGAGACACAGTCTTTGGGGATTATCTGTGAGACTCTGGTGTGTTTAACATTTCAGCCCTGGCTCTTTGACTCTCCGTTCATCGACTTCACTGCATGACAAAGATCTCTAAATACCAATCCAGTTGTGTGCTATGTCCCGGTGGAAATGCTTTTGTAGACCACCCAGCTCTGAGGCACTCTTTCATGCTGAAATACTGCTGTATATCTGAACTTTTTCAGGCAATGAAAAACAATATGCTTATCCATTCTGTCAGCTAAAACTTGAATGCATTGTGGAAAGTACTGGAATTTTATCTAACCAAACTGTATACTGATCATCAGTAGCTTCCAGGCACTCTGTGGGCTAAGCCTGTGTGCCTGTAATTAGAAGGTCCCTGGTTTAAACCCACCCTCTGCACGTCTACGGGTCCTTGAGTAAGGCCCTTAACCCCCAGCTCCCTGGGCGCCCCAACAGGTGGCAGCCCTTCATGGACAGCTTACTCTACAAAGAGCAAGTTGAAAGAGGCATGATGACAATTTCCCCACGGGGATTAATAAAAGTATCTGTTTTTGGTCCTGGAAATACTGGAGGAAACTAATGGTAAGCTGTTGAAGGAGTCAGCAGTAGAAGGACAGTGAAAAGTCAGTCTGTCAATTAACCAATCAGATGGTTTTCACGGTCAGCAGATGGCTTCCACAGTTCAAAAATCTGCAGAGTCATAGCACAGCAATGCTGGAATAATTGTATGTCTTTCTGCTTGCTATCGGACAATAACAAATGCAGCATATACTGTATCAGAGTCCAGCAGAGGACTGGACTGTGGGGCTGTTCTCGATGCAGTGGGCCTCATCACAACAACGTTTCTAGTTCATCAGATGTCAAAGGTTACTTCTAACATTTTCCTTGCAGCTAAAATACATCAAAGAGTTTGACTATTTAATTGCGTAATTCCACACTGCAATCAGAAATGAATATCACACTTGCTACATAGCCGCAAACTGAAACTTTGTTGTACGCAAAGCTCAAGGTTTGTGGAGTCAAGAATAACGACTGTCAGATCTATGCTTTTATTTCAACCAGTGTGTATCATATTAAGAGCATCTGCATAGTAAATCAACGTTAACCATTTAGTTTGACGTTTTTCCTAATGCTGATGCTGGCTGATGCTGAGTCAGTATAGTCAACTTTAGCTACTCTCTAGTATAACGCACGTTGCCATGAGTTGTGGTCAAGCTGCCATCTTTCTAGCAATATCTAGCCTCTCCTTGTGGCAGGAACATGGCCACCACGTATTATCATTTTCTTTAATTCTGTGTAGTAGTCCAAGAGTCCTCTTAAAAATGAAATGCAACAAGGGTGAAAAAGCTTCCACTTTCTAGGGTTTAAAATAGGGATGGGCCGATCCACATTTTTTCAGTTCCTATCCGATTCCGATACACAACTGCCGATACCAATACAGATTCCGATACAATAGCTCTTTTTACTGTTATACTTTATATATTATTTTTTTTGGCTAGTAAATACAGATAGAAAAAATGTATGACAAAATATATAATTAAGCTACTACAAAAATACATAACGTACTGTTCCACCTCGTTTGTACATCTTGTTTTAATCGTTTTTGAGGCATTTGCAGTTCATTATGAATATCTTCAAAACAAGTATACACAAGTGGCAAATGTTCAAAATGTTAACACAATTTTTCTCCCAATGGCGTCAGTTCAGTTACACTTAGTTGCGATGGCAGCCTCTTTTGTATCACAAGCTGCAGCGAGTTTGCAAAACGGTCCATGTTGGCGACTCCTAAATCATTCATTGCTTTTTTGTCTCGCAGTTGCGAGTGCTTTGTTAAGTAGGATTGTCCATTAAAGGCTATTCCCACCTCTCAAAACTTTATTTTACAAATATTGCAAATCGCTGTGCTACTAGTTTCCGTTAAAAGCGTAAAATACTCCCAGATCATCACGTCTTATCTTACGCTCCTCGTACTGCGAAGGGTATGCGCATGACGTCACAGCAGGCGGAAGTCACTGTACTCACACCCACTGAGTAGCAAAAAAGACTGAGGGGCAGCGTTAGCGTTCAATTTGAATGCCGCACGGAAAAAAAACATGTAAAATGGGAAAGAGCTCTCGTGATATTGATTGTACAAATAGATTTAACACGAAATAGGAACTTTTTCTTTTCAGAGATTGCAAGAACTAAATAAGTAAGTATAGGACATGGATCGGTGACGCATGGCCGATACCCAGTCCGTCAAATAGGTCTGGATCGGTGCCGATATCGATCCGAATATCGGATCAGTGCATCTCTAGTTTAAAAGTGGTGGACAAATCTCTTACCTGTAATGCTGCCCAGAAAAAAAATGGTCAGAACTCAGTATTCAAATTAATGCATCTGCAAAAAGAAACAGGACGTGACTGCAAGTAATGTTATCTGTGAAGGAGAGTCTCATCCAGGTAGATTCCATCCATGTGTCAATTTCCAAGAGCCGATGATCCAGAGGTTCTACCAGAACCCAACATGCTTCCCGTGTCCAAAGGCCAAGGAAACCTTAAGTGAGAATGTGCTTGCTAACAAAGTATTGATGGATTTATGATGGGAAACAGGAAATCCATCTGCAGAGTGGCGCTCGGAAGACAAAAGCAAAGCAGATACATTGTGCGTCTGTGTTTATACACCGTTGCATTTTCCATCCATCTTCCAACAGCATATCCATGATATTCATAAAAACAACCTGCATCCATAGTAGTTCAGTACTTGTGGCACAGTGCCTCACTGAATAGTGCTGCTACTTCGCAGCTTCTGGGTGGTGGGTTCAAATCTGGCTTCTACTCTGTGTGTAGAGTTTGCATGTTCTCTTTGTACCATGTGTATTTCCTCCTGCAGTCCAAAGACATGCTCTCAGGCTAACAGGTGTCTCTTAATTGCTAAGGCTTTTGTGTGTGTGCCCTGCATTGGACTGGCATCCTATCTATTGTGTACCAAGGCCTTGCACCCTCTGCTGCCTGGTATAATCTCCAGGCAGTGGTGTAGGGGCAGGACAGGCAAAGCAGGCAATGGCCTGGGGCCCTGAGCTGGCAGGGGGGGCCTCTGAAGGCTGCCTATTACATAGTACTTTGCAACAAAAAATCTGCTTTATTTGTACATTCTGCTTTTCACAGTAAAATGAAAATAAAGGAATTGTGTTTATTAAATTCTCTTATTAGTTTAGACTTACCACTACAATAAAGCTAATAAATTTTACCATGCGGGGGGAGGGGGAGTTGGACGGCCCTATGGCAAAAAACAACCTGCATCCATAGTAGTTCAGTCCCTAGAATTGCATCTGGCACCAGGTGACCCTGACTAGGATAAACAGTTACATGACGATGTTTAGATGCATGTCCAGTACTCTGCTTTGATATATTATGTTGGTTAACTGTGCCGGCCATTTACTTCCAAGATCTATTCATCTCCTCACCACTTACCCTGGACAGTGTCATGCAGAAAGTGAGGCAGCTGAGGTTACAAAGCAGGAGCCCACCTTAGACCTGATGCCAGTCTACAGGATACATATGCTCATAGCAATTCAGAAACAGTGGTTAGCATATTTCGCATGTTTTTAAAATTTGGACAAAACCTGGAGAACCTGGAAGAAACTAGCGCATGATGATTGGTAAACAAAAATAAAAATTACAGGAGTGGGATGTGTTATTTAACAAAACCTGGTGATGTTTAAGTATACGCCATTCAAAGCCTTGTGAGATATAATGCTTATTCATAACTGAACTGGAGCTTAGATATCAACAACACCAAAAATAACCACAGAATATGGTTTGGCACCATTTCTTAGCAACATCTGAAGGCTCTTCTGTGGATGCAGTTACAGCCACAAGTTCTGTAAATGTCCTTGGCACCTTGCACGTTAGCTTGATCTGATTTTTCTCTTTCATATATTTCAGCAAGCATTTACAAGTCACTTAGGAATTGCACATGTATATGTTATGCTTTCTCGGTAGATTTGCTAAATAGTATACTCAATTATTCGCAAGCTTCTCTAATGTAGGTTTGGCCATGTGCTCTGAATCACGGTGCTGTCAACGAGTCCCGTTTCAGGCTCTGCAGGCTGGTTTTCTTTCGGTACTGATCTGCACTTTTCCCAGTCGCTTTCCAAGCCCTGCAGAGAAGCATCGCTATATAGCATGATGCTGCGACCGCAGTGATCGACATGTTTGTGTTTGGTATTTACTGCGGAAAGTCCCTAATCACCACATTTATGTCTGGCCTGTGTATCTTGTTGCAAATACAACTGTAAATTTTTTATTTTATTCTTTCCACTCTCCTATTCAGAGTATTTTTGTGATATATTGTTGACCAGTGCCTGTCTATTTAGTCTTAATGTGCCGTATCTTTGTTAAATTATGAATCTTTTTCACTCATATGCATTATCTATTTGCTCTGTTTTGTTCATTTGGTTTTTGAATGAATATCAAATATCATCCTTAAATGCAATGAAAAACAAAAACCTGCACTCTGATACTTTGACCGCCAGATGCATATAGGGTAGAAATTTTGTACAGCTGTGACCCCAATTTATCAAATATTATCCTCTCACTAATTCAGGTTGCACACAGTACCAGTGTTTACCAGGCACCCCCTCAGAAATCGGTTTGCTAAGTCAGTGTCCGCTCAGAAGATGGTGCCCCAGGCAGCTGCCCGTCGCCTAATGGACCTACATACATACATCTGTTATATTCAACAAAGAAAATGTAAAAACTGTATACATCTAACGATTGTGCATAAGGGAATGCATAATGAAACATGAAAGTATGAAATCTTTTTGTTACTTTTCAGAAATTGCCTGTACCACTACCAAGTATTGGTAATGGAGAAGGTATTTATTTAGGATTATCGTGATAGTATTCTTTGTTTATTAACTATTGCATTAGGCCTGCCTATTTCAGAACCCCCCTCCAGCTAGTTATGGTTGCCTCTAACTTGTTTAATAACTTTCAGAAACACACCAGAATAATTATATTGCAATTTTAAAAGTTTTAAAATCCAGCTGAACAACAAATGAATGAACTCAATGAATAAAATATTAAATTAGTAATTGAATGGGAGGGAATGGAACTATGGTTTATGGAGGCAGTGACGGTGGGGAGGAGAATAAGGGGTTTAAAGCATTGGACAGAGTAGGAGTAAAGGGGGAGTCAGGTTTCAGTGTGTGAGGGCCGCTTGAGTTTGTGAAGTACTGAAGCTGTCTTTGTTTCAACTGGGGACTGAGTCAGCCAGGAGTGAGTCTGAAGGGGAGAGAGGGGGAGAAGAGGTGCGGGGACGGGACTCCGCGGCAGAGAAGGAGCAGCACGGGCTAACTGTTGCTGCACGCATTTTCAAGTTAACTTCGCTACCCCGTGAATGACCGACGATGCAGTCTCGGTAAGAAAGCACTTTGTAACATTAATCTATTTCTTATTTGTTTTACTTATTTCATTTATTTATCTTCCGTTTTTTTTTCATCCGCAGTCTCGCCCAGTGGTCCCTTGGTCTGTGTGTCGTTCTGTGCTACTGCGGACTTTCGGCTGAAGTTGAAGTATTGGAAGGTAGGCTACGTCTTAGTCTTTATAAGAATGCGACAACTTATGTGCGCTTGATGTGCATATTTGACTTCGTAAGGTTATCTGATTTGATATTTCGTGCGCTAAAAAGAGTTGTAACAATTGATTTTGTGCGACCAAATTAAAAAATACGCACGTTTTGTTCAGAGACTGCAGTTTATCCCAATATTTCCGAGCTAGAGAAGGAAACCAAAATTTCCGTTATAAATCTCAGAAGAGCATCATTCGCTAAGAACGATATTGGGACCGTCAGTCACTGCTGGGACGGGACTTTCGAGATAACAGCTCATATCAGATATAGTGGTACGAAAGAGCATCCCCATGCATCTCAAGCCCCGTCCTGGAGATAACCTGACCTCTCATATAAATCAAGTCACACTTTGCTCAGGTGTGCATGTGTATATATGTGTATATACGTGTATACACACACACATACGTAATATCTTAGGTGTCCCAAATCACACTAGTTCACCTCATTGTATAAAACCATATACAATTCTTATATTGTAATATAACAAAAAGAGAACGGTTCAGGGGCTTAGTAAACTGAGAGGTTTAGACGCACCTCGTGTTCGTTCTTACTATATTATGCTCTCAGCGGACTCCGTAGCATTAAATCTCCATGGAGTTGAAGTACGCCCGAGCGCGAAAAAACTCATAGCTTCTCATATCAAACTAAATCGTTAACTCGATACGAAACATTAATCTCATCATCACCGCTACTGTGTTTTTTTTCCCTGTCCTTCAGTTCCTTAACTATATTAAGGCAAAGAGGTGAGAGAAGCATCTGTGACTCATTGACGTCTGAAAAAAGCCACCGTAGAATGATTCGCCAAATAAAACAAGGACTAATTTATCTGCGAGGGAAATGCTTCCAGGTTTTGGTACAAGGGAAACAACAGTTTCTTAAGAAATGGACTATGTTCTGTCGATTCTGATTCTGTGTATAAAAACCTAATTATTGCTGCGCCCTGTTGTATATTTATGTATACTAATGCTGGTTAATTTATTAACCTAAAAAGATGACTGGCATCACCTTGTCTTATCTGGGTGGCACAGTGGTGCAATGGGTAAGGCAGTTACTTTGCCCTTCCAGGTTTGGTGTGGTGAATCCAGCCCTTTTGCTGGGTGGAGTTTCTTCAGATGGTCTGATTTCCTTCTGCAGTCCAAAGACATGAACTGGCATTTTTAAACTGCCCGTGGTATATGTGTCATTTGATGGGCTGGCTTTTTGTCCAGCACGTACACCTGCATGCTTTCATCTCCTGGTACACCTGCAACCCTGTGAGGATGAATGGATGTAAGGAAGAGGCACACACAATCCAGGCTTTAAGTGACAGCTCTCTTCAACAGTAATTAATAGCATGCAGGCCTAAACCAAAGTTGGAAATTAAACTCAGCATGGACCAAACACGGACTGGCCAGTGGGAAGTTTGAAAATCTTGTCGATGGGCTGGTCTTTTTTTCCATTCCCCGTCATTATATAACTTGTATACCAGAGGTGACCAACCTGTTAGTCGATCACAGTGGATGATCAATGTTTTATGTAATTGGTGGCCAATCAGGTGATCGTAATCGGCTAAATATATCAAGGGAAACCCCTTGCCCCTTCACCCCCCCAGTCATTCGCAAAATAAACTGAGGGACCCCCCTCCAGCTTTTTGGTGCCAATCTGTCCCTGACCTGAACAGTAGCCCACTGGCTAGTAAAAATGCATGTTGGATTGCATTCCTCACTAAGATAGCTCAGTTGGGTTCCACCCCTGGTTTAAATGCTAAAATCCACTTTTTAGTAACAGGAAGGACCCATTTGTGGGAACATGGACCAAAGCACTGATTTGTATGGAGAGCTCAGCATCACTGTCTCCAGCTGCTCCAATCGTGGGCAAAATTAGCACTTGACCTGCTGCTGCCATTTTTACAGCATTTATGACCATGACAATTGGCTTCATTCATAACCTTTTTAAAAATGATTCAGTGCTTCCTTCTGTTTACGCCTGTTCTGTTTAGATCCCAGGCTTGGCATTGCTATGCGCAGGAAGGATGGTAGTTTCTGATAGGAAGTGAGGCCTGTCTGTCACCATGACTTGATTAGTAAAAATAGACTCAAATACCATTATTCTCACTGTACAGGTAGTAAATATCGCTAAATTCAGTCTTTGTACATGTTGCTCTTTCATGAGACACCTCAAGGTGAGTGTGAATATCACACATTTTTCCATCGCCCCTGGAGTTACCTTTAGGGCTAAGGGCCCCATAATGATATGATTATTTTGAAGGCCACAAGATTCTACACAGCGACCCTCCAGATACAGATACAGACGCTTAAACCACAGATCCACAACCCAGATTACAGCATTCACACTTATGTCATCACGTAGAATGTATACACAAATGATTTGTATAAAAACATGATGTATTGTTTCCCGTGTTTTACTTACATCATGTCAGTCATAAGTAAACAATTTTAAAGGGTTTCATTATTTAAAGTGACAGTAGCATGATTTTGTTTGACAATAGTGTTGCTACTAAGTGCCCTGGCTTAGTAAGTAAATGCAATAAAGGATTAACAGACCAATTAGACCCACTCCCTCATGTTGGTACTGTAATCATCTCTTTGCGATAGACTGGTATTCAGTGGCAGTGTTTACCACCACTCAAACCATGAATTCACAAAAGACCCCGAGATTTAGGGGGGCCCTGTTGGCCAGAAAAAGCCACTACAGGAAATGTTAAATGAAGACGTTCCTTATTTAGGAGATGCTGAGGCAACATGTTCAACTAACCACCTAGTTATCGCCTTATAACTATCCAGTAACTATTTATTTAAATTTTGAAATATGTGAGGGGGGGGGGGGGGCTGGGAGCCCCAAACTGACCTTTTGAGTGGGGGCCCAGAAACCACAGACCCACTCTTGCTGGCACCATATCGAGTGTGTAACCCAGACATATACCCTGTGCTTCTTGGGATAGGATCCAGGCCCCCACAGTGACACTGACCAGAATAAGTGGCTAGAAGATGGATGGATTCCACATCCATGTGTTCTGCATAATTCAATTAAGATGTGCCTAATTATAGATAAACTATCCACGTTTCAAGAAAAATTGCAATCCTCTATCCTCAACAGAAATTATATAATCATATAATTCATCATCTTGTGCGTTAGCGAAGATTTGATAGATTATACTCTATTTATTATTGCACTTTATGTAATGTCTCCAGGTATCAGAGGAAGTCAGAAGAAATTACCGTAAAACAACTACATGTTTGCAGTTAAATTTCCATCTATTGTCTTGATTGTGCTACAAATGAGGTTAACAGAAAAATAACATATTTACCAGCATGAAAATCTGGAAACATATTTTTTTAGATTTGCTTAGATTAAGGTTGTGGTTTATAGTCTTTGTTTTAAAGGCTGAAGTTGGGACATTCAGCGATTATTGTCAGTGAAACTTTAACCTATGGTTTTTCCCCTCAGTGCAGTTCTGAATACTACAAACAATCTGAGCTGACAGCTGTGTGGGTAATCTTGGCCCTCTGACCGGATCTCAAGGGGAAATGAATGTACAGGACAAATCCGTCACCTTGGCCAACAATGTTTAATGACTAACGAAGGCCTTAAATACAGTATGAACATGATCTTATATACCCTCTCCAAGCAGCCCACCGACACCACCAGCTCTGAGAGCACTGGCGAATGAAGGATTCTTCTCTGAAAAAACTGCTGTTTTCTGTTGCTTGTATGAAAGTGGTCCCAGAAATATGGGAAACCTGGCTATGTTTTGAAATGCCGGCCATTAAGAGTGACCGGCCTGTGATGGATTTGTTTTTGGGAACTGGGAAAATGGTTTGAAAAAAGGCAGATACCATATTGTATCTGAATCTCTAGCGGGTATAAGTGGGTACCCTTTTTATGAGATTACCATCCCCTTATAATAGAGGTGGCCTTCAGTTTAATCAGCTGCCAGATATGAGGCCTAGTAAATGAACAGTTAGAATTTTTGAGTAACATTACCCCACCCCAATGGGCATCAAACACAGCAGGATCTGTCATTTGATGTGAAGGCTATAAGATGCAAATAACGCATGAGTGACGTTCTTCATCCTTCTTATGAAACCACGCATCCAGTCTGATGTCACGGACACATACTTACACTCAGTCCTTCATAGAAACCCATGCAATCACACAGAGTTTGGTAGGAGAAAACCTGTATATACAGAACTTGGGTGCACAGGTGGAAAGTTCAGGTCCAGAAAGTACAAATCCAGACCAAGATTTTGTTTCAAGCAACCAGTTGAGTACTCTGTGACTCTGACAACCAACTCAACTGGCTGCTTGAAACAAAATCTTGGTCTGGATTTGTAATTTCTGGGCCTGAACTTTCCACCTCAGCCTGGGTGTGTAATTCTGCTTGGTGTGTAAAAACTGAAGATCTGCCTTAACCCGACATTGAACTACTTCACATGAAAATTCTAGACCTTTCTTTTCAAGACTTCAGGTTAACATTATCCTCCCAAACTTCTCTTTTTTGCATGGCACTAAATGGAGCGCGATCTGTATCACTGAGGAAAGTCTGTCTTCTGCCCCTCCTCCATGCCAGGCCTGAGTTTATGTGTGTGTGTGTGTGTGTATGTGCATGTGTGTATGTGTGTGTGCCTGTGAGCAAGCTGACTATGTGGGTGCAGGCCTTAGAAGGGTGGGCATACGCTACGGCAGGGTGCCTTCGGGGGTGGGAATGTTTACAAGAATCCGGCAGTCCAAACAGTGGTGCCGGTTTCGCCGTGCAGGGCCTGGCTGGGTGTCTGGGTAAACCAGTCAATGCTGAGAGGGGTGACCCACAGCAGATAGCTGGGTATTTTATTTATGATGAGAAATAAATATAATCCTTTATTGGCCATTGCACAGGTAAGAGTAGAGATGCATGGGAATTTGTCTCTTCACCAATCCCATCTTGCTCCTTAGAGGTATATCTCAGAGGTCACAGCACCGGCCTACCTTCATACAGCACCCCCTGGAGCTGGGGGGGGGGATGGTTAAGGGCCTCGCTCAAGCACCCACAGCTACATGCCTGTTCTGTTCAGGCTTGAACCAGTGATCACAGGCACAGAGTCTTAGCCCTATGAGTCACTCACCTGCATGGTAGCTTCTAATGGACCTGTTTGAGATGTCAAATGTGAACAGCATCCTCACCACATATAGGTCTTGTTTAGTACAGTCATGCAGGTCAGAGGCCTCTGGTAGACTTTTAATGTCGAACATCTACTTGCATATGCAGATGTTGAAAGCGGGAGATCTTTCATGTCATGGCTTCACCTTTCAAGCTCTGCGGGCTGATTTTATTCACGTTTATGTCTCCCATGAAGCCGCTGAGCACTTTTATTCTGTCTAGTCATTTATGGTTTTATGTAAACTGCATAAATGGGCAACTGGATCGAGTCTAAGTGTTGTTTTGGAAGGACTGTGCTGGAGCGCCAGGAAGCTAGCGGAGTTATATATTACACATTGTTTGGAGGTTTCTGGTGGTCTGAGCTCAGTGGGAATATCTAAGCATGATCTATGGTCAAAACAAGCCGAAAATCAGGGTACATCAGCAGACATGTTTTCTGTGTGAGGCCCCACCTTTTTATAAAGAGTCAGCATGGGTTAACAATAACAGGAAGGGTGTCTTGGTGGTTCCATGGCTTTTATGATGTCATCCACCTGGTACGTCAACAACTAAGCATCTGGCAACCGTTTGTGTCTCTTATGTGAGGGAATCCCCTTCCCTGAATATAGCTGTCTGTCCTGACTCACTTCAATTATCTATTGCTTGTACCTGAACATGTGTTGAAGTCGTGGAGGAGATGTTCTCTATACTTTTGTATAGTTTTGAATACTTTTGATGTTAGTTTAATTTTTTGAAAATTCAGATTATTTCTTTAATGGACTGAAGGCAGGTTGAAAGGCTTTTCCATATTTGTGAGATAATCTGTCTCACAATAAATATCCTGGGCAGCAGAGGGTACAAGGCTGAGGTACAGCCTGGACAGGATAGCTGTCCATCACAGGGCACATATGTAAATACATTCAAAATAATACATTATGGGCAATTTAGAGGAGAAAACCTAGTGAACGACAGAGAGAACAAACTCCACACACACAGACACACAGACAGACACACACACACACACACACACACACATACACATAGACACAAGCCTCCACTCCCAAATCCGTGAGTCAACAGCACTACCCACCGAGCCACTGTGCAACTGTTCTTAAAAAGGTATCCAGTACATAAATGGTAAATATTTTCATGTCCTTTCGGGGTGTGACCACTGTTCAGGTGCCAGCAACAGATGTCAGAGGCGGAGAAGCCAAACTGTATATTGATGAATGGAAAATTAGCATCAGAATGGGGACCAGTGTGAAAGCAAGTTACTGTTCTACGGGAGCTGCTGAATGTCCACCGCAGGATTTATCGTGTAACTCCTATGTGAAACATTTCCTTCGCTTTGAACGAAACCCTTGAAATTAAGTGAGTGCTTTGTGCCGCAAGTGTACGCCCTCCCTTATTCGCCTCGGGGAGCTTATTAGTTTGACTAAATGTAATCAGCCTTGGTGACAGAAAATATCATTTGGATTGACATGGTAATAAAATCTCATTAAAATCCAGGGAGCGTCTTCAAAGAGAGTTTGTTTGGAAAGCCAGACGTCTGGCATACCCACATCTGCGCTCACGGGAGCTGCATGTTGCCTGCCGCCTGGTGTTGTTTCTTCTAGAAGGGTCACTGCCCTGCTGGGCTTAGACTCATCCCTCTGGTCAGATGCTGGCCTGCTGTTTCCCAGCAACGTGTCCTTTGTACTCCACAGGATGAATTTCCCCAGATTATTTGTCAATGCACTGGGAGCTTTGTGTTCAGTTTTAGGCTTTGGACTCGCTCTTCGCCTAGAGTTATTGGCGGCTCTTGCCCACAAGGGCCTGGTCTGGCAGCGTCGTCCGCCTATTGCGATTTTCCAGTTTTGCTTTCCAGGAAACATCTCCCATTCACTACTGGCAGTTTGTTCCCAGTCATGCTCGTTTCTTCAGTCTGGCTGGGGTGCCCAGCACCCGAGGCAGGTCCGGTCAGAGGTCCATTCATGCCCGATCACAGTCATGTTGCTTGACTCGACCGCCACCCACTGTGAGGCCCTGACTCCCGCCGTTCTCACTGTGACCCCTTTAATTCACTGTGACGGGAGTTTCCCCGATGAGACATCCCATAATTCATTTCTCCCATTTCTGTACAGGCAGAGCCGTGGCTCCTGCTGTGGTTTGGAGAGAGAAGCCAATTCATGGCTGCTCACTGAGGAGTGGCCACAACCATTAACAAACTCTCTCAGGAGCATTGCTATTAGTTTTAAGGTGCACCCACCAAGGTTAGAAAATGAACATGTTCACCTGGAAATATCTGTCCAGTACCTATACTTTATCTTAAGGGAGCATGTCAGTTTAGCAGAGTCGAAACGCATGAGCTATACAGGCCAGGATGAAGTTTGAGGTATACTGTCATTGGTTATTGGTCGGTATTGATGAAATTCTGTGGTTTGAACTCATAATGTCATTTAGCAGAACACTGTCCTTCCTGCCTCACAGATAGACAGACAGACGTTTCAGTTGTCAATGTCTCCTTCAGTAAAGTTAATACTCTATTAAGAGAACTTCACTATATTTTGTGGAAAGCTGCTTGGAGAGTGAAGCTTTGAGGAGTGATGTTCCAGTGCTTCAATCAAAAAGTAAAAGTCAAAACAGTTGAATTTAAATACAGAAACCGTATGAAATCATCCTTCTGCGATGTGCTACAAAAACAGCTGGGGATTCACTGTTACACTTTTTAATTACATCCAGTTTTTTAGAGGCTGACTCTAAGGTTATCATTATTTCCTCACACCTCCAGAATTGGGTGTCTGGGTCCTTCCTCTTCTGTGTGTGTGTGTGTGTGTGTGTGTGTGTGTGTGTGTGTGTTCATTCTGCCCTCAGAACATTTTTCTGTAAATAAAACTCCCATGAACTATAGAGTTAGATATAATTGTTGACTTTAATTGGCCTGTGATTGTGTGTATGAATGTGTGTATGTGCCCTGTATTAGGTTGGCATGCCATCCAGAGTGCACTCCAGCCTTGTGCCCTTTGCAGCCTGAGACTAGCTTCACTCTCTCCCCGTGACCTTTATCTGGATAAATGGTGCATCAGAATAAGATGTTAGATGGACGCCTGGGCAGTCTCTCAATTTCTGTATCTGCTGCATCACAGTTCAGATTTCAGTCGGCAGGTTCCCAAAGACAGCTTATCCTGTTCTCTCCTTATGCATATCTCTTTGTGAGGGCTGTGGACTCTTAAACTTTCTTAAAAACTTAAAGAAAAATAACTAGACAAATATGGTGAAGGACAAGTTTAGGAAAATGTGTGAAAAGGTTCTTAGTCTATATTCTAATAAAATTTAAGCCTCGTTCTCTTGTAAATTTAGTGCAAAACAGCTGTACCCTGGGGTTCTGGAAGTCCTCCAAGAATATTACTCAACAAGTCATTTATAAAATTAAGCTTTTGGTCTGAGTACTCAGTTTTCTCTAATACTTAATGCGGGTGTTGAGGGTTGATACAAACTTGGCTGTTATTCAGTGGTGAGCCCAAACAGTTAAGGCAGCACTTAGATGTTCAGTGGAATATCAGGAGGATCTCAGAATGAAATACTTTCTGTTGGATCTGTCATGTTTGCCCATGTTCTGCGAGTATGAGTTCTGTGAGCGATGCCGTCCCCAATTCATCACCGGAGTCTAGACATTATGGCTTCTGCCTGAGCTCTATATCTACTAAACCCATCAACATCTTCGCCCACCACGCCTCAGATGATGAGCTGGCAATAGTTTTGGGGAAGACCCCTCCCCTCCCATGTTTACTGCCATCTTGTGGTGCCCCCCCCCCCATGCATGGAGGACGATCCAATCAGCACGCAGAACAGCCCAGTCAGATCTGGCAGCAGCCATGGGGAGATTCTTCATTTTTTTTTTTTTAATCAGCGAAACCATCTCCAGCAGCCACTTTCCGTCTTGCATCCAGACAGCTCATCCCCAGGGAGAAGATAAAAGCCCAAGTTCAGCCTTTGTTTCTTGTCATTGAAAAAGTTGGAACACGAATGCCCAGGTTTCATGTTTAAGGACTTTTCTGGCCGGGGAGGTTGCGGCTTGAGAAGGGGAGGGTGTGTCTTTACAGTGTCGAGCGACGTCGCTGGCAGCGAGCCCATATCACTGTAATGTTTTACTTAGAGTGCAACTAGTTGCACCGAGGCAGTATACAGGCTAAGGCCTACTTTACAGCCTATTTTATTTCACATCTTGGTAAGGAGCAGTGTGACTGAAAAAATACCAGCATAAACATGGTAATTGTCGCACACTGAGATCTGTGATCTCAATGTATTATATATTCAATTGATTCTATAATATATCCTAATATATAGATACTATAAAATATAATTTTCCGTCCTATTATTATTATTATTATTATTATTATTACAGTGGCATTATTACAGCGCGTTTATGCTCTGGCTCCACGTGTGTGGAGTTTGCGTGTTCTCCATGTGTCATCACAGGGTTTCCTC
This sequence comes from Hyperopisus bebe, assembly GCA_026777045.1. Taxonomy (NCBI): domain Eukaryota; kingdom Metazoa; phylum Chordata; class Actinopteri; order Osteoglossiformes; family Mormyridae; genus Hyperopisus; species Hyperopisus bebe. The sequence goes on from JAODJW010000033.1 coordinate 12,105,604, forward strand.
CAGGGTCTCCAGTTTCCCCCCAAAAGCATGCTATGGTGATTTGGAGTTGTCAAATCATAGGTATGGATGCGGTGATTGTGCCCTACAATTGGTTGGCACCCCATCCTGGGTTGTTCCCTGCCTTGTGCTCATAGCTTCAGGGATAGGCTCTGGTGACCCTGCAGAAGACAAGCAGTACAGGAAATGGATGGATGGATGAATGGGTGGAGGGATTATCCTCTTTGACTATTCTCTGTTCTATCGCTGGCTTCTATTTGGTCTATAACAAAAAAACTGTTCTAGGTTTTTTTCAAACCTCACTTTTCAAAGTTAAATTAAAAAAGACTAGTATAATAATTATATAGCATAAAGCAACCTTTATGATGATCAGAAGATCAACAGGATGTGGAGACTGGATAATGGAACAGGGTGATTTTATTAGTACGCTAAGGATGAACTGAACAATGCACTAAACAATCGATTTTTAACTTGGATGATTACAGCCTACATCCAGGAGGATTGGATCATTCCTTCCAGACACACACTGTAATGCACAATGATCTTGCTTGTCCCCTGACCTTGCCTCTACCCAAAAATATTGGCACCCTGTGTTATAAATGATACTTCTGTAGTGTAGTGATTTTTTTGTGGTGCATTTGCAGTTCGGACAGTTACTTGGTCAACAGAAGATTGCGGAGAGAGGCTGGTCTTTCTTGAATACAAGAGACAGATATTTGTCGATGGGCATCTCTCCCATTTCAAAATTGTGAGGAACTCTCGATGGGTGTCATGGCAACCATCAGCACGCTCTATGTGAAACATCCGTTGGAGTTCTATGTTCCTCCCGTGATCTGTGTCAATTCTGAAAAGATTCCTGAGTATAGGAGGGTGAGGAATGGGCTGTGGTTTCCTGCTGGAAGGGAACGCTGCTGATCTGGTTTCTGCTGAGTGATTTTACACAGGGAGACGATCAGCTGACGGAGCAGACTGCTGCAGACATGGAGAGGGGACGATCTCTCACTGAACCCTCAGTTTGCTGCTGGTTATTAGCGATGGTCTGTTGTACTGTTTTACACTTTACAGAGAAGGAATCTGGAAGAAATCAGGTTTCTTAAAAGTTGATTTCACAGTCAGCCTGCAGATCTGTTTTTCTTAAGTCGCCTTTATTATTGTATTATACATCAGTTGAAGGATCTCTGATACTTTTAATATGAAACAACTGGCATTTGTTTAGTGATGTTTTCTCCTCTTAACAAGGACCCGATTTACAAAAAGGCGCTGTCGGTTTTGGCATGCTGCTTGCTTTCCATAGGATGATGCAATCCTCACTTTATTGTAACTGTGAAGTCAACTGAGAGCTGCTGGATTAAATCTTAACTGAGTCTGGAAGTACTATTTTTACGGTCCCTTTGGGGGTTATTGTGTCAATTGAAAAGAAGAGTGGTTTATTTTTGAGGATTCAGGTTAAGTGTGAAAGGGCAGAAATTGTTGCCCTTCTTCTGCTCTGTGGAACATGAAATACATACTCCATCACTCTGTAGCTATCTCTTAGCAATTGTGAATCCACTCCCCCCCCCCAAAAGACATACTGTAGGTGGTACAGCCTGGTGCTGTGTTCCCTGATAATGCATGCATGACGGACAGAGTGATTCCCAGTTGAGCGCCTTGGCAAGTTTGGCAAGGATACTGGCACTTGATTATCTAAACCATGTAGGCTTTTTCCATGCTCTGGGAGTCCCTTGATTAGCCAGCTAGTGAAAGTAATTTAAATTAAGTTATATAGATCCATAGCAGGAGTATGAACATTCACATCGTGTTGTCTTTAAATATAAATGTCATATCTGCAGTCTGTTGGGCTTTTCATGTGCTTTCGCGATTTTGCATTTTAACCAGATCAGACTTGGCCATACCACAAAATTCCACATGCCACGGGACATCCAGCTACACTAAGATGACTGAGGAACATGGTCTTGCATCATTTTCTTTGGCTTGAGCGTATCCTACTGTCTGTTTGAGGAGTATTCTGGGATTTGAATCAGCTGTGCTTTCTGGAGGACCTGGAGTGGCCAGTCATCACACTGTAGTGCTGCGTATTCTGTGTGGGTGTGTGTGTGTGTCCCAGGAAATTGCACTCCACTTCTCCAGCTGAGAACAAGGAGTCGGCGAAGGTCTCTCTTTAGTTTATCACAGTGTTTTCCAATCTGGTCCCCAGGGACCTACAGTCAGTAAATGTTTTTACTCCCTCTGAGGTCCCTGACAGACAGTCCACATTTTCTCTCCCTCCCAGCTCCCAGTAGAGCATAAATGTGGACTGCCTGTGAGTCCCCAAGAACTGGAATCATCCAGATGATTTCCAGATTAGCAATTGTGACCCTTAAGTCTGTTGGTCAGACCCTGTGGTTCTGGACTACCAATCAAGACCGGGAGTTTGTATGATGCGATGAGTGCAAAGGCTGGGTTGGGAGTGTGCAGAGTATAGGCTTTATTACTGTGTGTAAGCTCACAAGCCACTCTAATGGAGGGCAAACCACAGATGGTAGTGTACTGGTTGTGAATTTTGGGAACATGCCCAGTCGTCATTCTCCAAACCTGTAATTGGCACCCCCTGTGGCAGGTAGATCTGTCACAGGTGCAGATTAAGCAGGCTATATAACCCAAGAGTGGCTGTTGTCCTCCATATCGTCCCTGTCAATCAGTATTTTGAAATTAAGGGTCTTTACTGGCTGCTGATTTGATGGTCTTTGACTGATAAGAGTGATGTTGGGAATCTTGTAAATGCATTTAGCTGTTGCCTATCTGTTTTGAGCTTCTTAGGATGAATTTTTCAGAACTGTTTTAGTGTGATTACATCAACCTTCTGCGGTGGATCATACTTATGATAAGAATTACTGAATAGCCCATAGCAATGACGGGTCAGCCAAGTGTCCTGGGTGCCACAGGGTCCTGGAAACAACACATTAATTTAACAATTTTGAAACAATTATGTTGGCATGTGCACCTTTGGGAAGATCTGTGTGTGTACCTTTTGGCAGGTCTGAACAATCATGCTCAAGAATGAGCAAACCTTTCCTGATTTTTGCTTGCAACTCTTGTACAGATCCAAAGAAGATGTGAAAATTCCATTACACCTCAAACCTGTTTGTTTACCAAGGCATATGTCAGCTTCTTGAAATCTGTCTTAATTTCAGCAGATGCTTCTCCTAGAGACGATGGAGGAGATGGGGGGAAGAGGACACTTTTCACACTTTCCCTTAAAAGACTTCAGAGGCAAAGGTTACATTTTGGAGCCACACTAGCAAGAAAGGCAGCAATTTGAACCACCGTGCCATTTCCACAGTGGTTTGTTTAAACGTAGCCCACAGCTGGCCAAACACAGAGCTGGTTAGTTAGAATGCCAGGTCAGGTTTATGACAGACAGTCAGACCGATTATCTTACATTTAAGGCTTTAAGATTGTATAAAGTTCTTATTCAGAACAGGCATATTTTTCTTAAACACTTGAAGACTGACAAAGTGAAACTAAAGAGCAAAGCAGGAGTTATATTTTCTAGAAAATACGACCAGAATTACAGCAGAGGACATTAAAGCAATAGATTTCATGAAATTGTTATTTTAAATGATTTAAATGGTTTGTATGTGACTTTTGCATAATGTCTTGCGCATGCTATATCTAAAAGTGATATATTGAGTTTAGCTAACATAAATATATAGGTATAGCTTATCTATTTTTAAAAATAACTCATGGGGAGTTGACATACTGTATATAGGAATATTACCCACATACAGAAAAATAAGTTATGCTACGTCAATCTACAGCTGACTTGGAAACAATCCAGCAAAACTATTATACTAGCATAAACTTTTAATGCAATTAATATTTTCCAGATGATAACAAGGATGAGTCTGTGGTGTGGGAATGTTTGCCATGAATCCTACATGTTAAAGGACAGATGAGATAACATTAAGCACAGCTGTGTATAAGTAAGATTTACACACTAACAGACGCCAACTTGTTCTCATCATTAATGAAACTGACCAATATAATCCGAGGTCCCAGACCTGGAGAGAGAGAATAACGTCAGCTCCGCTTTACCGTGAGAAGTGATTCAAGAATGCAAAAGGCCATGAAATAGCAGCTCCTTGGAGACTCCTTCAGATGATGACAAAGAAGACTCATCTTTATTCTAAGCATAGTCAGTTCTGGGTGAAGCTTTACCAGAGCTTTGATATTACATGCCCAATAATTTCCGCTAACGTTGCCCATATGTTCTTATGCAATTGAATGTGCTACGGAGTTTTGAATTTGTCGGCACGGATACATCATCATTCTTCTCACTTTTTCAGTTTGACACACTCGAGGTTTCGTTGACTGGGACGGAGTATTAAACACTGCGCTAAATGTCCGTTTCACTGTCCAAAGCCACTGTCCCTTGTTCCAATAATATTTCTTTATATTGTATTTAGCCTCTGTTCTTTAGTTTTACGCAAGGTATTTATAGTGCTTGCCTTTAATTTCTCAGCCTTTACACACCAGATTATACAAACTTCCCAGTGTTTTTAATAAAAAATTTTGTAATAAGAAGGGTCGAGTAGTGGTCGAGTCAATTCATAAAACAAAGTTCTGTCATAAACATGACGTTTTCACTTCTTGCTGGTTACGGTTGATATATCCCAAGTTCCATATGTTTGCAATAGTTGGATTGTCTTCAAATCGGTGGTCTCTTAAATCTCAGATTACATTTAGTGGGGACCCACAATGCCGTTCCACCCCGTGCTCGTCCCCATAGCGTCTCGTTGTGTTCTTAGCCACTCTAAGTCAGCTATGACAGGTCATACTGTGGGAAAATCCATGCCAATGGAATCCCGTATACAGGGATTGCAGGCTAGCATCCATCTCTGACATTGTTTTCTTCATAACCGAGCAGGGTCGAGCTAAGATATTCTGTCACAAGATATAACTGAGCCTAAGAGACTGTATTTTGGTCATAACTCAATTTTGAAGAAATATGCAGTTGTGGTCTTTTGCTTTTGTACAGAAGCACAGATTAGCAGGTCTTTTGTAAGCTCACTTGCAGTGCATGTATCATCTGAGAAGGAACAAATGCCAGACTCCAATTACTTCAGACTTAGTGTGGGCCCTCTGACATCATGCAGACCATGTCACCGGCAGGAAATGAAGTAAGCAAGTGGAGCACTCCAGCTCTCCCTGAGCGCGTTACATAACATCGAGCTTTGTGCATCTTGATAAACATCTTGTAATGGCTTCAAAATGCATCTGTGGAAACCTGTCGTCGTGCTTTTCTGGAGCTCTGCATCCATGATCTGTTTGTCAGCCTTACCGCAAAAAGTTGATCCAGCCTAGACTCGTGTTTCATAGTTGCTCTGCACTAACAATCTATTGTGTTTCAAAGTAGTGTGTCCAGTGCAAGGGCATAACTTTGGGTTAAGTGCTGGGGGGTGTTGAGGTCTCCACCCATTTAAGGGGGTTCAGGGGGTTGTATTGACTGGTTTTGATTATTGGGGGGTTACAACCCCCTCTCCTCCATAATTTATGTCCATGGTCTAGTATATCCGAACAATGCAGAAGAAGAGGTTCCACTTGTTATGTCCAAAATGTTAGACTAATTAGGCAGTAGATGGCATAATTAAGGGTTCCAGTGCAATATTAGCTTCAAGCTTGCTTTGAATGCAGGTGTCAGCTGAGTTTAACCTCAAAGTTTTATCAGTGGGTTAAAGTAGTCCTGCACCATCTATGAACTTCATTTGGTCAGCGATGACAGCAAGGATGATAGCACAGCTAACAAGATTTCTCTAGGAATCCGTGTCCTGCAGAGAGAACAGCCTCGCTTGTTCTTCGTGAATGTTGGACGTCCGTCAAGTATTCGAGCTCAAGAGCTTCTGTTTAACAGTCATGACCTCACAGTCCATTTTAGACAGCCCCGGGCAACCAAAAGATGTAAGACCTTTCTTTTGCAGCTTGCCAGAATTACATTATGTTCTGTTTACTTCTAATGGCAAAGTGTGTTTTCTCTACCCTGTGCCATAGAAGGCCCGTCAATAATTTATGATGGAGGGGTCAACACTCTCGAGTGTAGGTGGGTCATGTCCCCTTTAACCCCTGCTGTTAGTGCTACTGTATGTCATTAACAGCAGGAAGTGACCTCCAGACCTGCAGCCCTCAATGTGTTTGCTGTGGGTGGATCATAAAAAACAAATTAAGAGGTGCTGTTCACTGCAGAGGAATGAGAGGGCTTCCAATGAATATGTGTGGATTTTCAAGGCTGCGGTTTTAAGTCCACCCTGGAGCCCCTCCTTGTTGGTGGATGGGTAGTTTCTGTAGCCAACTCTCCTGAGGGGCTCTGGCTTCCATTCTTCCTTGTACTGAGGCAGGCATCTCTTGTTTTGTTGTTGAGAGTCTGTGGGGATTAGCAATGCATCTGAAAATCGCTAATGTGGCCTAGAAACAAACGTGTCAGGAGTTCATTTAAGAAATTTTGGTCCAGCTTTTCTAAAAACGGAGTGTAAAAAAATACTGAGCGGTTTTTTTAAGAAGTTGCTCAGACCCCAGTTTGTTTTTCATCAAGCTGTATCTTCCAGAAAAGCCTGTCAGACATTGCTGTAGGTAGATGTAATGCACAGATGTGAGAAATTGCTCGTCTGTCGCAATCTAATGTGCGTCATTGTGGTGAGTCGTCCTTTACCCATTTCTGGCTGCTGTGGGGTGTTTAGCTATTAGATGAATAGCCCTGACTCAGGTGAAATGTGGGGAAAAACGGCTCACAGAGCTGAGGAATTCAGGGAGGCTGCCCACTCAAGTCAAACAGCTTGTTTCAGCCAGCTGATGCTTACCGGTGCTCTGAGGCTCACATGCAGAGGTGGAGATTTCAGGTCCAGAAAGTAAAAATCCAAACCAGGATTTTGTTTCAACCAACCAGTTGAGTACTC
>JAODJW010000033.1:12126156-12141613 GCA_026777045.1 Hyperopisus bebe
GGGAATTGGGAGAGATCAAAAACGTGGACCGTCTGGTGGTCCCCGAGGACTGGGTTGAGAAACCCTGTGTTAAGCCACACCAACCTCATGGATGTTGGGTATGACACGTCAATGGCATAAAGATAAGTTGGAGGTCACAACATAGAGAGAGGTGCAATCTGTGCCATCTCCTCACTGTCCTTGACTTTATTTGCTCATGCTACACTAATAAGGAAGGCACAAGTGTGTCTGGAATGGGTGGAAATGCTGGAGGACTACATTAAGCGAGGCATACTGAGCAGCACCACGCCGATATCTCAAGTCTGAAAGACCTAACAAAAATAAAATAATGTAAAATAACTTGCCAGGTTGTGTTTCTGGCGGAGGGGGCGGGGGGATCTTGGGTCAATGGCTGAAACTTGATATGCCTGGGATTTTACTGACTGAAACTAAATGTAGCTTCTGGAAGCTCTAGGTCTCTGTACAACCACATCTCTCTCCTGCTGTTTTGCCGCATGTCGGTTTTTATACGGGCAGATCTGAGGCCACCTGTGAGTGCTCAAGCTGAGCCTAGTCTTGCAAGTCAAAGGGAGGCTGCTTCCGGGCCTGAATTAAGGCAATTAGGCTGAATTACTGTGCAATTTAAGACCAAATGGCTTAAAAAATAATACAATTAAATTAATAGACCAATTTATTTTCTTGCTGCTACTGCTAAAGGTTGTATGTATTTGGTTTGTATATATTTTGGGGACCGTATACTGAGGTGTGTTTGTCTGTTTTGCAGAGGAGTCTTCAAAGGCCCAGCTTGACTTGACGGAGTTAATTGGCGTCCCCCTACCTCCCTCGGTCTCCTTCATCACTGGCTATGAAGGCTTTCCGGCCTACAACTTCGGGCCTGGTGCCAACATCGGTCGACTGACCCGAATGTTCGTGCCCGATCCCTTCTACCGGGACTTTGCCATCATGGCCACCGTTAAACCGACCACTAACTATGGCGGAGTTCTCTTTGCCATTACTGACGCTCTCCAGAAGGTTGTGCACCTCGGTGTGGCGCTATCCCCAGTGGAGGACCAGACCCAGAGGATTATATTGTACTACAGTGAATCGGGGTCCTCACGCTCCCAGGAAGTGGCGTCCTTCAAGGTGCCCGACATGTCCAACAAGTGGAACCGCTTCACGCTGACGATGCAGGAGGACGAAGTGCGACTCTACATGGACTGCGAGGAGTACCACCGCGTGGCCGTTCAGAGGAGCCCCTGGCAGCTACGGTTCGAAGCCAGCTCTGGCATCTTTGTGGGCAATGCGGGGGGCACTGGCCTTGAAAGATTTGTGGTAAGTTTTGTGAATCGACCTCTATGTGTAGTTATTGGGCTCCTGTTGCCAATAACTTTACATTTTAGCATATAACCTATTTAACAGACCCATTTATCCAAACGACACACATTTCTTTTGTATGAAAGCACGATCAGTTGGTGATTAAGGGTCTTGCTCTGGAGCCCGATGGTGAAATCACTGTGTCAAATCTGGGATATGAACCAGTGCCTTTCTAGTTAGGGGTGCCATAGAAGGAGGGAAGTTAGGATAATTCCAAGGGCCCCTGGGTGATGGGGGCCCTAAAATATCTGAAACATAATCGATGTTTAGACCCAATGTTTACTGAGCACTTCAGTGTCAGGGCTCCTCCTTCCCACCTCATACAGCTGAGACCTAGCCAGCATCATGCCTTCTTTGACTACCAGGATTTATCTTCAACCATGTTGGGTTGCTGTTGATACTAGCCCAACAACCGAATTATCTTATTAATTCTTCTTAAATGATTAAAGATATAGCGTTTTTCTCTGTAGCTACAGTTCAAAGCAGATTTTTTTTTTTCATTCAGTCATCATGTGGCAGTTCAAAAAAACCCAGAAAGTGGTAGCAGAGTGCTCCGGCAGGTGTTTTTAATTAGATTTAATTTCTGTTGCATGGGAATGAAAAGGAGGAATGACTGAGTGTTGATCTGAGTTTCAGATTTGCCCCTAGCCTATCGCAGACTGCCCAGCATTGGCACGTCGCATCCTGTTCACAAAGAATGAATTAATTCATGGCAAAGCTTGTCGGCCACCTTGGAGTGAATGCCTGCTGTTATTCACATTGTTGGGCCATAGGTGCCAAGCCTAAGTTAAAATTAAACAGACAAATAAGGCAATTTAGCAAGGTCTTGTGGGTTAGTGTTACATTCTGTCTGCAGACACTAATGAGACTTACGTGTAAAGTTAACCTGGAACTCCACACATCTGTGGGAATGGTTGTTCTGTTATTGAGCGCAAGCTTTGTTTTGGGGGCTGTGAAGATGGTTCTTGCATAAGCTTCCGATGCATTAACATCTCTGAAAAGCTGTTTGCGCAATCCCTTTTGTAAGCCGAGGCAAAGAGGTCACTAGGTGACTCTGTCATGTTTGAGGTCACAGATTTGTAGTGGGGGGACGTCTGAGGTTTTGTGAATGATCTTTTCGGCTGTGATCACTGAAAAGCGAGGAGCAGCTATTAGACCGACTGTGGGTTTAGAAAGGCATTTTCTACAAGGCATTTGTGATTTCATTCAGAAATATATTAGCTGGGCTCTGATTCACAAATCTGCCAGACAGCTAAACGGCACGATGCTGTAAGTGGTCAAGAGGCATTTGTTGTGGAATGTGGTGCAGATGGTATCAGTTCCAATGCTTTCTAGGTTCTGGGAGGGTCTTTCCAACTTCCATCAGTCGGCCCTATGTGCTCATAAAAACAGAAGATGGCTGCGAGTCCCGCCACTCAACAACGCAGCGGCAGTTGAAGTGTAGCCATATGCAAGCTTCCTCAGTGGCGCCCCCTTCTGGCAAGCTGCCCAGTTTAACTTTGTCTCTGACATATACATGTCAACATAGCAGCAGTACACACAGTCAGATATAGGTATGGATGGTATGGTCATGTCTCTACCAATATTGTGGGAGGACCGTGTGTTTAGGGGTGGGGGGTTCGGGGCTGATGTGGTCCCTACCAGTGTTGAAACCAAACCTACGCCCTGCTGACCAGAAGGTGCCCCCTCATAAGATGCCACCCTAGGTGCCCATCTTGCCCTTGGCAGGACCACTGCAGCGAGATCACATTTGAATGTCACAGTGAATTCGGTCTGTCTGACAGACTGGGCAGGGGTGCTAGCGACTTACGACTTCAGGAGAAAAGCAGATACACAGGGAGTTTTTGCATCCGGCTTTACCATAAATGTTATTACACAAGCCCGCGTCGTTTGCTTGGCAGATGTTTCCATGCCAGGCTTGACGGCTTGGTTTTACAGCTGAATAGTGTCAGTCAGGTTTCCTGCTTAAAGGTACAACAGCCATTCTCTTTCAGGAATTTCTTACCCTGAGAGCTTGCTGTCCATGGATTTATATCCTTTATAACGCCCTTGAGCCAGAACATCTCCATAGAATGTTTCCACTCACCTTAGATCACAGATAAGTTAGTCTGTGACTGTGATTCACCTTGGTATTTTTTTGAAACAACATCAAGCGTAGTCAAGCCTGATGAGACAGTAACACCCCCCCCATCCAGAATCTGAGCAGGCAATCAAGTACTGCACTAAAATGGGGACTCTGGTCTCTGTTCCCGCACACTCATCCTTACCTGATAAGTTGTACCCATTGATTCAATCCCAGGTGGGTGCTGTACCTGTTACCCTGGCAACAGACTAGTGCATCTATCCCACTGGGTATACAGAGTCGACTCTTCGCTGAAGAGTGTCAAAAAGGCTGGGGGTGGGTGGCCGGGGAGGGGGCTCTGCATGTTGTTTACAGGACTGAGCATGTGTCATCTGCGCTTGTTTGGAGCAGGCTGGTAAACACACTCCCACAGCCTGCGGTGACGTGTGTGGGGGCTTCCCCAAGTGTTCCTGTCACAGACGGAGAGCCGGGCCCAGTGGGACGTGTCTGTGTGCATTTTAAGCGAATGATCGTTTTGTGTCTAGTTTTATTGTGTTAGCAGAGCATTTGTGGACAAGCGAGACCACATGCCAAGGCATTCAGATATTAACTGGCTACACATGTACTTCAGGAAATGCGTGCAATATACACCCATCTGACTGTCTTCCCACTGCACATCCAGTTCAGGCTCCCACGGGGGTGAGGGGGTGACTCTCAGGCAGTAGAGGAGGCAAGGTGACAAGGGACCATAAATCGATAAACTGATACACCTATTCTGATTCTGAGTTTGTGGCTACTTTTACTTAATTGCTTTGAATTTATAACCTAGCTCTGAAAGAATTTTTATGGGGTCACGCCATTTACATATTGCGTCATAAGTGTTTTTCATTATTTTTTGATTATATAATCATATTCAAAACCAGTGAAAAGTTTTTGCACACACTGGGATTTCCTACATTTGCATGTTACTTGCTAAATTTACAAAAAATACAATTAAATACATTTTCATTATGTTCACCATTTGAGTATCTTTTTTGGCAAGAAAATGTCATATCTTTGATTCGTCAAAGTAACCTCTTCTAGCAGTTATAACAGCAGAGCAAATTCGAGGGATTCTTTCTACAAGTGACTTTAAATACTGTTCTGTTTCATGGTGTAACACAGCTGGTTCATAGTTCACCTCCACGGCCTGCTGGACATCATACCAGTGCACTGCTGTCTGACTCCTCCCCTCTCTCCCCCACACTGCCGCTCATTTCTGTCATATTACTGACTACTGACATCATACCAGTGCACTGCTGTCTGACTCCTCCCCTCTCTCCCCCACACTGCCGCTCATTTCTGTCATATTACTGACTACTGACATCATACCAGTGCACTGCTGTCTGATTCCTCCCCTCTCTCCCCCACACTGCCGTTCATTCCTGTCATATTACTGACTACTGTGCTCTTATGCTTGTGTTCAGTCTGGGCTGTGGACCCATTTCCTTTGCTCTGTTCATCATCATCTCTTCCTTCTCACTGCTTTCCATCTCCAGTGTCCATTCCAGCAACCTCTGTGTCTCTTTGAAGCATCTCCCTTCTCCTGTTTCGATCATGTTATTCATGTTTTTGTGAATCTGCAATGCAACTATGGCAACCCTGTTTGCTTTCAGATGCTCTTCAGATGGTTACATTAATCCCCCACACGGTCTTCTGCTGAACAACTGGATGTGGGCTGTCATGCTGCCTGGGTCTTTCTTTGGGGGTAGGGGGAGGGGCGGTTGCTTTTCTGTAGGCCAGGATGGAAACAGGGGGACACAGTGACAGCATTCAGTTTTATCCAACATGTCCAGCAGGAACTGTGAAAGTATCAGTGGACTTTGGAAGGTCGGGGTGATTCATCAGACTGGGACACCCAGTGAACAGCCAAGAATCGTTAACGGATTAGTAAATCGGCAGCCTGGTTGAGAGCTCGCTGCCTCTTCACGAGTGCTGGCAAAGGCTTGATATTCACACCACATCCTCCAATGGGATGACCCAGCCAATAAGAATTCAGGCGTGGTCAGATGTACCCTGATTGGCTGTACAGAGCCTCTCAGGGGCCTGTGGCCATCGAATCAGAATCATCTTTCCCAGTAACCCAGACTCTAGGCCTGCTGTTGTTTTGCACATGGTCCAGTTTTCCCAATTCTCCAAAAAGCCCATCATCTTATCGTGCATTGGTGTTTCCCGATCTCTGAGGAAGAACAATCCGAGTGAGCTTGCTTTCCAAAAAATTGTCACAGGTTTTGCTTTTCTCCAGCAGCTGTTTATAAACTCTGCAGCTATCCCTGAACTGGATGTCATCTTCCTCATGTTGCTCCTGTTCTCTGGCCTTAATGTGGCCGTTAAATTAAAAGCAGGTAATAATATTATAGTTTCTGGAAAGAACAGGATGGGATGCTTTGCGAGGAGAAGGGAGATGCTTCAAAGAGACACATACAGAGGTTGCTGGAATGGACACTGGAGATGGAAAGCAGGGAGAAGGAAGAGACGGTGGGGGGTGAGGGTGTCGTGTTCTGGGCAAACTGCATTGTGATCGAAGCAGTTAATAGAATATGGGCATAAAAGGAAATAGATTCTTACAAAGGAAAATCAAAAAAGCACGAAAGCAGGTAAATGGCTCTTTGTGAAATATTTCAGGTGACTTTTTAGGTACACTTGGCATATTGCACAGATCGGAATTGCTTTGGCCTCAATCCATAGGCAACATTCTTCCTGTCGTCAGAGCCAAGACTAGGAGTGGGCCGGGTGAATGTGGCTATGTAGCTGTCATCGCAAATCTTACATTCTCTTACTTTCTCCCCCTAGGGATCCATCCAACAGCTGGTTCTCAAGTTTGACCCCAGAGTCGCAGATGATCAGTGCGAAGAAGATGATCCCTATGTGAGTGCTCTGGGCTGCCTTTAAATACGGGATACAGCTGTGAAAGTTTCTGATAACTCCAGCGAAAAGGAGAGGGATAGCACACTCTAGTGGTAGAATAAGAGCAACGCGGCAATGAGCATCTGGAACTTTGGTTTGCCATGAATCTGGTGCAATTGCTCGCTTGTAGCAAAAATGTTACAAACAGAATGAACTTTAGTTGTTTTTTATGACTTGGGAGTCTGCATTTGATCGCTACATTTTTTAGGTCACAGGTGGTTCTAACAAGCTAATGCTAAATGCATTAAGAAAAGAAACGCCTTGTAGCTGGATTCCAGTTTTACCCCAAACCACATGCAATATCTGCGTCTCGGAGGAATTAAATATAAATAACACTGTAAATATAAATGTTAAATAGCTTTGAATTAATCCAACAATGTAAAACTTTTCTTTTATAAATGACAAACGATCTATGCCTTGGCTCAAAAGAGCCAGCTACTGACAAAAGAAAAGAAATTATTCAGTACACGACTTAACGTGAAGCTCCTGGTATTAAATTTCCACCGGCAAATTTTATGCGCTCGATTTATCAGCGGTGAGTTGCCACAGTTTTTCAGGAGAAATTTTCTCCCCAGGAGACGCGCTTGACGTAGAGAAGCTAAATGAGAGCGATGTCCGAATGTCACCCGGTGACCGTCTCGAGGAAAAAAAGGGGGATAACAGGCCACGAGGCTGAAGCACGTGCTCTCCTTGCAGGCATCGGGTGACGGGAGCGGGAATGACGTCACAGACTCCAGGGAGGTGCCGGATGAGCTGAAGAAGCAAGTCGAAGAACAGGAGTACGCTTGGGTGAGTGAGTGCCATAAGAGGAAAAATCTGGAGAACGTTCGTGGACAGATTAGGCCATGGAAAAATTTTTGGGATTTATGAGTCCTTCTGGATTCTGAGTTTCAAAGCTTTGTAGGTCTGCTAGCAGCTGGGACTGTGGAGCCTTGCCACTTGTAGAGGTCCATGATGTCTTTGGACTTTGTATGAAGGTCTACATTTCCTGTCTTGGAAAGCAGCTGGTGAATTACATACTCTGGTATCTGGACCCTGTGCTTAGTATCTTAGTGCTGTGCACACCACAGATTAAAAGCTATTATTTACCCTCGCCATATGGATCTTGTTAAACTGTTTTGTATTTTCTATTAAGAGGCTTGAACATTTGGCCCTAACACCAAGTTTACTTTGAAACATCTCCCATCATCTGGCCATGAGGGTGGGATCATGGCACCAAAGCTGACCTGGACCCTTGCAAAGACCACATTAGATGCTCAGTCGTACACTGGTTTTGGCCCCCACAGGGTCAAAAACACACGGCTATCTGCACTAAACACTTGGACTAATAATGAGATGGTGGTCATCCCACACACATATTATTGTTCGCATGCCTATTAGGAAGCTCTCCACTGAACTGCATGTTAAGGTTGTCCTGATAACTGCTCTTGTTTGGTTAATGTTCTGAACTGCAAATTGGCCCAAATGGAGGAAAAAAATTTAACATTTAAGAATTCCTGCACGCAATTCTGGATGTTTACCAGTCAAATGTGGGGTCAGAATCGGTTAAGAAGGTGAGCAAGAGACTTATAGACCTGGAGCCTGCAGAAAAGCTCCTGATTTATTCACACAGATGCTGGTCAGTGACACTCTATCCAGCACCCCCTTCTGGCTCAGTGCAGTGTTTTCTAAATGCTTTTCGAAGTGCTTTTTTACAAGAAGCCACATGTCATCAGCTGCACAAGGCTTGAATTTAGTGCAGATAGACAGCACCAGGTCTTTCTGCATTACATCATCGGCCATTGTGATAGATGCAGTGTTGGACTGACACACTGCATCCATAAAAGCCCATCCCTCGCTAGCGAATTAGTGTGTATATCTTATATAATTTAGTACACGACGAGTTTATTCATAACGACTGACGCAAATAAATACAGCTGGATTATTCGGTTAACTCCTGTCAACAGAGCCAGCCAAACTCGCTTCGGGGCCCTAAGGCAAATGTGATTAACCCAGTTTGTCATTTGTCTTCTTCCATCCCATTCTGATAGGCTGATCAGATTGGGCTGCCCCCAGGTGGTCACTGGACCTTAAGCAGTCGCACAATTCACTTATGCCTTGGCCTGAACCACAGATCAGATATTTTTAGTAAAAAATAACAGAGAGGTTGATAATAGCCATTTACATTATAGCTGACCTTGTGTGTCGTAAAGTGTTCTGACCAATGGGCTTCTGAGCATGGAGCAGTGGGTGGCGGTTACATGTGCTCCCAGCATGCACATCTTCAGTTGACTGGCAATGCTCGCTTGGCCTGAACACCACATGAACTAAAGGTATTTGCCCTTTTATTTGTGGGTGTGAGTCCCACAGCTCATAAATAGGAAAGCAAGATGGGGGGAGAATGTGTAGCTCTGCAACAAAGAGCACTCAGTGGGCAGTCAGTCACTGTGTAGCGCCCCTTGCTGTAGACCAACAGGAAGTCCAGTTTTAAGTAACCTTTGCTTCACTTTGTTTTCCCTGTTTACCTCAGTCATTCTAACATCCCTGGTAATAACACTAAGCAGCCCTGTTATTAAACAAGTAACATCTTCCCCAGGAAACATGTTTACACTGATATAAACAACTGTGAGCATCCATTCATCTTCCATAACCACTCACCCAATACAGGGTCATGGAAAGCTGTGAGTAATCAGACTGAAATATGCAGTCATTTTTTGCCTTTAAATGGTGTCTCCATTTGATGCATGCTTCATGAGCTAAAAATGCAAATGCTATCTTCAATTAAATTCAGTTCAGCTTATTTTTATAAACGTGAGGCACACTCTCCAGCATACGTGCCTCAGAGTGCTTTAGATATATGTATGTAAACAGACACAGTACACAGTGTAAGCAGAAAGGTCAGAAGACGCTGGAAAATGGGGTGAATCTCAATATGAGTACTTGACCGTACTCATATTGATCATAGGATATATCAGTTGCTTCCTTGCCACATGAGAGTAGTCCCATGATTCATTGCACCCCAAGTTCGTTCTTGGAAGGCAAGATAGCGAGACCGGTCTTGCCAAGACCACAAGTATGGTCTTTACGTTCTTGGTATTAGGATTCTCCCTGGAACAATGACCTCTTCAGGTGGACTGGTAGGGGAGAGATCCTCTGGGGGTCAAAGGTCAACTGGCTGCCTACCCTCCTGGGCACACTTACTATGTTAGTTTATTTGGATGTCCTTACATGGAGGAGAATTCCGCTATAATTTTGATACTTTTTTTGTCTGCCTTTCTAGTCAGTGAACAACCAGGGTGCGCCAGTACCAGCCCCACCAACAGAGCCCTACCATGATGAGGATGTGACTGAGTACTCTGGCCAGCCGACCCCCAGCAAGGAGCAGACCACCGTCCAGGCAACCCCCACTGCAGAGCCAACCACGCAAAGTGAGAATCTGCACCCCTTTCAGCTGTCTGTGTCCGCTGCAGGTCCTGGGGCAGGGCAGGCTGCCACAGATGAAGCCAAACAAACTCTCTCAAAAAATAACAAGTTTAAAAATAAATTATTATTTATCTTTTATGATCAAGACTGCATTTGAACAGGATCTAGGTTACAAGTTATGTCTCAGATAGGACACTGCGGTGTGGAGCTGAAGCTATTTATAATTAGCACGTACAGATGCTCCTTACTTTATGTTATTTTGACTTTACAATAGTTCAGTAGCAATACACATTCAGTAGTCCCAAACTCTTAATTAAGACATGTTCGCTGGCTAGTGATATGTTGTATGATACATTTTACTGATGCCGGGTGATGGCTAATCCACACAGCCATGCTTCCAGTCTCTTTAGCAATTACAAGCATAAACATCTCATACAGTGTTTAACAACATATCATACAGTGTTTTTTTTTGTTTTCATTTGTTTACGGTTTAATTAGTTAGTTACAGCAATTTATTTTCGATTTATTTACTTATTCAATGACAGTAGTTATTTATTTAGCTATTTATTTATCACATCATATTTATATTCGAGGTGTGATATTTTCTGCTTTCGATGGGTTCATCAGAATGCAACCCCATCGTAAGTCAAGGAGCATGTGTAGTATACGTTTATGGTTTGTTTTGGTTCATGATTGGTGAAGTAGTAAATAACACTGGAGCCACTAGGGGGAGACAAAGCTTGTGGTTGGTGATAAATGTTCACTTGAAGAAAGCATCACCATAAAAGGAATAAGTACAGTTTAGTGCCTCAGAGTCCCCCAGAAACTGATGTGGCATGAATTCATAATATGCTTTTTTAATCTTAAATCAGCTGAGGCGCCTGTTTTGGGGCCAGGGAGATTTCAGCCATTGCATTCAGCCAAGCACAGTCTACAGCCATCCCTGTGTATGGGATTTATTGGTGTAGTTGCTCACCAGCAATGTCGGTTGGGTGCCTTTACAGGGTCAAGTCATACTGAGGAGGTGGAGGACAGAGAAACATTCCAGACTGTGAGTGGGCTGTCTTCACTTTGACATAGAGAATGTGCACTTTTGGTTGTCAGGTTTGTAGGACCTTTTTCCTGTGGGTCTCTAGATGTCTCCGGGACCCAAGGGGGAGCCGGGCGATCCAGGAGTAGCTGGCCCACCTGGACCAAGGGGCCCATCAGACCATTCAGGAGAACATGAGGCTCAGCCGGGTCCCAGGGGCCCAAAAGGACCCCCAGGGCCCTCTGGAGCTCCAGGAACACCAGGGAAAGATGGACTCCCAGTGAGCTATGTTCACCTCTTCTGCACCTGGTCGAAAAGCCCCTTTCATGCACCCCACGTCTGCTTAGTTTGGGATTTTCGGCACGCGCTGGAACGCAACTCGCTTCAAAGGCTCTTGTAATCCGGCAATTTGGACTTCGGGCGACGCGCTTTAATGTGAGGTTTTATGACGCCTTTCCACTGACTCAAGGAAAGGAAAAAAAACAGAGTTCCATGTCACCACGGGAACAGTCAGGGTGGCGACTGGAGTAACACAGTCCCTCTGTAAATCACATTCCTCAGTGGGCTTTTATTAAGTGGCTGCTAATTCCCGTCACTTTGGCGCTGTGAGAGTGGACAGTGAAATGCAGCACCTCATTGGTTGGATAAAGGAGAACACTATAGCAGTGAAAGTTAGCCAGTACACTCTCCCTTTTTTTCCTGTTAAGAACACTTAGTCCTCTCTCTATAGCTTGGCTCGTTCGACTCCTTTGTTTCTAAATCTGTTCGGGGACGTTCCCATTGGTGGCTTTTATCGAAAACAAGAGAAGAAATCATTAGCAATATTTCTGTGTAATCGATTAATATTCATCTCAACGTAGCAGGTGATTCGCTCAGTTTCCATTGTAGTTGACGATGGTGCATCTTGTGGTTGAGTCTGTGGTTTCCTGTAGTGCACAACATGTATTATAACTCATAATTGGGTGACATAACAAACGAATAGCGACACCTGCCAGTAGAGTCCGGAGGCAAGGCGCTGATGGGATCGCAGGGCACAATTTGCAGAACTTACATTGTAGGTCTTTCTTCCCCTAAGCTCCATCTTATTTGGATCCCTGCTCATACATTCAAACATGAACCAGGGGCATTAGTATTGTTGTGTTCATCTGGCTAAATGATTGACTTGCCGGAGGGTGTAATGCATTTTTTTATTCTTTTTCAGGGTATCCGGGGTAAAGATGGAAAGCCAGTAAGCACCGTCTGTCTGCAATTGACATTTATAGTCATTCTAATGAGTGCTTGTATGGTGAGAAAACAGACCCAAATATGGGCTGATCTGTCAAGCTACAGTCCTCCCATTGGCTTCCGCTAGCTTTCTGGTGTCAGGTGCTCTGTGTGAATTACCTGTGCGCTTGATAGTCACAGCGGAGGGTGATGAAATCCCCTCTACTTTCTTGGATTCTCCATGTTGAAAAGCTGGTATTTACCAGTTCGGATTCTTTAGTTGTGCCACATTGCAGATGCTTTTGCTACAGACGGCCTTCAACGTGTTGTCATTCCTAATCTGCGGATATTTAAAGGCAGGGGAGAGATATTATGTCTCATACGTCACCAAGAATGTAAATCCCGAATTGGCCTGAAGCCCTTCGTGTTCCGTCTCTGACCCTCATGTTCTGCACCTACCGCCCAAGTCAGCCAGCCCTGTCCAGCATCTAACATGTGCAGCGCAGGACTGAACCGGAGCCAGTAATGGGAAGAAATTATGAGGAAATGTTTCGTGAAAAGATGAAAACAAAACCCCCCCCCAGCATCATTAATTTCCCAATTACAGCAACTGAAGCGCAGTCACCTGCCACACGCACTACGGTCCATACCAACTCAAACTCACCAATGCTTTCAGGGTATTCTGTGCCATTCTGTTTCTCATTATAGTGAGACTCAGAGCTCCCACAATCCCCTGTGATCGATTAGCCAGGGTTGTGGCCTTCTTCGGCGGTATGTGGAGAGCACACTTATTGAAATAAGAGCAATGGCGACCATACAACCCCACTCACTTCCAAAGACTCTGTGCTGCCCCTGGGGTTCAAGGCATTTACGTTTATGAGTGTCTCAACAGCCCTCCACATGGTATTAAGTCCGCCTTGCCTTTTTGCATGTGGTGTCCCCCGCTGGAGAAAATAATGCATTATTGTTTCTGTCCTCTCATGAATTTAAGTTAACATGATTCGGCTTATTTTTATTGTAGCTTTGAAAGTTATCATACAATTAGCTATCATTTGTGGAATGCAGGCTGTTGACAAATCCTCAAAAGCTACATTCCAGCCAAGGGGGACGCAGTAGCTAGAATAAAGCTGTTTTTTGTTTTAGGCTACAACTTCTCATGGATTGATTTTTCATTTTATTAAATCGAGCATTTTATGTTCTCTTCGCATGCAGGGTGAAGAGGGACCTCAGGGCTTCCCTGGCCTTCCAGGAGAACCTGGACTCAAGGGAGAAAGAGTATGACCATTCATTTATATAGGACATGCCTCTGTAACATGCTAATATACTCTATGGCCTGTTCAGCAAGTGTGCTGGACTGTCTGCCAGCTGATAGTAGGGACAGTTCAATACACTTCAAAGGTGCATGTCTGCTATTACTCAACCACCAAAGAAATGAAGCATGCATAGATTTTACACTCGACAGGAAATATTTCCCAGAATGCACTGGCAAGTGAAATGGAAAGGCAGAATGACCATAATAAGTACCGTTTGTGTTTATTGAAAACACTCATATGTTCAAATAAAATAAGCTTGTATTTTTAGAACAAAATAGCTATACGTCACGTTACGGTACTCCGGCAGCAAAACAGATGGCTTAGAAATGTGTGCTAGCATGTAGTTTAGCATTTAAATTAAAACAGAGAAATAATGTACTCAGGAGATATCTACATGTACTAATTGTATTTAATCAAGGCTGCACCTGGTCTACAGGACTAAATCATTTGATTTGGCAGCGGTTTATTTTATAACCTTAGCTTTATAACTTGAGTAGGTTATTTTTATGACACGAGGTCATTCATTTATCTATGGCAGAATGAGCAAAAGGGAAAAAACAAAGACATTTTGGAACCGGCACAAATGTTATTAAAGCAAGGGTTATGGGGAATGTTCTGGAAATGCAAATTCTGCTGCTGTTTCGCATTTAGTGTCCTCTGTACTCTACTTCCTTGACCTTGCAAGCCTTGAAAAGGTCAACATGATTATATCTGATTATTGTTTATTCTTTCTGGATTCCCATAGGGCGATCCCGGTGTGGGTCTCCCAGGTCCTCCTGGACCGCCAGGACCTCCAGGCCTGGCTAGCCGGCCTAAGTTCCCGGTGCGTACATCTCCACCAAATTATTTATTCTACCTGAAATTTTGTTTGGGGTGACCTCTGCTCCCCATCTGGCAGAATGAAATGCGGCTTTGTGAATGCAGTGAGGTGAAGCAGGGAGAGTCAACAAAGACCTGTTAGAGTGAAAAGTGTATAACGTGCAGATGCGCTGATTTTCAGGGGGATGTGGAAGGCTATGGCTCAGGGTTCGAGGACTTTGACAGCGACACTGAAGTTGTCAGAGTGAGTCTGGCAATAGCCATAATTCTGTTTTATTATTAAGGATTCGTCTGTTTACATCTCATCTTAATTGTTTAAAATAATTCAGTAATTCAAAATAAGCATGTTATGAACTTCTATGTTTGTTACAGATCCTGGAATGAAAAAATTAAGTTTTGAAATGTAGTCTCTGTAAACTCACACTTCAAGGCTTTTAATAAATAACTTCCTAATGAACCATGTTACGGTCTTGTGTAACATCACAGTTATGGTCTAGCTTAGGGCTCTAAAACTCAAATTTCAAAGAGTCTGTATGAGTGCATCATGTATTTTCAACATTTCGCTTAATTACTTTGATTAATCTTTAATCATAGTATTAATTACTAATACTGTTTCATCATTTAAAAATAATACGAATTCTCTGCACCTGTTTTGTTGAGCATATTCAGAGAATTGTGCGTGGGTCTTATTAGTTTCTTCTTGGCTAATTGCTAACATTTGGAGTCGCAACCAGCACATGCGGGATCCTGCTGGATTTGAGTATGATGTCTTTGTTCTGGACTATTGTCACCACCAGTGTCAAACCTGTAGCGGATTGGATGCTTTGAACATCCTTTCTTTGTCTTTTCAGGGCCCCCCTGGTCCACCAGGCCCCCCCGGCCCACCAGGAAAGCCTGGCCCTCCTGGGTCAAGAGGCGATTCTGACTCTACAGGGGGCCTTCAGATGGAGCCTCTTGGTCCTCTAGGGGTCCCAGGAAAAGATGGAAAGCCTGGCGAAATGGGGAAACCTGTAAGTACCTCTTAAATGAGCCTGATCTGTTTATAAGTTGTTTCCAGTGTTGGTTTGTTAACTACTGACACCAAAATCAGGAAATAAAAATCTGACATCTATCCATCCATCCATCCATCCATCCATCCATTATCTGCTGCTTATCCGGGGTTCGGGTCGGGGGGTAGCAGCTTCAGGAAAGATACCCAGACCTCCCTCTCCTCAGCTACCTCTACCAGCTCCTCGGGGAGGATGCCGAGGCATTCCCAGGCCAGCCGAGAGATATAATCCCTCCAGCGAGTCCTGGGTCTGCCCCGGGGCCTCCTCCCTGTAGGACATG
>JAODJW010000033.1:12141782-12152664 GCA_026777045.1 Hyperopisus bebe
ATGTTTATACAAGGTGCACTAAATGTGAACAAAATACTTCATGTGGAAAGTATGGGACTGAAGACCTTGAAATAATATTACTACTGATGTACTCCTTAGCCTATAACATGGGTGATTATGATCATGTTAAACCCATGTTGTGTCTTATGACTAAACATTTGTGGCTTCCTAATTTTGTGACCACTCAGACTACACTTGTTGAGTTTCTGGTAAATCAGCCGTTAGTCAGTACAGGCTATAGGTGCATAAACTGATTAATTGATCAATTAATTGATTGAGAACATATTTCTGTATGTTGATAATTGTACGTGAACTTCATGTTTGGCTTTTATGAAGGTTGCCTGGGCAACCTCCTGAAGAGAGTGTTATTGGGGTAGAATCTGGTTTCAGTTTCATTTCGGGCTCCATGTTGCAGCCAGTAAATCAGCTCGCTGAACCAGTTATATCAGAGGGGCCCCACTGTCTCTCCGGCCCCCTACTGGCTTCTTATTCCTGGGCCCCATGCTCCTCGCTGAGTGTGGTTCCCTCTCACTGGCACGTGTCTGTGAAGCATACCCAGATGGCAATAGGCTGGCGGGCCCAGCTGTGGACTATAAGCAATCAGTCCCATGTCTCTGGGTTAATGAAGTGTTTTCTCTCTGGATTCTGTCGTCTGGATGTGTTTGTGATGTCGGCGTTGAGGTTGCCACTTGTTTTTCTGCTAGCAGCTCTCAGGAAGGATCTGTGGTGCAGGTTTTCACACACAAGCTTGCGGTGCTAGATGCAGGGGAAGCCATCTCAGTGTTATCGAGAACACGCTCAAGGACTCCTGTGCATCAGCTAGAGGGTCGAGCACCTGTCCTGACTGCACGTGGACCAGCGTTATAGAAACCGCACACCCCTAGGGCTCCTGCTCTGCCTGAGGACTTCACACTTTCTCCCTGTGCTGTGTGGGTTTCCTCTGACAGTCCAAAGACACAGAGCTAGGTGAATTAGTATTTGTTAATAGGCCATAGTTTGTTATTGTGTATGTGCCCTGTGATGGACTGCTGTCGCATCTAGGAAATTCCCTTGCCTTATGCTCAATACTGCCTGGGATAGAATTAGAATTTGGTGATCAGTGGTGATTGTTGACACACCACAGCACACAGTGCACAACAGCGAAATGTGTCCTCCGCATTTAACCCATATGTTACATCATGACATAGCAGGGGGCAGTTAATTCAGGACCCGAGGAGCAGTACCTTGCTCAGGGTACCTCAGTGGTGCCTTGCTGGTCGGGAATTCAAACCTTTCAATCTTTCAATTACAAGTGTGCTTCCCTAACCATTAAGACACCACTGCCCACCAGTACCATGTATTGAGTAATTGGTTAGAAGATAGATGGATGGAAGGAAGGAAGGAAGAAGCATCAGTGACTAAACCTACCATAAAAATATGTCAGCTTGCCCCAGTGGGTTGGGCAGCCAGTTGACCTTGGACCCTTTTTCTTCCACCTTAGGAGGACTAACAGTTGACTCCGGTTGTTGAGTTCTTAGGATCTACCACTGAATGACAATAGATAACTAACCAGAAGCTAAAAAAACCAAGACTGGCCTCATTCCAAAAGTAATGTTGTACCTTCCCGGAAATTTGGAGGTGGTCACTTTCAACTTCAGGTGATCATGTAACCATAGAAACAGAGGGATGTACTTAATAAATTGAGGCAATATGTTATTACCAGTCAAAAGTTACAGGAGTGATGGGCATAAGTCCGCAATGGGTTAGGTTTGTGTTTCCAGCAATGGATTAGTTGATCTCACTTCTCATTGGTTACTCTGTTGGCTCCCATTGGGTTGGATGGGGCAGTAATTAACAGAACACCATAAATCCCACTCACCACAGGTTCCAGAGTCTCATTTTTACTGAAACATATGTTCAGTGTGCTGTCAGAGGGTGTCAGGCTCCTAGTATGAATTTGCAGGGTTCATCTTCCTGCCCCATTCAGGACTGTCACAGGGAATCGGCCTTTTCAACCCGATCCAGATGGAATCTTTTAGTTACTCGCAGAAACACATTTTCTCAGCTCTCTTTGCAAAAATGAAACAGTGGCACAACTGCATATACTTAGCTTTTCTTGTTTGTTTGTCAGCTGGTTACAAAACCAAGTGTGACAACCTGGAAAGCTTTTTAATGAAGTTATTGCATTGCTCTTTTTTAGATTGACTGCATTTTCACCTTTATATCTAAGTGCAAGTTCATTAGCAGCAGAAAATAATTTATATTTTACATAATTTCACTGTTTTTTCTTTACCAACAGTTAAACAGCACATTGAAGCTATTATTATAAACTCAGAGCATCTGTAGGCATATGTAGATATTGTTCACCTTCTAGATCCTTCTAAGGAATTCTAAAGCTGCTGGTTGGCTTTTTCAGGGGGCTCCTGGGCTGGATGGAGCACCTGGGCCAGAAGGACAGAAGGGCGAGAAGGTAAAGCCTCCAGATGTGAAGGATATACCAGGCTATGTGTAGGAGAGATGAACCAAGTAGATTTTCATCATTTTCTTTCACAAATTGCCCCGTTAATGAAGCCTGAATATAGAATATATTCAAGTCATATTTTTATGTTTTGACTCGCTAGTACTTGATGCTGGAGCTGTTGATTTTGCTGAGGTAATAACAATTATATCACTCTCACTCTTTCATAGGGTGATCAGGGCTTGACT
The DNA here is from genome assembly GCA_026777045.1 of Hyperopisus bebe. Taxonomy (NCBI): domain Eukaryota; kingdom Metazoa; phylum Chordata; class Actinopteri; order Osteoglossiformes; family Mormyridae; genus Hyperopisus; species Hyperopisus bebe. The sequence goes on from JAODJW010000033.1 coordinate 12,144,468, forward strand.
GGACTTCCTGGACCAAAAGTAATTTCAAGTTTACTAACTCAGAGCTGTGGTTTTTGCAAAGACATTATTCAAGTGAAATGGCCCTGATTATCAGGGATATGTATTTCAAGTTTGATGGAAAAGGTCTGATCTTTGGATTCTTTCTACTCAGGGTGATTCAGGAGAGCCTGGGCCAACAGGTCTTCCAGGACCTATGGGAGCAGAGGGCCCAGCTGGAATCCAGGGCCTCCCTGGGCCACCTGGGCCGCCTGGGCCACCAGGACCAGGCTTCGGTTTAGACCTGCAGGTGTGAATTTCCTCCTCTTGTTTACAGAGGCTGGATTTCTTTCCTGCCTTCTCATTGAGCTTGTTCTGAGGGGTTCTGTGGTGTGTTGGCTCTTGCAGGACTTGGAGGGGTCTGGAATTCTGGGCATGTTTGAGGGAGGTGGACCCAAAGGACCACCGGTAAGAGGATCTCCCCTCAAGGCTTCCTCTGTATCTCCCTCTATTCCGATCGTGCCAGCTCTCCACCACATTGAAATGGCTGGAAGTTTGGAGGCATGCAAAATCATGTGTGCTTGAAATCATTTTTTGGCCGCGATCTTCGGAAGGGCCTACCTCAGGCGGTCGGCACTGGATCCATGGGTTTATGTTAGATAAACTGTGGACTGAAACATGAGGTCAAGCAGTGCTCCTGAACCACTCCCCTTTCCTTTTTTACAGGGTCCTCCTGGTCCTCCGGGTCTTCCAGGGCCTAAGGTAGGGTGTTTTCGCAGCCCTGGACCATGATTTTATGTGCATTTGATGTGCAATTCTCCAGCTAATGTGGTCCCAAATGGCCAGTAGTGATGCATACTCCTTCCCCACAGGGCAAGGATGGAGCCGATGGGGTCCCTGGCATCGGGCTCAAGGTATAGGTTTCCCGTGATCCTTTGCCACACATCCTGTTTGACATATCCAGCAGTTACAGTTAACAAGACTAGGCAGTACATGGTCGCTATAGTGATGTCATCTAAACGAAGACTGGCTTCACTTTAAGTCATCACCAAACATCGATTTTCCCTTATTAGCAAGTCTCAGAGGCAGGATGATGATAAGCATCCCTAGCTAAGTTTACGTCACATTAATGAAATTATAAGTCGCTTTCATCCAACTCAACTTGCAGTGAGGAAATTAGTGTCATCATCAAGGTCAACTAGCATCCCTGGAGTAGGTGCCCATGGGCTTAACAGTGACTTGATTAGTCTGTGACCAATGGGATTTGAACCCACCGGCTTGGCAGAGGCACAGGTCCTTAATCTACTCAACCACACACTGGCCCCTATTCATTTGTCTGTTGTGGGTATCTTTTCATCCTTTGCCTTTTCACCATCTAGGGCTCACCTGGAGATCCTGGGCAAAAAGGCCTCCCCGGGTCTGTGGGGTCAACCGGCTCCCAGGTGAGTGCTCCTCATGTCCCTTTAGGGGAGGAGCCCAATAATATGAATAATAATGCTCTTAACATGGTCTTAACCATAGGTGACACCAAAATGAAAGTGTTTTTTTTTAAATAAAAGGTAGTCATTGCCAAATGAAGCTCCATGAACCATTTGCTATATTTTTTGACCCCACTAGATGGTGCTCTTGGTTTGGTTTGGGGGCATGCTTTGAACCTTTTTTGAACACCATCTAGCAAGTTCAGAAAATACAGCAAACAGTTCATAAAGCTTCATTTGACCATCACTAAGACATTTGAGGAGATGCCCTTGTCCACTCTTTTCATATAGCTTTTTTCTCTACAGGGAGTAAAAGGAGAAAAAGGTGATGCAGGTCCAAAGGTACACCCCAGTCTCATTACCTACAGCTTTGCTCATGGCGCTTTGACTTACGAACAAAATTGGTCATCATGGATGTGCCTTGTTTCTCTACCAGGGGGAGCGCGGTGCAGATGGGCTCTCTATCACTGGACCTCCCGGGCCGCCTGGACCTCCTGGATCCGTCATTAACCTTCAGGAAGTAAGAGGCCACCATCCACTACAAAAGATGTTTGCATAGTATTTTGGCAATAGTGCTAGTGCACTGCTATACTGACACACTGCTATACTGGCACACTGCTATACTGACACACTATTGTATTGACACACTGCTATACTGATACACTGCTATATTGCCACTGCTATACTGACAGACTGCTATACTAACACACTGCTATACTGGTACACTACTATACTGACACACTACTATACTGACACACTGCTATACTGGCATACTGCAGTACTGACACACTATTATACTGACACAATGCTATACTAACACACTATTATACTGACACACTGCTACACTGACACACTGCTATATTAGCATATTGCTATATAGACACTCTTATACTGACACACTATTATACTGACACAATGCTATACTGGCACACTGCTATACTGATACACTGCTATATTGACATACTGGTATACTGACACACTATTATACTGACACACTGCTACACTGACACACTGCTATATTGCCACTGCTATACTGACAGACTGCTATACTAACACACTGCTATACTGGTACACTACTATACTGACACACTACTATACTGACACACTGCTATACTGGCATACTGCAGTACTGACACACTATTATACTGACACAATGCTATACTAACACACTATTATACTGACACACTGCTACACTGACACACTGCTATATTAGCATATTGCTATATAGACACTCTTATACTGATACACTGTTATACTGACACAATGCTATACTGGCACACTGAGTCAGGGTAATATTCACACTCTGAGCATTTCATCACTATATTCAGATATTTTTTCAGGTAATATTATTAAAAAGAATCTTAGTACAATGTCCAACTAATATATCTGACTAACAAGGTTTTTCATCAGTTTTCCTCAGTCTTTTACGAACATCCTCAACTAACTTCTCAACTAGTTAATGTAATACCAGCAAACTCAGCAGACGACTGGTCGCTTCTGTGTGATTGTAGGTGCTGTAGACAATAGCAGGTCAGGTGCCCTCGTGATTTTCCTGATTGCCTCCCCCCTCCCCTGTTCCCCTAGCTCCTTCTCAATGACACCGAAGGGCTGTTTAATTTCACTGAGATGCTGGCACCGCAGGGCTCTGAGGTGAGTAGAAGTGAGCCCTTCATACCCTGTGTAATGCTCTGTGTTAATCCATCGTCCAAATATAACATGCAAGCTGGAACACAGCTAATTTCTACCTGATGTAAATTTTGCTTGTTTTTATATTCTTGGTAAACTTGGGTGGTGCTCTGATTACAGATGCTGGCCTTTAGAATATCTGCATGAAACATGGCTTGATTATGGCAATGACCTCATCTTAGTCTTTTAGTTTTGTCCCTGGTATCTTGTGGCTGAATAAGTACCATGGTATTAATCACAGTCAAGCACACGTCATGTGATTGGTTGCTTTAATCAGAGTGATTTATTTTTTTCCTCCTCATTTATTTGACCTGATCTGTAATTGCCGCCTGTGCTCAGGGACTGAAGGGACCGAAAGGGGACTCTGGAATTGCAGGGATCCCTGGACCTGCTGGCCCTAAGGTGAGGGAGGATGTGGGACTGGAGATTTGGGAATGGGGTTGTGGATAGGCAGCTCCATTTAGCTACAAAACTGGACTCTTAATTATATAACCTGCCTCCTGCAGAATGCCTTGTTCAGCAGTTAAAAAAACCACTTGACTTGTGTTTTATAAGCCGTATAGGGAATCCATTAGCAGGCATTTTAAGAATCAATTCTTGCTTTTGTGCTTGGTTGTGGTGGATTTTAGATTCTCCACCTGTGCTGCTGGGTGACACTAAGCTTTGAGTCTCTGTTCAGGGTGAGAAAGGAGAGCCGGGCCTCATCGTCACTGCAGAGGGCTCACTGATAACAGGACCACAGGGGCCAAAAGGAGTCAAGGTCACTGTTTTGCTTCCAGGGTCAAAAGTCATGTTGCTGATTGAATGGGTGCTCCTATGCTCACGGCATATATCTGTTTTTCTCGGTTCTTTAGGGGGAACGTGGCTTGCCTGGAGCTGTAGGAATCATGGTAACACTTGTTTTTATGGAAAGACATTGACATGGATTATTTAATCCTGAAGGAGGATTATGGAAAGTAATGTTTTCACCGAGTTTAGAACCCAGGGTTGTCAACTTTCATGCATCTGGTGTGACACTCACGCTTTTAGACTCTCATGCAAGAAATCTTAGCAAATTAGTATTATTCTGTTTATTAATCTATAATTAGTTACATCAAAAGTATTGGGGTAGTTTGCAGTTCCTACAGACTATTTACAAAGTCATAAAACTGTTACATACATGTAAATGCATGTGCAGGTTTGTCTTGAACTGAAAATCTCCCTCCAGCCAGCTGACCTAGTTGGCAAGCTTGCAAGCCAGGGACTTTTCATGTGTTAGACTAATTTGATAACCTGTTCACTACAGAAACTCACATATACAGAAAGCTGCTGATTTTATGAATGACTAGTCACCAAATGATACGTTATTCTTACATGGTATTTGATTTGTTTTCTATTTGACTACTGCCTCACCTATAGCTGTTCTCGGTATCTGGCCCTGTCTGAATGTTTAGCTGTTCTCACACTTGTTCTAAAATGGACTGCACTTGAACTTTCGATCAGGGGAGACTGTGTTGTTTTACAGGGGCCTATTGGACCACAAGGGCCTAAAGGAGAATTTGGGTTTCCTGGCCGGCCAGTAAGTACAGCTTCCAATATGTCAGCTTACATGTGTTGATAAGTAAGTGAGGGACACCATCACGTAAGCAGCTTGCAATAACCGAATCGCAGGAGACATCTACGGCCTGCTCTGTGTTTGATCCTACGCTGTATGCCCTCTTCACTTTAGGGTCGTCCTGGTATGATTGGAATAAAGGGAGAAAAAGGAGAGACGGTGGGCCTGCCGGTAAGTTTGTCCTTAGCTGGAACCTCAACGTGACAACAGCAAACATGTGCAGTGGGTGATTTATATTATCCTCTACTACTGTTCAGATCATGTGACTAGTTTCTTGGGCTCTCATTGGTTCACCGCATTCTAAAGGGTTTCCTTGCCACAAGAGAGTAAGCACAGAAACTTTTTAACATTGTGGATTTGAATGTCGAAAGTCTCTGCGGTTCTTTTTCAGAAGAGTCAAGTAAAAAACAACAGCCTGATTCCCAGACAAATAAAACAGTGGATAGAATATAAACATCCCAGTAAACGGTGTATCTCCCCATCTAGTGAGATCTGACCGCATTAACAATTACCAAGGTTTCCCTCAAACCAGCACTAAGCTGGAGCAAACCATGCGATTACGTAAGTGTGCGTTGTGATTTGACATTATCACCAGCACTCAGCAAGATTTTTATGAGGTACCAGCCATTCCCTCACTGACTTGGCTGAATCACTGTGTCGGTTTTGCTGGAATTGGAACAATCAGTTTGAGTTCGAACTGCAAGGCGTTCAATTTGCACCAGACACGCTTGTCAGGGAAAGATAAAGCTGATTCTAGAAGCTCAGTGTTTGTTCATCTCTAAGAATGGCTGGAGGTACATTATACCCACATCTCCACACTGGGCGGTGTTCCAGGGAGACAACCTCAACTTTCAGTGTGTTGCAACCTAGTGACTTTCAAAAGTTCCAGAATTACCACGCAGATTCTGACCTCAACACAATTGCAGAGCCAGGGGTGAAACAAACAATTAATGTGGAGCAGCAAGCCCTGTCAGATAATTTTGTTTTGAATCTGGGGTTTAAGTTTAAAGTTTTTATGCGAGCCATGTAGGTATCAGGTCTGTCTAACCTATGATATGGAGAATGTCCAGACATTGGTAATCTAATTTAAATACAGTGGAAACCACTTATAGTGATCACAGATATAGTGACCAACCACTTGTATGAAGCAAAAAGCTTGGGACAAAATCATTCCTGTACACATACTATTTAAATAATTCACTTATAGTAATCAAGTACTCCTCTTACAGTGTTCATTTTGGGTCTTTTTAAGCATGACAACATATGGAAAAAATGAAAACTGCGGTAATTCTTTTTTTATTTTTACTTTACTTTGATAGCCCTACTTTGCCTTGCGGTAACCCATCTGCTTCTGGCTAGCTACCTGAGGTGACTGTGGCGTGCACAGAAAACATGACAGGAAAAAAAAAGTCTCAATGACAAATATAGACTCATCAAAGCTTTTGATAAAATGCCAAAAACGAGCCACCGAGATGTAGCAGCGAAATTACAATAAGCGTTTTGAGACAATGTGAATATGCACTGTATAAATAAAACTGACTTGAATATTATTTCAGCACTGTACTGTAGTGTATTGAATTTGAATTGAATTGAATAGTGTATTGAATTATACACAGTTCAGTAATTTAATTTGTGCAGTACTTTAATTTGGAAAGCGTATGGAACAGCTGTACTGTATTTTAAAATTGTCAACAAAATTAAGAACGACACTGTCTGTTTTATTACCTTATATTCATGTAATAAATATATAAATTGGACGGTAATCTGCCTTAGATATAAAGAAGAAGAAAAAAATTTCACCCCAACAGACGTGATCACTATAAGTGGTTTCCACTGTAATTAATTACTGTAAGTAAAATGTAAATTCAGGAGCATCACTAGAGATTCATGATAGAGGGTGTAAACCTTTACTTGGCGGGTCTGTTTTTAGTGAAAATGAATGACAACAGACTATTTTAATTAATTAGTGTACGTTTATTGGGGGGTGGTTAAAATATTTTAGAAGGATAAAGCCTGGTGAGTGCAGTCCTCAACACCCACAGATGGGTGATTCAGGGTAGCTGTGAATATGTTTTATTTTTGCATAATTCATCCATCTCAATATGACATATGATGTGAATCTATGCATTTTAATGGTGCTTTAATGTACAAGGGTCAGTTTACATGCTGTGTTAAAAATAATAACCTGTTTAATGAGCTCCTCCCATTCACAGGGCCCTCCTGGCCCCCCCGGACCCCCAGGGCGCCCAGGCTTCTTCAACTGCCCCAAAGGGGTAAGTCCGAGTCCCAGCTCAGTCAAAGACCTGCAGTATGCTTTGAATTTCTCCCAGCCTTTGCCTAATTCTTGACGCTGAGGTGCTGTCCTCTGAATTTTAAAGACAGTTTTCCAGATCCCACCCAGACCTCACTGCAAAACTCCAGTAAGTGATAGAGAACCCTTGGCTAAACAGGGCCGGTGTGTCCGGGTTGTCTTGTCATTCGCTGTCCTCCTCTCAGTGTCCCCACCATCTGTTTTCTGCTTCCGGCCTGTCTCTCCCCTCCGCACACCAGTATTCTGACGATCGTCTCCCAGTCAGGATCTTTATTGCCACACGACCAAGGCGGGTAGAAATCTTTGTCACCACACCTTGCTATGACAACAGACTAAACTAACAATTAGGGCACAATGCAGACAGAGAGGAAGGGCAAAAGATACCCAACAGGGATGGAGTAAATGCAAGGTGTGTGGTCAGGGGTGTTGCTAGAAGTTCTGTACCCCTTCAAAGTCATCTTGGACCCCCTCCACTAGGGTTGTCCCCACAGTAGAGTCGTCAAATGGTAAGATTTACCAAGTGTATCACTTTATGCATTCAAGGGCCCAAATAAAGTGTTAGGACCCCCTGAATCTGCCAGGCTAGTCAAGCCTGGACTGTGGCCCTGCACATGATGAATAGGGTGGTCAGTGCAAATTCAAATAGTGCAGGACAGAACGTTAACACAGGCACAGTATAGACAACAGATACTGTAGATAGAGTCCCATTAGTGGGTGGAAAATGTTACAATAAAACAGACTATAAATCTACATGCATAGGATGTGTGTCCCCTGCTGTGTGTTGGTGCGCAGGGGCTGGAGAGACAGCTGGGAGCGGGGCGGGGCAGGCAGGCTGGGCACCCCTCCCCAGAGCATGTCGCATGACCCGTCCTGCCTCTGGGTTTGGTTCTGTTGTGGCTTTTGTCTCACAGTTAAGGATAAGTGTGGAGATCCAAGATTGTCCTCAAAAAACAAAATATGCATTGTCTGTTCTGGTCAGAGCAACTCACAAGAATGCTTCATCTCAGCAGTCAGAGGGCACAAAGTTTGGTGAAAACTTTGCAATAAATATTTTGTCAAATTGGTAGTAACTGCTAATTATTTTTGTTCAGGCCAATATCAGATACAATGTTGGTTTTTGCATATTTTTGGAGGAGGACAGTTTTGAAATAA
>JAODJW010000033.1:12172466-12194730 GCA_026777045.1 Hyperopisus bebe
GGTGGGGGCATTGTTTTTGTTTAATCCAAGGCCAGAAAGATTTGAGTCGACTCTGTTCACCCCCACCACTCTTCACCTGAACATGTGCAGTTCATTACATTGATTTTTTTGTTGTTGTAGAGAAGAGGTTTTTTTTCTTTTTTTTGGGGGGGGGGCTTTGTGTTTTTTTAGTCTCTACTAGGCTTTCTTGGGTCTACAGCACATTTACATGATTCAGCTCAACAGCTATGTGGTAATTAGCACAAGAAGTTGAATCAGGTTTGTTAAACGAGGGGAAACCCAAAAATGTGCAGGACTTCGGCCCCCCAGGACTGGAGTGTGACACCTGTGTATTAAAGGAAGCCAATGATTAGAATTCAGTGTTTTTAAGCATAAACATGACATTGTGGATTTTTACATTTTTGAGCCTATAAATGCATTATTAACACAACAGATTCCGTTTATACACAGCCAGAAAAAAATGGTACAGTAATATTCAAACAATATTAATGTATCCCCAATGGTACAAAAATGTTCCTCGGAATCCATTTCTGTAACTTGAAAGCTAGGGTACAACTGGCAGACCCCTGAGGGTACAGCACTAGTGACAAGTAATTGTAACCTCATAAGTACAGATTGGTGAGTTTTTCTGACAGTGTAGAACAGTCTTCTGGTCTAACTGTTTAATTCACACTGCTTACATTATGTAATAATAGCTGAGAAATGCGAGCAGTTGCATGGTATGGGTGGGCAGTCCATGTGCTGGAAGGTCATCAAAGCACCAGGAGGTAGATATTCTGGCTGTAGGGTGATTTACTTCATGGCTGGATGGTCACTAAACAGGGACCACAGTGTGAGATAGGGCTACCCAACATCTGATGATGGTTTAGCCCAAGATAAAGATAAAGAAATTTTTACTCTGAAAATATTTCAGGGGAGCTCAGACGTAAAAAGAGCAAGATTTTTTTAAAGGCAAAAGAAAAATATCTGATTCCCCCCATTGGATCATTAAAAATGGGCTCCTGGGTCATAATCACTGCAAATGATTTGCTTTTTTCCATGAATATTACTGCATAGAACGAGCCTTTCTTTGTTAAGGTTCACATCCTCGAACAACAACAATGTATTTAAAATGTGAAAACTATAAATTATGACAAGAATGTTTGGGGACACGATAGGCAAAAGTCACATCCAGTCAGAAACATGGAAAAATGAGTTTGTTTCTCATTGCAAATGTTGTCTGTTTGGAGAAGCTTTTAGCTCTGGTGTTTGGCCATATCATAGCTGCTCAATTATGCCAAAAATCATTATTACAATTATTTTGGTCGGTATTGAGATCACGATTATTTAACATAATTATTCATTGACTTTGGAAATATCATGCATTTATTGAACTTTTTTTTGACAGTGGATTTCCTTGAACTCTAAATATAATTTAACTGAGAAACAAATAAAAAGTAGTAGGAAAGGGGGGGCACTGGATTTTTAACACAAGACAAAATGGGAGCATAATTGCAAAATGAAATGTAGCACGATAATCAATTTAGCTTGATTAATTCATTTTTATAATTGTTGGAAGCCAAAATCTTAATTGGAATTTCAATTCAATTAATTGCCCAGCTCTAGGGCATATGCTGTGGAAAAGTATAAGTTCTTCACTTTGTCACTATCTCCAGGTGTGGTAATCTCCGGCAGGTGGTCTTGGGTGCAGCTCATAACTATGACCGCTTAACCTACGACGGTTCTAGCTAGTTTCTCCAAATGACCCTTACCGAGATGTATATGTGTGTTTGGAGACCTAAAATCTCAAATCCTGCTTGCCCATTGATCCACTTGATTATGAATGAGCTTGTAGGCTATGGAATGTGGTTCATAAGTGCCGAATGAATGATTTAGGTTCTTTGTTTTTCAAGTGGGAATGAAAAATGGATGATTGAATGTCTTTCACATCTAAAGGTCCTCTCACAGAGTTGTATCTCAAGTGAATCAGAACATCTTACGGGGGTCAGTATCCAAAATTATTACACGCCTTCACTTAATAAACTTATAAAAATAAAGAGAGGAAAAGTAATGCAAGTTAAAGTAGTTCTTCTTAAATATATCAGTCAGATATTCATGTAAAATCTGACCTGCTGACCTTGATTACACAACAGGATCTCTGACTGGTATGTATCAGCTGTTCCCTTGAGGTTGTCTCTCTGGAATGTGGGGATGATATAACTTACTGGAGAAATTGGTTTTCATGACACTGTCTGCCCTGGAAAGGGCTTATTCTGTTAGATACAGTTGTGTAACATGCACAGAGGACCGAGGCTATGTCACATTTCCACAAGTGTAGGCCTACAAGAATGCGGTATTAGTTAGGGTTATGAGATGGGGTTAGGGTGAGGGTTAGAGTTCACACAGACCAAAGAAGCATACAGTTCATATAAAAAATGAAATTACTCCAGGATGGACTGTTGTCCCTGCAGGATCAATCCTTCCTTGTATCCTGAGCTTCCTGGGTTATGCCTCAGGCTCACCACCACCCCATGCTAGATAAGTGGTTATGGAAATCGGATGGATTCTTCTTCACCAGCATTCCCACTTTGGTTTTTGAGGCTTCATCATGGCTGAATTACTTTATACCATTTTATTGTTCTGTAAGTCTGTGATAGGCGGAAATATCTCCCACTGCAAAAGGGGTAGGGTGTATAAAATCGTCAAATATTGTCTCATGAAGTTGGAGGGAAAAATGGAGGATTTGCAGTCTATGGTCAGCCATGGTCAGGGTGAAATAGAGAAAGCTTGGCTTGTCCAGTTAATGCTTGAAAATTTTGTAGTTTACTATAGAAACTACAGTACTTATAGAAGTTGTCATAAAAGCTTCCTGCTACTTATAAATATTTACTTTTTGTCCATAGCAATATATATTTTTTTTATTTGAGAAAGCTGGGTCAGACAATTTCTGGGGTAGCTGGGGGGGTTAAGGGTCTTGCTCAAAGGCCCAACAATGAAATCCATCTGGTGAGGCTGGGATTTGAACTGGGGACCTTCCAGAATCACAGCATTATAACCTACCGGGCTACAAACCAGCTCTCATATAAATTCTGTTTTAGGAGTGAATTTTCAACTATTAATTCCTCCAGGGTCAATGTTAAAGCACATACAAAACATCTTGTACAAAATGTGTCTTGATGGTCTGTTTATAACTTATTTTCATGTCTAGCTTTGCGTCTTGAGCTGGACAAATAGTTCTAGTCATGGTGAGCAGAGGATGAGAAACAGGCTGTTGAATGAGGTCCTACAGAGGTATGCAGGCCCTTCCAGGTCAACGTGTCAGCTTGTGATTGGTCGCAGCTGTTTACATCTGGTATGTGACGTTGCCATAGTATTTTTTATGCCCTGAGAAGCAGCAAGCCACTGGGAGATAATGGAAATCAAAGCTTCGTCTGCAGTGAAGCTGTAGCTATTTTGGAGCACAAGCTTCAGGTTCAGGCTTCACAAATGCAAACTAATGTTGTGACGTTCCTGTTTCATTCACCAAATCATTTTGCCTGCTTTATTATTGGCTCATCCTTGTTATAGCCCCGCCCCTTGCACATTTTCTCAAGCATCTTTCTAACTCATCCTTCGCTTCAGAATCCTCTGTTCCCTCCCACTTCTGAGTCTGGCCAGCTTGGCTCCTGCTGGGACCATCATGTCTCCACGTGGGGTGCGTTCATTAGGTGTGTAACCACCCTTCGTGCTTTTGCCCATAACTCTGTTGCATCTCTGTTAAGCAGTACGGGTTAAATTAGGTTAGGTACCTCTCATAAGGGTAGTATACTGCAGGAAACTCAATCTGGCAACCTTCAGTTAAGTTGCCAGCGTGTTATGTTGACACTGAGCCCATATAAACCTGAGAAGTTCACACCTTCACTGTGACTGATCACAGACGCGTCGGGATGATAGGGGATTAGACATGTGTGCCCATGTTTCAAGGTTGTGGGTTCAGATCCCATTTCCAGCTGAGTAACTATGTCACTTTTGGTCCCATTAACAAGGAACATAACTTCAGTTTCTCCAAGGACACTATCTGACCCTGTTCTGTGATCCTTGCCTGTACGTTGCTTTTGACCAAAGCATGTTTATTGTGTTTGGCTTGCTCCAGAGGACTCAATGGTTCACTGCACCTTATGTAATTAAAACAACAGCTCGTTTAGCTTTTAATAGATGCAGCTACAGCCGTCTGGAGGATGCAGTTGGCTGCCAGATTTTTTTCTCACCATTGCCACAGAGCCTGAGCTACATGTGCCAGGACTGGTCCTCTGAGGAGAATCATAGAAGTGACCTGTGTTGGACGACTTACATACTTAGTGGATCCAGCTGTTAATTCAATTCAATTCAATTCATATTTATATAGTGTGCTGCAATCCGTTGCTACAACATACAGCTCTGGAAAACATGAAGAGACCACTCTATATTTTTTAAAAAATTTTAATTTTTAAGTCCTGGTTTAATCCTGGTTCTGCTGGCAGAAGACTAGACTGAGCAGCAGGTTGCTTCCAGGTTCAAAATTTCCAAGATGGAACACAAGAACAAGGTGAAGCAGGACACACTGGGAACAACCAGAAACTAGCCAGGCAAAGGGGAGAAGTGACTTTGCCAAAGATGACAATTAATTTATTTGAGAGTTTCTTATGAATCATAGGATGACATCAAGTTACCTTTAAAAGGAATGGGAAACATTAAGTGCAGGTGTGAAGTGCACTGCTAGGATAGTTCGTATCAGGCTCCTAAAAGAAGGACTGAAGTCCCATAAAGCAAGGAAGAAGCCCTTCGTTAATGAGAAACAGAGAAGAACCAGGCTGCAGCTTGCAATATACATGTATTATTCACAGACACACACCCATGACTTGAGAAATGACTGAAACAAAAAATTGTGTTGTGGTCTCTTAAATTTTTCCGCAGCCACATATATAGAATCATACAAAAATAGGGAAAAGGGGAGACAGAAAGAATGAATGAAAGAAAGAAAGTAAGATGAGAACAAATATGGAGAAAAAAAAATTCTGGGGGTATAAGGTCTACTGGCTGACCAACCCCCCCAGGGCGCGCTATCATTATGGAAAAAAGAAAGAATGGACCTACTTGTTAAAAACAAAGTGTAAGCTGAAGTCACTGCTACAGCCAAAGTCCATCAACGATTCGGTTCTCTAGGCCGGCCTGTGTGATTTGGCAGATTGAAGGCTTCAGCCACAATGCTATGGTTCATAAATCACATCTACAATGTCACGCTTCCATGCTGTGTCATCTTCCAGATCCTGGCGTTGACCCCTCCACTCCACTTAGAAGACCATGAAGCTTCTCGCAGCGAGAGCCAGTTTTCCGCAAAGACATCCTGAATATGGTGCGATCGATCCATGCAATTTGAACGATGGACACCAAATAACAGTGGTACACTTAGCCCCGTTCATTCTATTGACTTGCATGCTGAGAGGGATGGAGGGAGAGAAAGGCAACTGGACGCCATGTTTGTCATGTGATGGCCAGGGCCTCCCACATCATGCGGCACAGCCGGCCTCCCAGTGCCTGGGCTCCACTTGAGCCCTGTTGGCTGCTGGACATGGGCCTTTCCTGCTGTACGATTCACTGGTGTCCTTTTATGGAGCACTCACGCATTTTTTCAAACTCCCCCCCACCCCCCACGAATCAACGTTTCCCGCGTAGCTGAGCGGAAGAGTTTCCAAAGCGTTCAGGGTGAAGGGATGGTCACAACGGGTGTTATTGAGGTTTGGTGCAGGGGGTTCCATTGCTGTGGTTTCTTCTGGGGGGGGGGGTGAGTATTTTTATTTCTTGGAAGACAAGTGTGCAGTGGTAACCCTTCCCCATGTACCACGTTAGTGAGTATGTCTGCGTAAACATAGACTGAGGAAGACCTGCATATTGGATTAAATGATCTTGCCCCCCCCCCCCCCCCCATTTTGCCCTGATGTTCATTGTGGTTCATTCTGGTATCTGCAAGCAGTGTTTCAAAAAATGAAATACCACAGTCCACTTATATAAAACCAACAGAGCCCCAGCGGGCACAGAATTCAGATCAGCTCAGTTCATCCAAGGTCTCTCTCTGAATCAGCGGTCGGCAACTTTTATCATCGCCACAACCCTAAACCCCTCCCTCACGGCTGACAAGTTTCACCATCACCACCTGCCAGACACGTAGCTCCAGAGATTGTTTTCCATGCAGAAATAATTCTCTCTGTAAATAAGGTTGCAGACCCCTGTTGTAAATTCTCACTATATTTTTGTTTTGTAGACACTGGTCCTAGTGTGTAGATACACCTGCACCGTACCAGGTCCGATCCACTTTTATCTCCAGAACCACTTAAAATGTAGATGAGTGGTGTGTTTAGAGAAACCTTTCTGCACACCACTGTAGTATTGACCTGTATTTTTTCCACTTGTAGATACACCTGTTAGTTTTAAAGAATCTGGCCATTCTCCTCTGACCACTCTCATTGACAAGGTGTTTTCGTCAACAGAGCTGCCAATGGCTGTTTTTTTTCTTCCTCACAGACTATAGTATGTGAAAATCCCAGCATGGTGGCTGTGTTTGAAATTCTAGAGCCACCAACCACATCTGGCTCCTAGAGTCACACCACGTTTACATTCGCTTAGATCACACAGTTTAGCCGTTCTAATGCATAACAAAGAGTAACTGAACGTCTTGACGCTGCCTGCTTGCTGTATGTATTCCCTGTGAGCCACTGTGTTTGCCGAAGTCTCTTAAATGCAAATAATTCATAAATGGTAGATTACATTTTTGTCTTCCATTTTATTTAATTTGATCAATTGCTTAGTGGGTGTACACTAGTAGCCAACTATGGAAACACCTGGCATTTTTGGCATTACGCTTTAAAAATTACTACATGAATATTGACTGTAATGTTAATAAACAAGAATGTTATAAATATTGTACATTGGATGATTAAATTAGTAACTGGAGCAAGAGTTGAATAAAGTTCTGCAATCTCTAAAAACTGGAAGTGTTTCCACAATTTTGGCTCCTAAGGTACAAACTGGATTGTCTTTACAAGTAGGACCTGAAACAATGAATATGTGTGGTACACATAAACAGTTTATTGCAGCAAGCCTTGTCATGGCATTCTGTAACTGAAATTCTATTCTATAATTGGGATTCTGTTCTGTAATGGAGATTGTCAATTGCCTACATTGTTCCCTAGTCAGTACTGATACATTTCATTCATGAAATAATTTTCCAGTTCCTGATTGGTCACTGATTCTTCATGGTCATTTTTTACTATAGACAAAGCAATATGTATGCTTATCATTCCAGGCCTTGCACCCATGCTGTGCTCTAGATGGGTGACCAAGCACCAGGAAGGTCACTGAGCCTGTTGATTCATAGGTAATAGCGTGGCCTGGTTTATCTTGTTGTCGGAAGTTCCCTATGCTCCTGTCTACCCACGGATTGAAAACAGCTTCACCGCCCACTCCAGTTCTGCTCTAATGGCTAGTACCAGACATACTTGGATACATTAGACATGAAAAAACAGCACTTTGTGCTGGAAATGTTTTATCTTGACATAAGAAGCAATGTTTGCTGTTATTCTTTTAGTGCAGGGCCTGGTACGGGGGCCACGTTTAGACGGACAGGTAGAATGAAGTTGATGAAAGAGTGCAGCTTGGAGTAGATGCAAATGGAACAGGATAGCGTCTGGTCTCAGATGAAAGCCCCAAAGAGGCTTCCATTGCCATAACGATGAGGTCTTCTTAAAAAACATAAACAGATGATAATACATACATTGGGGAATTATCTTCCTCTGTGATTATTTCGAGTAACATCCCTCTAATGTCCGGGGTGAATTTTCTCTTTCGATTTTTCCGCCGCTTTGTCTGTTTTAAATCTGGGATATCATTCACCAGTCCAGACTTTTCTCTGGGCAAATGTCTGCATTTCTTTCATTCGGCCTTCCTTTTAAGGAGGTGTCATATTTTAACATTTTGGAGGAAAGGGTTTTTGAAGTCCCTGCATGGGAATTACATACCGAGGACCTTTAGATGGATTTTCTGACCCAGTCGCTGGGACAAGACGGGCAAATGATGGCATTCAACATCTTAAAACGACTGGCACATTGTTCTGGGAACCTCAATGTAGATAAATACCAGTAAACTGAAATTCGTGTATGGAAATCATTTTAAAGAAGAATTTGAAGCCTGCTACTTCTACTCCAAGCATATCTGAACAAGAATAAATGTATAGACAAATACATTGTAATATGGTCCACATTGACTGGATTTATATGCTTTATTGGGTAAATGATCAAATACAGACTGGGAAGGTAAAATAAATGGTCGCCAGGCATGAATATATATACACAGTGTCTTTTTTATTTTTAAATATCTGTCGTGTAAGTTACGATCGGGCACAGCAAGTGAATGTGTGTCATGAAGAGTTTGTTTAGGATTTTTTTGTCGGGTGGTGTGGATCGGAAACTCAAATGTAAACATACGGGAGAGAAGAACCAGGCTGGGATCTGTCTCCTACCTCCCTGGGCTGACACTCTGCCCCGTCTGCCAAGCTCCGTGCCTTGTGTCTGCTGGGAGGCTCTTCCTGTCACCCCGGTATCCATTCCAGAGCTCCTCTCAGCGCAGCCTTGTTCGGTTTAATGGGGCCAAAACTGGTTTCAGTATTTTGAATCAGTAATGAAGCGTCTTTGCTGCCTGGGAAATTAAAATCATTCATTGAAAATTCTGCTTGGTTACAGAAGGATTTTCAACCTTGGAAAAAAAGAAAATGGGCAATAAAGCACACCTGCCACAGCTGGTGATTCCCAGGAACTGTTCATATCTCTTAACATCCATTTAGATCCTACCTCTTTGCCGTAGGGTACTTTATAAAGATCCTCAAAAGAAAAGACCTTCAGCAATTGGGAGGATCTGGTGTTTGCTAGTCGGCATCGACTGTCAGGCGCAGATCCAGAGGGGGGCGCACCCGCCGCACGCCCCCCCTATTTTTCCATGAACAACAATTGACAACATGAAAAACAACGGCACTCGCTCTAGTGGCTGCGCCTTCAGAGCTGGCAAACCCTCTGAGGTCCTGCTAGCAATGTGCTCACCTCTCTATTCTCTTTGCTGTCCCTGCAGATTCTTCATGCTGTCACCATGCTGCAGAATTGTCACCTTGCAGAGAAGCCTGCGAGCAGGTAAGTCATGGAGAAACTCAAGCCTGCGGGATGGGGGGGGGGCTTCTCTCTGAGCCTTAGGGCCAGCTGAAGCTGGAAAGTACGTCATTAATACAGAAACGCTGACTGCTACCTTGGATCTGTACATCTCTGACTGCCACCGGAACCCCAGTACCTTCAAAAAGAATTACTCTTGATAATTCCTTAAACATAACTAACTAATTTTGTTTTTTGTAATTCATCCAGTCTGTACAAGGAAAAACCTAGTAATAGTAATATTGACTGTTTATGGCCTTTTCCCAATGATGAATAGTAGAGTGGATCATTACAGAAGCCAACCATAAATGATTTTCTTGCACTTGGCTGGTTGAGTTGCACCATCGATGTTCACGTCAGGGAAAGGCAAGCTGCCAGTAGCTGGTGACGTGCAGGGGGGAAGCGTGCAGCTTCACTGCATCCATGGTCCATTAAGCTGCAGCGAGAAGGGCAGCACAGTGAGGAGCCAACTGCAGTGAGTGCAGAGGTGTGACTATGAGTTCCCATGGAAGGTTCTGGTTTGGTTGTTTGATGAGAACACCGATGATGCCTCTGGTCTCAAGTGAGGCTGCCTCTCTCTCTCTCTCTCTCTCTCTCTCTCTCTCTCTCTCTCTCTCTCTCTCTCACTCTCTCATTATTTTCCCTCTCTCTCCCTCTTCAATCATCCGGAAGACTTTCATAGATTCCTACCAATCAGTCTGCCCCCCCGCAAATAGGCACATTAACATGGTCAGAGGTCCCCTTTTTAGTGGAGGGTCCTGGGCTGCACTCTGGGTAAGCCCCTACAGTAAAACACCTCTGTCGCATGGCGGTAGCCTTGTGACCCCTCCCTCACCACCCAGAGCCAAGGCGGTCTCCACCCCCTGCCATGACCTGCCAGGGAGCATCAGAGCGTGCGACGCTAGTTCTGTTAGCCTTCACAGAAACCCAGGGCTTTTCCGCGCCGGAACACTGACCCCGCGTTATCGCCATCCTTTTAGATCCCAGAGGGACCATTCCTTCCAAACAGACAGTACCATCTTCCACGATTCAAGGCCACTCATCTGTATCTCAGCCGATCTTTTTTTCTCCACAGCAGACATGTGATAAATAGCCAGCATGGGCTGTTATTCTTTGTGGAACAAATTGAGTTTTTTTGTTTTGCAATGTTCAGAAAATCTTTCTGACTGATCACCAAGAAATTACTGCTTCTGTGAT
The DNA here is from genome assembly GCA_026777045.1 of Hyperopisus bebe. Lineage (NCBI taxonomy): Eukaryota > Metazoa > Chordata > Actinopteri > Osteoglossiformes > Mormyridae > Hyperopisus > Hyperopisus bebe. Next base: position 12,182,849 of record JAODJW010000033.1, read on the forward strand.
TTTTACAGTAAATCCTGTAGTGCTGTACAATTGTGCAATTCATTTGTAATTTTTGACCTTTGATGGATAAAGACATAGGACAGTTTTTGATCTATTCCAGGTACTTCTGATGAGGAATTTGAGCACCCTCAACATGAAGCTGTCTCCTGCCTTGGCTTCCTGTGTATCTTCTGCTTCATATCAGAAGCATGGCATTACATGCATATTTGCTGTATCCCACTTTGCTGTACACTCCACTACACTTTGCTGATTCATCGTATCCCAACTGACTGGATATGAACCAATGGGACAATTTTGGGAAGAGGCCTAGAGATATTCCAGAATGTGCAGTTAATTTTCATAGCTGTGAATGGGGCTTTTACTGGTCCGTCGCTTAAAGCTTCATGTGGCCATTGTACTGGACGGCTTCCACACCGCCTTGGCAAGACTGCTGACGTCCCCTAATGGAGACTAACAGGGATTTATGATATCATTAAGAAGTGTAATAGGATTGCAAAGGAAAAGAAAAATGAACAGGAGAAGCTGAGAAGAGGAGAAAGGATACCGCACTATTTCAGTGTTACCTAGGGCATCATAAACACTCCTGTTTCCCCCTAAATCATATCCACGCATGAGCCTTTGGGGAGGGCTCTCACTCCCTCAGTTGTCACTCGTCACACTCTGCCTCCAAATTCTGATTGGGCTGTTCTCCCGCCCTTCTGTGGGCCAAACTTTTTTTCCAATTTTTTTAGAGTATTTATACGAAAATCATCATTTCCAGGGGCTTATAGTTGATGATAACATAACGTCTTCCTACTTTAATTAAGAGGAGTATGATGCAGGAGTCGGGCACACAAAAGGAAAGGATTCTGTCAGATGTCACATGATACAGTCATATGTCACATGATGAAGTGATCCAAACACAGTCGTTTTGAAGCGAGGCTTCTCTCTAAGATGATATAGTAGTAGGGGGATAGGCAGGGTAGGAGAGTGGCCACTGTATTAAGCATAGTACAAACTAATATCTAATCAAGGACTATACAGGCAAAAGCTGAAGAGCCCCCAACTCAACGTCAATGTCAACGCCAACCCAACCGCAGCCCCAACTGGGCACCATACCTGGTTCCCTTATATTTTCCAACTAAACTATTAAGTTAACCCATCATAACTCAGTTTAAGTCCTGACAAGACTAACAGCTTAACCAGGCACAGCTGGGTTTTAGTACCTGGGGAACTTGTTAGTGCAGGACTAGTGATCCGGTTAACCCATCTCAACCATTTATCTGCCTCCTATTATCTGTAAATGCCAACTAGATGATGACTGAAATTTTTTAACATTCATCATGCTTCTCTTATGACTTCCAGCTGCCTGTGATAAAAAGTGAATCCCGTTTGAAACATCTTCTCCAGCGATTACCCAGCTATTGCCCCGAGTCTATGGTAAGCACCTTACAATGACGCATTGGTTATTGACTAAGGTTAGTGTTTGTTGTCATATGAGGGTATGTATGCAATACTGTATGTAATACGCAAGGGGATTGATCATTGATTTGAAAGCCTATCTGTCATTTGCAAAACTCAACATACTCATTAGTACAGCAAAATATTAAAGATGGCTTCCATGCAAGTTTGAGAGTTCTCAGTCCATTTACCACTAATTATAAGCCTATTACCTTGTGCAGCTTTTAATTTATAACAGTAGACAATCTATTAAAACCACATTGCAATTAGAGAGCAAATCAGTGGCTTTTATTTTCTTTGGTCCGATCACATCATCCAGTCTCGCTGGCCGAAAAGGATTCTTTCTATAGTTTTTAGAGCGTTGCAGCCCATTCCAGGAAACCTTGAGTCCCCCCCCCACCCAGATGGGTCTCAAACGACTGCCTCAAATTGCAGAATGTAATTTTCCTGGAGAGTGGTGTGAAAATCTTGTAACAGGATTTCTAGAGAGCAGTGCTTGGTTTGTGCCTTGCTGGGTCCTTGACTCTCTTGAATTGCACCTACACCTCATGTAAATAATTTTTCTTGGATTCCTGGCAACGATGGCATCTTAATACAGTTCTTCTTTTCGTGTGCCAGGTGGCATTAAAGGCCATTTTGATGCTTCGTAAAATAAATTTCAAGCAATATTCTGTCCATTTTGTTAGCTGCCATGCACAGATTTCCCTTATAATATAGATCTGCTTTGAACTAATTTGGTGTGCTGTCCTCACGGCACCAGTCCAAGATGTTTTTAGTAAATTTCTTCTTTTTATTACTATAATCACCTTACCTGTGTACCTGTGTGCAATATTATCAGCTGATATTGAATTGTTTATTGCCTCTTTTTGATTCTTTTGCTGTAGCACTGCACACTGGAGTTCTACATTTTTGAGGCCACAAGGTGGCGTAACTGGGAAGCAGTTGTATGGGGATGGCATCTTCACATGTCTTAAATTCTTCAGGCGAACTTGAACTTGTTTTTGTTGTTTCAACAGCATGAACTTTGGATCTGCATCAACTCCACGTTGCCGGGTAAGGTTGTTTCTGAACGGACCACCAAGAGATATGGGTTTTATATATGGGCTGTCAAAATTAATGGGTTAACGTGGATTACTCCATCTTCGTGATTAATCTGATTGAAATTTTTATCGCAATTAAATCAAAATCCCTGAAATGTCTCTGACAACCCATTTTGGGCAGTTTTGGTGCGTTCTATTTGCCCTGGGAACTCGTATTCTGAGTCGGATTCTGTGTTTTGATGCCGGAAGTGACAACATGCACGCTCCCGTTTCTCGGAGATCCGAGAAATATCTCGGAGCAGCACGGAGGATCCCGAGTTCAGAATCTGAGATGGCTGCGCCTTTTATCAACAGAAGGGAAAGTTGTAGTTTTATACTGTTTAAGCACTACTTCTCATTTGTGGCTCATTAAATTGGTCGCACACACTATACCGTCCAACTTATTTGTGGACGCATTGCTACGGAGTTTTATCCATATAGTACTGCGCGTAATGTGTTATCAACTGATACTGCTAACAATGGCAATTAATTGGGCTAGAATTGGGCTTCATGATTAGTCGATGATTTGTCGGATTTCCGGTAGTTCGGGCTAATTGTAAGTGAATGCAGATAAAGACCATTTAAACTGAGGTACCTTAAATATGACAAGTTGTCCGGCTAAGCAAAAAGTCTTACTTTTTGATATGGGTCCATGGCATTGCACTTCTGTGGCAGATGGAATGCATCCGACTCGTGTTCAAGATGTTCAATAAACATGTTAAGTGCATATATATATTCCCTTTTTTCTTGAGTCTGTTTGCTCATGCAAAATGAATAGTGATTAATATAGATTAAAAATGAATGGTATTTAATCGTGATTAATCTAAATTAATCCACAGCAATCGATTAATAAAATTAACTAAATTAATATATATATATATAGACCCAAGCAACTTTCATAATAAAATTACTAGAACTTCAAAAGGTGACCTTTCGGCACCAGGTCAAAGTTCCCAGTCACTAATCACAATGTTATGCTTTGATAAAAGTCAAAGGAGGATAAATGTGAAATCGAACACTCTTCATCGCTCATAGGGGCGTCCAGGAAGTTGGACAGTTGGGTGGGCCTTGGATGCTGTGAGCTGGCCATCTCTGCAGACTGTCGCCGTCAGTGCACACTGGTAAGGCCTATCAGGCCCAAGGAGTGACATCACAGAGGACTGAAGGACCCCCATGGCCCAATTTTGTGTTCCTCTTAAAGGAATTTGTATCTAAATTAAAATTAATGACCTTCCCATTTTCACAGTCACTCCCCAGGTTACGATGGGGTTACGTTCCATCATAACTTATCATAAGGCATAAACCTTGTAAGGCGAAAATGCATTTTAATACAGTACACCTAACCTAACAAACATCATAACCTAGCCTAGCCTACCTTAAACATGCTTAGAAGACTTACATTAGCCTATCATTGGGCAGAATCATTAATGCAAAGCATATTTTATAATAAAATGTTGAATATCTCACACAAATTATTGAATAATAATACCCATTGTAAAGTCAAAATATCGCAAAACAGACCATCATAACCTGGGGAGAGTCGGTATATATCTTCATAGACTGGTACCCAAGTACATACTAATGGCCCTTGCACTGTTTGCGTATCCACTGTCTATGATTGCTATAGATATTTGTTGTTGAAAAGGTTTAAGTTAATGTTTTACTCAGGTGCCACCATCTGGTTGGAATGGGTAACTACCTGTAATATTAACATGGCTTGTTTCTCTCTTGACCGGCAGGCATCATCCAAGAATGACATCATTAAAGTCTGCAAAAAAGACTCAGAGGTAAACACTCTGGCTTTCTTGTGAAATGGCCTGTAAAAGCCATGTGTACTGTAAACAAGTTTAAAAAAAATGAGGGCCAAGTGTGATTGCACTGATGGAGGCAGAATGGTTGCAAGTATAGATGCTGTGAGCCCTAAGGTTCTAGGTTCTTTCCAAATGAGAACCGTAAATAGAAACTGAACCAATAAGGGATCTTACTTTACTGAGGTGCTTCCTGCTTTGTGCCCCTTGCTGCCTGCAACAGGCTGCAGGCATGGATGGATGGATGGATAGATGGGTGGATGGGTTTTCACTTTGTGAGCATCAGACGCTGAATTTTTTTAGTGTAATTTCTCCTTTCCTTTGTTTTATATTTACAAGGCTTTCTGTACTTTTTGTCTAACATCATCTGACCTCTTTTATTATCAAGGCCTCACTTTTGGTATTACATCTTCTGAGTGGTATCTTACATCACTTTCACTCTCCCTTTAGAGGAAATGTTTAGCTGTCTTACCATGTAGACATCTCTCCTGAGGAGAACACATTTACCGGAACCTTTTTTGCATGTTCTACTTTAATTGACATCATTGTCACACAAAAGAAACTAACCGACAAAACATTCACTTCTCACCAGATTCCTTCCAGCTGTAGATGACCACTTGACTTTTCCCCTGATTTACTCCATGACCAGTTGGAATTGTGACCAAGGGCATTGCTATGATTTTGACTGCTCATTCTGAAGTGGTGTAGAGAGGGAGGTGCATTTTAATTTCCAGATTGTGTGTGAGAGAGTAAAGAAGAGGTTAGTCCACTGTGTCGGTATATGCTATATAAGTAAAGACTAGAGTCATGGAAATATGGAGTGTTTACACAGAGGAGCTTGTATTGTGGTATAATAGAACACAAACAAAATCCAACACAAACATGGTGAGTTCAGTCCACCATTGTGGCCCTGATTCACTTTAACCGCCCTCATCTTGCCCTCAACTTTAACAAATGTAGCCATTTCCTAAATGCACTTTCTAAATCTGTGCCCTTCATCTGTCTGTGGGATTCTGTCATTCAAGGTCAGAGAAAAAAACCTGCTGTATATAAAAGTGTGGATATCTAAAGACCCTTAACCTGATTGAAGTGAAATATTTACAATATTTGTCGTATAATTCAGGAAGCTGACATCTGAAAATGTCCCATAGCGATTTTATATCATGAATGTCTGACAGGCAATGTTGTATTCACTTTGTCATATTAATTTTTCAGAAACCCCTGTACAGCTGCATCACCAAAAATGAAAGTAAGTTGTATGTTTTTTTTTTCATTTAGTCATTTCTTTTGCTTTGTAGGACTGCAGAGTGTTATGGGTCTTTGTAGAATTAAAAATACTGCAGTTCCTGGTCCTTCGGCCTTTTTTCTGCCAACCTAAACCTATGACCAGAAGCTGGACATGTGTGTCCTTGTATCTGAAAGGAACTTGTCAGTACGGAGATGTCTGACTACAGTTGTCAGCCTCTCCTGAAATCCCTGTTTATATGTCTGGGGGGTAAGACCTTACATCGATCAACCTTCAGAATGACTCTACGTGTCCTCAGTGAATTAAGCTTTTTTCGTGATCAACCATTTGATGGGCTGCGATGATTCATTTTTGTTGTTGTGGTAACTGCATTGTACGTCCTTATCTAACTAATATTCTCCCAATCCTGTGATAGAGTTAAATAACCTTGAAATGCCAAAGAGATATTCAGTGTGCCTTGGGAACGGAAATAATTGCTTGAATTTACATGAAAAAAGTAAAAAAAAAAAAACAACTTGATTTCTAGTGACGTTTTTGCTTTTTTATATATTAAAGAACGCAAGACTTTGAAAGGAAATGTTTACATTTAATTTTGCAGTGTTAGAGTGTGGTGGCTCAGTGGATTGCTGTTTTGTCCCAGACCTTCATGGTTGGGGGTTTGAATACCATCTCCACTCTGTGTGTGTGAAGTTTGCATGTTCTCCCAGTGGCATGCAGTAGTCCATTATTAATTTATTATCATCTATAAATATGTATGTATTTCTAATACAGTCAAATTAAAACAAATTAGTTTTATTTATAAAGAACATTTAGCACAACCGCATCTGTCAAAAATACTGCACAACTTATGCAAATATACTGAAGATAAATACATATAGAACAAATAACAACAAATACAAAAACCATCTCATGCTAGTTTAAAAGCCAAGGAGAAAAAAAGGGTCAGCATTTAAAAATAATCACAGCTGCAGCAGATCAAATATGAAGAGGAAGACTATTCCAAAGCTTAGGAGCAACCAACAAAAAGACAAGGCCACCTCATCAGTCGTGTCCTTGGCATGATCAGTAACCTTTGATTGGAGGACCTAAGTGATCGGGAGGAATAGGGACACCGGAGATTGGTGAGATTGGAAGGGGCGGAGCCATTCAGAGCTTTTAAAGCAACCGATCAGATTTTTAAATCGATCCTTTAGCAAATGGAAAGTCGGTGAAGAGCAGCTGAAATTGGTATGCTGTGATTACGTCTTCATCTGCCAGCTTGGAATCTGGCTGCAGCATTCTGGACTAGCTGTAGACAACCAAGAGACAGCAGTATACTGCTACTGTATATAGCAGTTTTCTGGATTTTCTGTTTATTTCACTTGTTTGCATTATATGTAATGTCTTTACATCTTGTCTGTTTGTCAATATTTATTTATTTATTTATTTGTTGGTGTACTACACACTTGCTGCTGTTTGCATCCGAATTTCCCCCTAAGTTCAACAAAGTCAATCTTAATCTTTGACCCAAAGATGTGCAGTTAGGCTAACCGGTGTCTCTAAACTGTCCGTTTTGTGTGTACATATATGTGCCCTGTTATTCTACCTAACCTCGTGCCCTATTTTGCATGGAATAGGATCTGGTGACCTTGTAGAGGAAGTTGGATTGATTGATATTTAAATTTCTGAAACTTGTACATACTTTCGGCATGTGTTTTAGGTGTATAATAATTAGGTTGATTATAGTTGTGTATACCGAGATCGTTGGTCTGGGTGTGTACAGTTAATGGTTTGTGTTGGCTCTTCTTTGTGTATTCGTGTGTGTGTGTGTGTGTATGTGTGTATGTGTGTTTGTGTACACACATGGTTCCCCAGTGGGTTCTGTGTGCTGCAGCTATGCAGGAAGACACACCAATTGCCGGGAGTTTTGCCAGGCCATCTTCCGCACTGACTCCTCCCCCAGCGTCTCCCAGATCAAGACCGTTAAGGAGTATTGCCAGGACGTCAGCCCCCAGCTGATTGGCTGTGTGGGAAACTACACCAAGTCCTACCCAATCAGGAGCCCCGTCGACAGTGAGTACAGTCACTGGGGTGCCCTGAAGAGCTCTGGGGCTTTTCTGATCAGCCACCCACTGCTGCTTTCCATGGGTTGTACCATCCACATGCCATGGTGGAAATCGTAAGGTCTAAGTGGATGTTTCTTTTCAGCCGTGCTCCCAATTAGCCGGGGCTCCGTTTACTTGTGGGATTCAGCCAGGGTTATTGTCGATAACTAAGAGTAAAACTAAAACTATTATACTGAACTATATCAAACTTAAATAAGATAGGAAAATATATATTTTTTAAAAACTACAAGAAACTACTAATTGAAAACTATAAAGAGTGCTCCTGAAAATACCTGAAATAAAAACAAACCGGGACGGCTGAGTGGCACAGTGGGAGCAGGGTTCAAGTCTCCGGCATGGCTCCGTGTGTGGAGTTTGCATGCTCTCCCCGTGTCGTTGTGGGGTTTCCTCCAACTACGCTGGTTTTGCCTCACAGTCCAAAAACATGCTAAGGTTAATTGGAGTCACCAAATGGAGTGTGAGTGAATGGATTGTGGTGTACCCTGTGATGGGTTGGCACTCCATCCTGGGTTGTTCCCTGCCTTGTACCCATAGACTTCAGACCCCTCTGCTACCCTGAAGAATAAGCGGATACAGAAAATGGATGGATGGATAAAAGTAAACATCAGATATTTTCTGATACTCATTTAAGTACTATTTAGCTAAGGTAATGATTTGTTAATCTTTAACTACCATTAAAAAGACCTAGAACATGTTGTGCACTGTGTATTTATGTAGGGTTCTTCAAAGATCAGACACATAAAATATCTCTATAACCTTGTCTATCCCTCGAAATAAAATTCCTAAAACTAAAAATGAAACTAAAATATATAACAACTAAATAATAACTAATAAAAACTAATAAAACCATACTAACTAAATGTGAACCGTTTCAAATGAAAATTAAAAATAACATGAAACCAAATTAAATATCAACACTATAATAACACTGGATACAGTCACACTGGTCGCCACCCCCTTGCCCCCCAGGTCTGTTCTGCTGCGACCGGGCGGAGGACACACACTGCCAGAGTGCATGTCGGCGCATCCTGCGCACGCGCACCACGGAGCAGGAGATCATAGACGAACTGATCGCCGAGTGCGACCGCCAGCCCCTGCCCCAGGACCCGCTCTGGCAGTGCTTCCTGGGAAGCGCACACTCACCGCCCATCAGCGACCCTGACCCCCCCTCCACCGGCAGAGTGGCCTGCGCCAAGCTGCACTGCTGCTCCAAAGCCAATACCTCATTGTGTAGGTCAGTGGGCGGCCTGCTCCACCTGTCACGAAAATAGGGGCTTGACTTTCTGAGCATTAGCAAAGCTGGTGCTGTTATAATGGACAGAGAGTGGTTATAATGGTGGATTTAAATGCATTCATATGGCCAAGCTCAGCATTAGATTGTGACAGGCCCAGTTGCAGATCTAAGATCTAGGGTGGATTCTCTCGGGGGGGGTAGGGGATGTTTGGTTGTAAAGTGTTCAAAAGTTCTGTCTTTGAAAATTTTGACTTCCTTTCAATTTACATTTATTTTTATCTTTGATTGATTAGCATTTTCCCAGTCTAGGGTTGGGCTCAGGCCATGCCTGGGGGAGACAGCCCCCACCCATGGATCTGGCATGTGACTGTTTTAATGACCTCCTACTCAGGGGCGATTCTAGGATTTGACCCCTAGCACGGCTCAGCCCCCTGAAGGAATACGTCACGTCACCTCCCCCCCCCCCAATGATTAATTTCTCTGAGGAGGGGGGGGATCCCCACAATTTGCCAAGCCCGGTGTACAACGTGTAGTTTATACAAAAATCTGGGACAAATTACTTACTTATTTAGAAAACTTTATCGGGGGAGCTGAGATAAAAAAAAAACGGGAAGGCTGGACCCCCCCTAAATAAGGTCCGGAATGGCCTTTGCACCTCCTTGTTTCATTTGTTCTCAAAAATTAGTCTTTAATTTGTTATTTGATAGATTTAATGCTTCTATTGTTTTATTTGTTCATACGTTACTTGTATCCGGAATATAGTTCTAACAAACAAATCCTAAAAAACAAGCAGGTTTAGTATACAGTCATGCATTGCTTAACGGCGGATACGTTCTGAGAAATGTGTTGATAGGTGATTTCACTGCTGTGCGAACATCATGCAGTGTATTTACACTATGCATTACAAGGTATATTGTTTTACAGTAAACTTTTTTTTATAAGTAATGTTCTCCCACTAATTTCCACCTATGGCCATGAGTTCTAGTATTTAAACTAATATTGAAGTAGCCATTTGGCTGAACAGCATCCAGACCTGTTAGAATCTGATATACCTGGATCATGCCACCCCCCTTAGTCTCCTTTGCTTGAGGCTGAACAGATTTAGCTCAGCTAACCTCTCCTTCTAAAACTTTCCTATAAGACCAGGAATCATTCTTGTAGCCCTATGTAGAACCCCTTTTAAGGCAGCAATGTCATGACTAAATCTGCACACAATATTTTTGGTGGGGTCATACCAAGGAAATGTATAATCTTAGCATCACCTCCCTTGATTTCAACTCCACACACCTAGAGATGTAACCTAACATCCTATTGACCTTTTTTATTGTTTCCCCACACTGGCAAGAGTGGGACATGGAAGCATCAACATACACACCGAGGTCTTTCTCATAATCGGCTACCTTTTTGTACGTTAAATTTCATCTGCCAGGTTATTAGCCCAGTCACTAATGAAATCAAGATCCCGTTTTAGCCTCTGTTCCACTAGTTTAGTATTAGCTACACCACCCACCTTGGTGTCGTCTACAAACTTAACCAATTTAACTGTACATATTGGTGTCAATATCGTTAATGTAAATTAGGAATAACAGTGGTCCTAATGGACATTGAGCCCTGGGGTTCCCCACTATATAACCCCACTACATAACTGTATGTGCTACACACTGGCAGCACATTGGTTTCTTTTCACCAGCATTGCCACAAACACGTGAGTAGTGAATTCATCTACGATGTTACGACAGCTATGACGTTGCTAGGTGACAGAAATATTTCCAATAGCTCCATTATAATCTTATGGGACCACTACCGTGTTCTCTATATGCGGTCCATTGTTGACCCAAAACGTCGCCTGTACTATGTAGAGCCAGTGGAATGGGGTTATGGATTGTGTTCCTGGTGACAAAGTGCTGTGGGACTGGGGGTCTCGCTGACACGTGCTGTGCCCGCAGGGAGATGTGCCAGGATGTCAGCACCAACTGGAGGAGCCAGACCTGGCAGGAATTCGACCAGATGTGCGAGTATAACCCCGTGGAGGCGGAGCTGGTGACCTGCTTGGCTGACATCCGTGAGCCATGCCAGCTGGGCTGCAAGGACCTCACCTACTGCACCAATTTCAACAACAGGTAACCCAATGGGAGCATGCTGCACACACCTCAGCAGTGCAGGAGCCACAATATGACAGATAGAAAGGTCGTACAGAAGCTGAGATGTAGCCGATCACAGCACCACCTGCTGCACCAGTCGAGATTCCAAGAGAATATTATTGGGTTGAATCAAACTTGTTATTGTTCATTATACTTTGTCAGTCCCACATTACCTTTTTGAAGTGTGCAGTTTTGTAGTGCGCTAATCTATGGTGCAGCTTTTAAAGGAGTATGGACTAATGGAAATGACGATAACCAACCAAAGCATACCTGCTGGAGGGTGATTGCTGTCCAACTGAGACAGCTTCTGCTTGACATTGGGTGATGAAGCCTGAGGGCCTCAGTTTATACTAGTGATCTAGAACAGTGTTTCCCAATCCGGTCCTCGGGGACCCACAGACAGTTCACGTTTTTGCTCCCTCTCAGGTCCCTATCGGGAGCAAATATGTAAACTCTTTGGCAAGGATCTGGGTGGAAGCAAAAATGTGGACCACCTATGGTCTCCGTGGACCGGATTGGGAAACACTGAGCTAGAAATACGTAAATTGGGTAGCATGATTGTTATTTGTATGTGTCCTTGTACTTTCTATGCCAGGAGACTTTGTTTTCCCAACATTGTCCAGTGCTTGTTTGGCACTAACAGTGTGACTGAGGGGCATCGCCTTGCTGTTATTTTGTATACTGTTGTGAATAATGGTGGATTCTTTCTATAAATTCAGCTATTCAGTAAACCTTCTACACCAGGGGTGTTTAATCTTATCCGCAAAGGGCCAGTGTGTATGCGGGTTTTCGCTGCAACTCCCTAATTAGATTACTAATTAGAGGACTG
>JAODJW010000033.1:12225826-12240391 GCA_026777045.1 Hyperopisus bebe
GGGGGGAAGGGAGAGGGGAAGCGGGGATTGCTGTTGCCAGGAGACAGGAGTAATTAATTCTTCTATGTGATGTCGCAGTGAGTTGAGGCCAAATGGGGGCTGATGGGAAATAGGATGGGGGGGCTTGTGTGAGGGAACACCCCCAACCCCCGCTGCTGAGTTCCCGAGTGCTGTCCACTGCTGCAGCCTTGGAGAGGCCTGATCTCACACGTGTTCCAAGAAGCCAGTCTACTGAACTGGGGCACTACTGTGGCCACGTTGTGTTTAGGGGACGCTGGGGATGCACTGCGGGGGCTGTCCTCTTTGTTGGGGAGACCCTGCTTACCTCACGTCTCCCCTCCCCCGGTCACAGTTAATTGTAGGCCTTGCTCAATTATTGCTGTGGATCTGAATGCTTGGTCTGCAGCGGTCTTGCATTTTGGTGTACTCTGAAGTTTAGCCGCCACCAAAGACTGAAATGCTGGTATCAGTTTGTCTTTTACCAAATCAGGCCTTGTGATGCACAACAGGAAACTATTCAGGTTCTGGATGCTGAAAACATAATCATAGGTGTTGAAAACAAAATCTTTTTGTTATTGAATGTAAATCAAATCTATATACATGCAAGATATGATTCTGAAAGCATGTGGAGCACACATGTGCCAGTGACTGTTTTGGTCAGGAAGGCCTTCAGCATTTCAGATTATTCTTGTATACCAAAACAGTAGGGCTGTTCGATTATGGTAAAAATCATAGTCCCGATTATTTTGGTCAGTTTTAAGATTATGATTATTTAACATGACTACTCATTGACTTTGGAAATATCATGCATTTATTGAACTTATTGAAAAATATTCCCTTTAAACAGTGGATTTTCTTAAACTCTAAATATAATTCTACTAAGAAACAAATAAGAAGGGGCTGGAAAGGGGGGGGTGCTGGGTTTGTAACACAAGACAAAACGGGAGCATAATTGCAAAACAAAATGTGGCACAATCATTTTAGCTTTTGTTTTGATGATTGTTGGAAGCCAAAATCATAATCGAATTTAAAATTTGATTAACAGCCCAGCCCTACGAAACTGTCAAACCATGGAAATTTAGTAAAAATAGTGTTTGTGACTGACCAAACAACAGTTTCTGTGATGACAGTAGTGATGACATGGTTGGCGTGTGCAGAAAACAGAGGAGGTTAATGGGCTAATATTTTAAATAGTATTTTTAATCTTCTTGATTCGACGGCCTCTTTAAATAAGAGAATCTTTAGCACATTTCGCAGTGGGTTTTATGGAGAAGCAGCTTCTCTTTCCGTAGATTGCATTTGCATCATAATCAAATTGTTTAGTGTTAATGTCGGTTGTGGCTGGGTTCTGCCTCAGGCAGAACAAGATTGGGGTGTATCCTGGAAGGGACAGTGAAGAAGTTATGATTCAAAATAATAATTATCTTAATGACCCTTTTGACCTTGACCTGGATAAAAGGTTTGAAGGATGGATGGATGGATATTACATGATGGGGTGAAGAGCATAGTCATTTTGACATTGGGGTCGCTCCCGTGACACAGTGCTGCCGGTCGCACATAAACGAATGGTGTCGGGTCTGTCGGGTGGAAACCGGGCAGGTGTGTGTTTCAGCTGCTTTCCTGGTCTGAGGGGAAAGCCGTGCTACTAGCATGGATAGGGTGGGGCAGGGGGGTAAGGACATTGTGGATAGAGGTGTGAGAGTTTGGATGGATGGGGGTTTGAGGGCAGGGTGGGGTTCAGGGTGGACAGGGGTATGTTTTGAGAGTGGTTCTCCTTCCAGTGTCTCTACCCCGCATCTGCTGTTGGGGGGGACTCCTGTCTTTCCTTATACGCTAATTTTCATGTGAAGCCTGTCTGCGCCCCCTCCCCCACCAATGAACCTTCCATTGCCAGGGGCCACTCACTTCTCGGCAGGAATTGCGTCAGCTGGACTGCCCTGTGGCGAGGCTCACCTCCACTAACCCCCCCCCCCCACACACATGCTGACACCTACTCTGGTCTGAAGGGGTTTACCCAGCCTCTGGGGCATTTGCCTTGAGCTTTTCTCATGGTATATATGGGTGAGTGACTCAGGGGAGAGGTTGGGGGTTTGGGGGGTACAATTAAGAGGGGGTCAATTGCGTATGTAAAAGCAGTTCTGATTTGATCTGCTACCCGTGGGAGTACCAATGGACAGCTTCAAATACAGATTTATTCTCGTATCTGACAACCTGATTAATTATTCAAGTTTTGCTTTAGGTTTCTGCCAAGAACAGCTCCTGGTGCCGGTCCGTATCCCCCCCGTCCTCACCTGCTGAATTTGCTTTGCGCGAATCCGACTCCGACCTCTGGCGCTACAAGTCCGCTCGGCATTTGTGCTTCCAGGACGTCTCGGCATGCTTACCGCCCTCCCCATCCTGTAATAGTTTTGGCATCAGCACCATCTCTGCCATTTCAGCCCTGCCCTTTGCCAGGTGACCTGCTGCCCGGACGTTTGGGCACGTCCCCTCCCGGAATGCGTGTCCGTGCTCTTCTATCGAAGCTCCACCCAGAGAGAAAACTGCCAGTTGTTTTGTAAACTGGTTTCCTTCTGTGTATATGCCTTTTCAGACCTGTCACATTTAAATCTTCACATTAATATATTTTCCTTTGCCTGCGCGCGTGTGTATGTGTGTGTTTGTGAGGCTTTTCCCAGGCAAATGCTCACCTTACTCAACTGAAGTGTGGCAAAGGTGTGTGAGAATCGCATAGCAGCTGCGATGTTCCTGGAGGAGAAAAGAAAAGCGTGAAATCCTGATTATGGTCGTGGATGGAGCGGCGGGGCTCCGTCACGTGGCTGAAGTCTGCACCACGACTCCCCCGGAGCGTGTGCCTCGCTAGCGGTCTTGACCCGAGCCCACCTATTCACTACGTTCGCGCAGCATGATTCATGCTTCTTTCGCTAAGGTTTCTTGTCACTGTATCAGTACTGCTCATCCAATGGTGTGAGGCACCCCCGAGAGATCAGGGATCAGGCCAGGGGTGTTCATCTGAAGATCCCTGTGGAGTCTCTCGAACCCAGGAAAACAAGGGAACTGAAAGCCAAATTCAATGGGAGGGGCAATGGGGGGTACCTGTGTGATTTGGGTCTGCTAGCGAATTTGAAACCTGCCGGGATTTTCCCCATCATCATCATCATTCTTCTTTGTCTTCTTATTTCTGTTTGTTTGTTTTTGTTTGTTTGTTTGTTTGTTTGTTTATTTATTTATTTAGTGAAACAATGGGCCCATTTGTCCGTGTTTGTCATTTATTCTCATACATGCGAAAGCACATTTAGGTACCCTTATGCTGACACACCAGGTGTGAAAATGCTTGTTAAGGAAAGCGCAGGTTTCTGCAGAGCGATAGCGCGGTAGGTCGAGTTTATCGATGCTTTTCCACTGGCATACAGGAACTGAGCCATACCCAATACCCAAATGAAGTGGTGAGCCTTTATAGGAAGCCATGATCATTTTTTCAGAGAAAGCGATGAGGAGAAAAGTGAAAACTTATTTTTCGGTTATGAAGTCTACAGGTTTAAAACATAATTTAGTAACCTTGTGTTAGGAATGTACCGTATATTGTTTTGTGTCAGACTGGATTGCTTTGGAGAAGATATTCAAGTTTTAAATTGGGTGTATGTGGAGGTGGGTAAAGGATGCAGTGCTTAAAAATGTGTAACTTGTAATTTATATACGATTTTCTGCATTTTACATTGATATTTATGGCCTATGGTAAATGTTGTGTTTGGCCCATCTGCCATTAGAGTAACGCTTTTTTATCGGGTGCTATTTGCTTTTGGTGAATCCTCACAAAAGCAAATGCTTTCTGTTTTTGTATGTGGCTTTTATCCTTATAGAAGTTTGTGCAGTGTGTGTGTGTGTGTGTGTAATTTTTTTTAACAAAAAATCCTCCTCATACAATGCGAAGACTTTGCGGATTAAATTACGGTGGAGTCTATGCTCTATTTGCTTTTCGTGAGGTGTAATTTTGCAGCAATGCACGTATAATCTTCAAAGAAGTGAGTTCAAGCATAACACTCTTAGCAATTTATGAATCGTCCTCAGTTTGTTTGAGGGGAAATGTGTCTGCTCCAGTCACACGCAAGTCAGCACTATGAAGACTGCTTAAACTGAACCCCCAACACTGCTTAGATACAAGAAAACCCCTCAACTAATATTTATATATATTTTAATATTATTAGCAATAAAATTATTTTAACAGTTAGGCCTATATTTGCGTTGTCGCTGCGTGTGTGCACATGGCAAAACGTAACACCCGTCACAGGTCTTTTTAATCGTGTTAGCATATACATAAAATCGGACAAAATCGGTTTTCCTTTTTAAGAACATATACTTTCGTCTGTTTCTCGGTCAGACCACGGCAACACGACGGGAAGAGATGTACCGGTACCTCTAATTGCATCCGTTTTTGCTTTTTCGAGGTCAGTACTTAAGCGGCCCGGGTTCTTGTCGAAGCCTGCTGAACGGAATGTAATCTATTGGATTAATGCATACGGAATATCATTAAAGGCGTGTTTTATTTTATAAACCGCAACATCTGTGCTTATATATAATTTTAAGCATTTGTCCATATCTAAGTTTTGAGTAAAACGTTAACTAAAACTGGAAGTACACCAACTGTATTCATCTATTTAAAAAGTGCACCAAGGATTAGGCAACTGACAGGTGAGATATTTAAATTTTTCATTTTAGTTTGTAAGCGAATTTGATGACTGGATGCAACGCACATGTGTTGAATCTTTTATGCATATCATTATGAAATTTTAATTTACTTTTTTTGTGGTCATATTCACAAATCAGAGATATTTATTTGTGGGAAATTATTACATTGTAGCTCTGTCTTATGTGGATGTGCCGGCTACCGAGAGGTACACCCACCCCCCAAATTAAATCAGAAACAATTTGATTGAAATTTAGCCTACTGAAAACTCCCAATAAATGCTAGGTTTCGTGACTTGTTAACGATGTTACGACTTTATTTCATTGACACAGATGCCGTCCTCCGTCTTTTAAAATGAATTTATGCGTGACCGTTCATCTGATACTCCTCAGATTAGTGTTCTCCACATTTGTGCCTGCTGGGAGAAAATGCTAATTGCCTCACATTTATTCTTGTGTGTATTTTGGAACCGAAATGAATTTACTATTAAGATAACTGTCAGGGAGCTCCTGGTTTAACTAATGGCGCTACTGACGCCAGCCTCTGGCCCAGCTCTCCCTGGGATTTCAGCGGCTGTTGTTTCGTGTTTGTCTGCTTCATCACCCACAGTTCCGCGATAAGGGCTGTGTACTTGTACTTTAGACTGAACAAACTCTCCCGGCTGCCTGTCCGGAGCTTAGGCGCTCCGACGGAGTCTGGACTGACGGATGGTTCTTGTGGGGACCTCCGCAACACCGCAGATCCTTTAATGACGTAACTGTATAGCGGTCCTGCTGATTGTGGTGCGGGGATAACTCGAAGGCGGCAGTAGTGTGGTTAATCACCACCCCCTCTCTATTTCAGATTATTTCCAAGGCACCCGTCCTTTTGCGTCACCCCCAGATCGTCCTTGAATGATAAGCGAGCTCAGCCCGGGAGGACGCTGTGGAAGTGTGGCTGAAGGGTTGTCTGATAGGGCGGAGGGCGGTAGTCTCTGCTCCTCCAGTATGTAGCAAACTCACTGGCCAAAAATTCATATGACCCTCGTCCTATTTAAAATTTTAGCCTACTCCAGACCTCAAACACCGTAGGGTCAAGCCTTTCACTATACATCCTTTACCTTTGGGGTCTCGAGGGAAGGGATACAGTAAATGTATTATAAATTTAATTTATTGCATATTGCACTAAATGGGTGCAGTGTCCAGACATCGTGGTTCTTAGCACGTGAAGCAACCCCTTGAGACGCGCTTAGTGAAATGCATTAGATCCGAGTGGGGCAGCGGGAAGTAACGCAGATTCCGGCCAAATGGTTGCGGCGTCGTTGCCTCATTCTTGTTTACTCTCAAACAAAACCCAGCCGGCTTCACCCGCTCCTTTTCCCCCTGCTTCGCTCGGCTGTTCACGCTGCACTGTTTTACCGTATGATCACACGGCGTGAGTTTCGCCTAATATATTTATATTTTTACAGTTCTCCTACTCGAAATGGTGTGTCTCATATTTTGGGATCCGGTAGTGGAATTGCCAGCGTGTAATGCGTCACAATTGCGGTCAGAGGCACTATGTGGCTGCACTGTTTTGCAGGAGCCACCGTTACGTGTGTTTTGGATGCAGTGAATGCAATATCGTGCAGTGAATTATGTATTAAAACCGGTGTCTGACCAAATTGTTAATGTTTGTTTGTTGGCAGTTTCCCTTTCCCATTGGGAACGGATTTATTCTTTTTCCAGGTGCTTACCACAGGGTATTCACAGCACGTTTTAATAAATACATGCAAATAAACACTGAACAGGACCGGGTAGTGTTTTGTAGAAGTATAGCCGCAACTTCAGCCTATATAGCAGAGAGGCACTAACGTCCTGATATTGACCACACATCTCTTAATCTTATTAAAGATAGTACTGGATAGTACTGACAAAGATCATAATAACGAAAACAATCCTCCGGAATGTCTTGCGCTGTGCAGGAATCTGCCCTGCTTTCTGTGGTATGCGTCGATGTTATATATAATATATGTATGTATGTATAAATTACTGGAATCTAAACATGGATATGCCGCCTTAGAATCTTTACGATTCACATCCCTTCTTTTTTTATTTTTCTTAATCATCGTCAGCGACATTCTGCAGTTAGCCGGACTGGGTTATTGGTGATTAGCAGTTATGCGGAAAACTGGAGTCTGCGGTTAAATCAGCTGGCCCTTTTCCCTTGACCATGGTGGCACACCTCCGTATGTGTGCCTCTGATTGATCCCGAATGTGTCAATGCTGAGCCAGTCGAGCATGGCTTTAGGCACCAGCATAGATTGTTTCTCCTCCCCATGTTGAGCTCTGGTCTATTTGGGAATTTCGAGAATGCCTGTCATTCGGGATTGTTTGTTTTCTCTTTTTATAACCTGTCCCGTTCAATGCAGACTCCGGACAGCTTTAACATCATTTAAGAAGGCTACTCAGAGGCACCCTCACCACATAGTGCTACCATAAGCAAAACTAATCTCTGGGGATTCCTGGTCCCTGACTGTTCTAGATGATTTGCCTACATACATTACCTAGAATGTTGTGGACTGTCTGCATTTTCTTTATTTTTCTGTTATTTGCCGGGTCGCTTCTATATGGAAGTTTTAAGTGGGTGCCCTGACCTTTGCAGGATGGCCATTCAGATCCTCTTTCTCCTGGGTTATGACAGAATGATGTGACCTTGTTTGAATTCAAAGGCTGATCTCTGTTTGTCTCCTCTTTCTTCTGCTCCCTTTCTCTCTGTCTCTCGCTATTCTCCCCTGTCCTGTTCTCTCTCCCTTTTTACGTTTTCATTTGCCATCTGATTGTATCTGGTTTTCTTTGCTGTCCTGCTGTCCTGGTCCACGTTTTGATTTGTGTCCATGCATTAATTGAATGTTTTCTATGGTTCTGTGCTGAAACCAGAATTCCCAGAACAGAGCTGTCAGGCGCCTCAGGTCCTCCGTGGGTGACTTTCTCTGCGGCCTTGAGCCGGCTCAGCTTGGGTAAATAACTCAGTGGTAAATAGTGCGGATCCTTTTCAGTAAAGCTATGCCGCGACGCAAATAAAGAGCGTGAAGTGATATTTGCTGATGTTTACAGTCCAAGGCCGCTTCCTGGGGAAATGAGGTGTAATTTAATGGCACTATTGAGTTCTCGGAGAGAGAGAGAGAATCCGCTCATGTACGAGTGAGATGTTATGTAGTGCCTGCGTGTGGGCACCGAAACTCTTGCGTCAAACAGGAAACGGCTTCCGAGCCACGCCCCCTGGCTTGCATCAACTCAGGGCCATGGAACTGATTAGAGATGCCCTGATTGCATTGGCGAGCTATTGGTATCAGCCGACATAACAACAATCGGCCGATGGTTAAAAATGAGCTGATATATACTGCCGATAAATCCCTTTAAAATGGTGACCCATATTGCTTTTTGCACCCGTGTATTAACCAGTTAGAAAAATGTCTGCTGTGTAGAATTATTTTGATGTCGGCGAAAATGACATTACAAATGCATTTTGCGGAAATTGTTCTGATAGAAAGTAATGAGAAGGATCTACCAATAAACATTTCAACACCACATATTTGATTGCTCACTTTAAAGTGAGACAGGGAAGAGTATGAAGAGTTTCTGAAACACAAATCCTGCAGTACTGCTAGCCCATCAGTAAAGCAAACATTTGATAGCAAAAACACAATTCAAACCAAACAGTGCAAATCAAAAGGTGTTACTCAGAAAATTACAGTTTATCACAACTGATGATCAGCCCTTCTTTGTTATAAATGTTATAAATATATAAGGTGTATACAGTCGGTATTTTCTTACCAAAAAATAAATACTTTTACATATTTTTTGAATGTAATTAATTTTTTTTTACATTTGTTTGGGTTGAGTGTGCAGAAGTTATCGGTAGTAATAATAATAATAATACATTTTATTTATAATGTCCGTTACATTACAGGACCTCGAAGGATCACTAAAACTGATTATTAAGAGAAACATTGTCATTCACACTTAGCTATGTAGAAAGAATTGTGCTTATATGAAGGATTTTCAAAGATGGACAGTCTTGGGGTTGGGGGGCACGCCGTCTCTCCATACCTCGGCAGTGTGTGGAAATCCACTTGGATAAGAGAGGAGCTGGGAAGAGTTCCCTTCAAAGACGGAGTCGCGTGCCGCCGCACCCCCTGACAGGAGTTGTCATCGGGGGAATTATCATCAACCATGAACGCTTAATTGTGGATGGATGGAGAGCAATCTGGTAGCTAAAGAGCTGTCTGTGTTTGGGTGTAGTAGATGAGTCTTTTTGTTGGTTGGGTCCAAAGCTATAAATGTCCAGATGTATTAATGTTCCACCCCTTTGGCTTTGCCCCCCCCCCTTGTCTCTTGCAGCCTTACAGTGCCACTGCCACACATGCGCCAACCTCACCTGCGTCACGGACGGTGTGTGCCACCTGGCGGTCACCCGACAGGGCGGCGGCGTGACGGTCCAGCGCACCATGTGCATCGCCGAAAAGGACTTGATTCCGCGTGACCGACCCTTTGTTTGTGCCCCCTCCCTGAAGGACGATACTGTCTACCCTGTGTGCTGCAGCACCGACTTCTGCAATAAAAACCTCAACCGGAGCTTCTTTCCTGGTAGGCATTGGAGGTGGGGGTTAAGGGTTATGGTGCTCTATTTTGTTTCGGACACCACCCCCAGTCCACAATCAATAATTTGCCTTCATCTGCCATAATATTTGCATTTTATTCATTTAATACAAACAAGGGCAGACAGTTCCTGGAACAACTGGGGGTTAAGGGCCTTGCTCAGGGACCCAACAATGATATCACCTCCCTATGGCAGGCACAGTGTCCTAACCCACTGAGCCACATGCCACTCCCATAATCATGTCTGTCCTACAATTTGACATCATGTTTAACAGCCATTACATTGGCTTCTCCATACAATACCACTGAAAGCTAACCTTTACCTACCCTTACCTGGCTTTTACCAGAGCAGTTTTTTTTTCAATTGTTCTTTTTTTCTGATGGGGTCAAGGCTGTGCATGATGTATATGTGTTATCTGCTGATTTTCAGAATTAGTTTTTTCCTGTGATAGAAGTTCTGAAGTAAAGTTGATTTTTTTTTTTTATCTAAGACTGCCATTGCTCAAATCTTTTTGATTCTCTTGAATATTGGTGAAATTGATTCTCCTCTGAGATTTTTAATTGATCTTATTCTTTTCTTGCATGGTTTGTCTATGCATCCGGAAATTAAAAATCCGTATAATACGTGAAGTGCAACTGGAAAATATTTTTAATTTGCATAAGTAAAGCAAACATATGTTTCCAAGAACTGAAAGATTTCCTCCTTGGTTTGCATCCTGGCTTTGAAAGCTTGGGGTCACACATTGTGTTCCTGGCAGGGTACTGAACTCGCGTGTGTCTCAGAGCGGAAGCTCTTGAATATATCGATTCAGTAATGTTACTCCTGTATGCCTTATATCGTACTGACATCACTTGCTGGTTCATCTGCGATAAGGATGACCCGCATCCACCTGGATGAGGAGCCATGATGTAGGAACCACAGCTAATAATTGAGCTTGTTAGCGGTTAATGTTAGTTGTGTTGTGTTGAAGTGTGCTTCAGAGTACCTTACTGCAGAAGCCATGCCGTGATTGAAGCTCTCTGGCCACTTAAGATTTCTCAATACCATCATGGACGGAAATAGGAGGAAATGGCTTCTCTCTGCTGACCGAAGAGTCAGCGAGAGCAGTCCCACGTTTCGGGTTGGAGTGTCTTGCTTTGGGTAACAGGATGAGGACCGGCCACAGGGAATCAACCGGTAGGGGGTATGTCAAAAAGCAGCCAGAGTGGGTGCTCTTCCACTCCCAGAAGGATGACAGCCCGTAATTACGTGACTTTAAATGTCCCCTGGGGGATGGGGGGACGATCTTTTCGCAAGTTACTGAAATTCTGCATGTGTCTCCACTTTTACACCTTCTGAGAGAACTCGTGCCTTTTGGAAAACTGCCATTCTGTAATGATTTTTCTCTTAAAAGGGACCCCTCCATATTATTAAACATGTTTTTAACTCTGTTAGACAAGAAGTGTTTGCAGAGCAAGAGCGATCTGCCTTTTTCGAATATGGACAGTGATTTAGGGACTCGAAGGCATTTTCCTTGAAACCTGAACAGCACACATGTAGAACTAGGTTGAAAGGAGATAATAACCATGTTTTCCGGGATATTGGGACCATCTGCCTGTTTTTGCCCGCTGAAGATGTACAATAGCAGGCAATCTCCCAGGATTCCTGTTTTTATGCTCCATTTTACACCGGCCTGCTTCCGGTTACCTGCTGGCTAGAGACGTAAAGATGCTCACTGACATATTATAAGTAGACTTTCGGGGTGGGGTGTGGGGGGTGGGAGGGGTAATGAAGAACGGTACTGACATCATGCCTACGGTAATGATGCTTTACTGCATCTAATAGTCATCCTGTTTCATTAGAGTTATGGGGCTGGCCCGTCTGTCACCATATGTGTCAAGCTCTCTACTCAAGCTAGCACCTATACAAATATGCCCCTGTAGAGCAAAAAATAAAAATAAAAATTAACAACATTTTGTCACAAAAGCTACCAGAAGCCGCATCTTACAGGACAGTAAATGTCACCGGACCCGCTGTTGACATTTTGCCGGGGTCACCGTTGCAGTGAGTGCTGTCACATCCGTGAAAACGCCCCTGCCAAGTCGATTGGTCCGCCGTGAAAACACGGGCACTCAAAAGGTCAAACATGCTTTGCTGGGGTGGGGGGACAGAGGCTGACTTAGGAGGAGGGATGAAGTTTTGGTTTTTAGTTAGTTGCCTCAGGTGCGAGATGCCCTCATGTTGCCTTTTGTTTGGTCTTCCTGCAAAGCCTTGCTTGATTGGCCGACCAGCGGTGACATGGGCGCGGATTGGGTGGCGTGTGTCATATGATCATTCTGCTGCTAATGATGACAGACCAACCACTCTCTGGCTTCAGCAGCTAGGCTGGAACACTGGGAAGCTCTGCAATGAGGGTACCTCAAATCTCAGAAAAACTCATTTTTGACAGACTGTTTGAGTAAAAAGTTTCATTTAAAAAAAAAACAGGATATTGTGTTAATTCTCCTCATGGTGAGACTCCATGTTATGACCAGCTAAGGCAGGGATATTACATTTTCTAATATTTCTGCACATGTTCAGCACAAATTTTAATTTCTTATTTGTATAAATACTGTTTTCTGTGAACTCTCTACCATGAGTTTCTTCTGTTTATCTAATTTGGTGTCTTGGTATTTAAATGTATTCTATGTAGCATTTGTAGGAATCCAGATGGAGATTCATTGTACAAAGATATTCTATTCTATTGTATTCTATTCTATTCTATTCTTTTGGCTGATATTACGCACAGCACAGTGGCTGAGTGTGTAGCACTGGAGCCTCATCCTTGCAGGTGTGCAGCTTTCAATACCACCACCTCTCTGAGTTTGTTTCCCTGCACCCTTTCATGAGTGTCCTCTGTACAGCCTGGTTTTCGCCGGTCGTCCATGAGCACCTGTTTGACCCCAAATTGCCCAGAGTGCGAATTCGTGCCCTATGATGAACTGGGAAGTGTGTAAATGCAGCTGCACCTGCCCCCTAGAAGTGTTATTTTCAATTTCCCGTTACTTGTTAGCACTTTACGTAACTTAAAGACATTTACTGTAGAACAAATATGTAAATAAATATTAGTAATATTATTTTAAGTAATATAAATTTTACAAATAAAATCAATAGTTATTAATAACTTTTGTAATTAGCATGAATAAACTATTAATAAAAATTAGTGCTGTCAAACATTTCAAGCATTTTGAGTCATTCTGTGCTGCAGGTGGGTTAATTGCGTTAAAAATTTTAATCAGATTAATCATGATGATGGATTGATCCACATTAACCCATTAATTTTGACAGCCCTAATAAAAATTAATGAAAAGTCAAGCAATCAGTCATCTAACCTATTCATTAATTGATGGAGAAAAACAGGTATTATTTGAAAACTACAGGACAAATGCCATGATTTTGGGAAAAGCCACAACTTAGGTTATTGGTGGGCTGCATGATGAAAGCTCGCTCCCCCAGTGCGTGCAAATGAGCTCATTCCCACCGCTGTGTCCCCCCCAGACCCCCCCTCAAAGACCCCGCCCCTGGGCCCCGTGGCGCTGGCAGCTATGATCGCAGCCCCCGTCTGCGTGCTGTGCTGCGTGCTGGTCCTGGCCTTCTACATCTGCCACAGCCGGGCCGTCATTCACCAGCGTGTGCCCAGTGAGGAGGATCCCTCGCTGGACCCCTTCATCACCATGGGCACCACCCTCAAGGACCTCATATACGACATGACCACGTCCGGCTCCGGCTCGGGTGGGTATCGCCGGGGTGTGCCTGTGTCTGCTTGTCGGCCCGTCCGACATGCGAACGGAAATATCACTCGATTTATGGATAGGCTGGCTGAAATGGATTCTGGGAGGGGGCACCCCAAAGGGGCCCCATTAAGCTCATCCTCGCATCTCCACTCCATTGCCCTGGCACCCGGCCTCCCCATCCTCAACTCTGAATGGGCAATTCGGAATTACTGCCTTCATTCTGGCGAAAAACTCCATCAGCTGGAGCTCGTGCCCTGTGAAGGCCGTCTCAGGCCGTGCTTCTTATTCCCTCATGGCCACCGCCTCCTGTTCACTGCCCCGGCAGTGTGTACGGTTTTTTCCGCACCTAGGCTAATGGCTCGTTTGGACATTCTGGGGACCACCTGCTGCTTTCTCTTTAATTATGTCTTGCTGTAGCCCCCCCCCCCCCCCCGAATTGATGGCTAGGTGCCTCTGGTCGAGGCTTTTCTGAATCCTCTAATTTGACCAAATTGTTCGTTTTTTTCACACACACGTTTTTGGGTCCCCATGAACCCTGCGATGCCTAAAGTGCATCTGAAATTGCTCCTGGCTGCACTGTAATGTTTTAATTGCCATGCATTGATGCACTTTAGGCATCGTGTCCACCCACCGCGTGTCCCCTGAGGAACCAGCATCTGGAACAGGGTGTACCAGTGGTTCCTTGGATGGGCTCCAGGCTCACAAAGATCCTGGAGGGGATATGTAGCTATGTGAGATAGATGGGTTTATAGATTTGTACTGACGTATGTGACCATCGCATCAGGCCTGCCGCTGCTGGTGCAGAGGACCATAGCCCGGACCATCATCTTGCAGGAGAGTATTGGCAAGGGCCGCTTCGGTGAGGTGTGGCGCGGCAAGTGGCGGGGGGAGGAGGTGGCCGTCAAGATTTTTTCATCACGCGAGGAACGTTCCTGGTTCCGAGAGGCGGAGATCTACCAGACTGTCATGCTGCGGCATGAGAACATCCTGGGCTTCATCGCTGCCGACAACAAAGGTGGGGTCACCATGGCAACCGAGGGGGGTATTACCTTCACTCTACAGGGAGGAGCCCAACAATAATAAAAATGATGATAACAATAATAATAAGAACAATGATTATATTAATAGTAAATAGTAAATTAGTAATAATCAACAGTAATAGTCATTTTTTTCCTGAAATGTTACTATTTATTTCCTCATTTTATGTTATAAATAATATTATGTTATATGCCTTACCTGGGATAGGATCTGGATTCTCTTTAATCTTGTACTGGATAAGCATGTAGAGGATGGATGGATAATAAAATATAAATAATATCAACATAAATAATATATTGTAAATGTCTTTATGCACGCTGGCATAAGAACATAAGAACTATACAAACGAGAGGAGGCCATTCGGCCCATCAAGCTCGCTTGGGGAGAACTTAACTAGTAACTCAGAGTTGTTAAAATCTTATCTAGCTCTGATTTAAAGGAACCCAAGGATTCAGTTTGCACTACGTTATCAGG
>JAODJW010000033.1:12240491-12251589 GCA_026777045.1 Hyperopisus bebe
GTACTTTATATTTCTGCTCCCTACATGGAGTACCTTACATTTGTCTATGTTAAATTTCATCTGCCAGGTATCGGCCCGCTGTAGCTGCTGAGCCGCTAGTTCAGTATCTGCTACACCACCCACCTTGGTGTCATCTGCAAATTTCACCAGTGTACTGTATATATTGGTGTATATATCATTTTTGTAAATTAGGAACAATAGTGGTCTTAAAATTGAACCCTGCGGCATTGTTGTACACTGCCTGAATTTTGTTTTGACCCTCTGCTAATTGAGATTTCAGAAAGCATCCTGCATCCGAACTTCTTGTGAATAATTATGAATTATTTGTATCTCTGACTGTATTGACAGTACACTGATGTTACGGACTTTGCCTTTTTTCCCCCCCAAAAAGGTCTCCTGTTATGTAGCTGTCTCACTTTTACTCCCTCACCCTCTCTCTTTTTTTTTGTTGAAATTTCAGATTAAATCTAATTAATTTCCAACACTGTTGCTCCAAAGCTTATAACGAAGATTTAGGGACATTTGCAAGTGGATTGGAAACAAATTAAGAGCCTCACCCAGGGGGCGAACGTAACATATTGTGCAAGAAACGAGAGAGAGTGAGAATGAAGCTTTAGAAAAGGGGCCGTCTTGCAGACCAAAACCTCCAATCCGGGGGGGACACTAATTTTACACCAGCCATTAAAAAAAAGTGTAGGTGTAAGAACACAAATGGAGGGTGGCGTGGTGATCCCCCTGTTAGACCTGCTAGGTCAGCCAGCACTATTAATTGTCATGGTTTTGAAAGGCAGATTTCTGACTTAAATCCCCCTCCAGATAACGGCACGTGGACGCAGCTGTGGCTGGTGTCCGACTACCATGAGCATGGCTCGCTGTTCGACTACCTGAACAGGTACACAGTTACCGTAGAGGGCATGATCAAGCTGGCCCTGTCCACTGCCAGCGGTCTGGCCCACCTGCACATGGAGATCGTGGGCACACAAGGTTGGTGTACATGTTTTGGGGGACAGGGTCTCGCGTTTGGGGCAGCCCTTTGGCTAAGAGAGAGATGTGTACATTTCTTTTTGTACTGAGCTGGTTTGTGGAACCCGGTCAGTTTCGCTCCATGGGGTTCAGAAAGTGACCGTCCCTTCTGCATCTTTCCACTGGAAAACAATGAACCCTCTATCTAATTCTCTACCGCCCCCTGCTGGCTGTCTCCATCAGGAAATTTTAATTTTCTAAAATTTTTCTTTTCGTCTGCTCAACCTAGGCAAGCCGGCTATTGCCCACCGGGACCTGAAGTCCAAGAACATCCTGGTGAAGAAGAACGGGACCTGCTGCATCGCTGACTTGGGGCTGGCAGTCCGCCACGACTCAGCGACGGACACCATAGACATCGCTCCCAATCACAGAGTGGGAACCAAAAGGTGCAGGGGAGCGGGATCAAGGATACTCGTCTAGCAGGTCCTTGAAGGCATTGCTCACATTCTACAATCTGCCTTTCAGGGCAGTTTAAGCAGATTCTTCTGGCCTTGAGCGACAGACAGCCGGCCGTGCCTGTCTGTTATTGGCTGGCACATGAGTGCAGGGGATAGGTCCAGCGGGGGATTCGTTGAGGATCTAGGCTTCGCTTTTTTGCTCTCAATGAGATGAGTCCGTCACATACCTCATTTGTTGGGAGGTCCGCTAATTCTCCAACATTCCTGGTCGTACCCCTGCCCCCCCCCACCTTTGCTGGTGCACCCTACTGTTATGGGAAACCCAGCTCACCACCTCAGCCCTATCTTAAATTAAATGGGGGGGTATATTTTCCTTGATGCCCTGCTTCCCTCTGCACTGTACAGCCCTACATCCACTCAGGTACTGTTGTCAGCAAGATGGAGGGAACGCAGGTTCTACGAGACCCTCTTATTTTAGGACACTCTCTTTTTCTCTCCTGGGACAGCGACTGTGTCTCTGGTTCTTCTGCGCACCCATCCTTCAGCAGTCCCTTTCTCAGGTTCTGTGTCCCCGCTAACGGCATGTCTCCAGTGCTCCATTTCCTAGCAATGTGTGACCTCATGCCCTGTGACATCATCACCTGCCCTGTCTCTATCCCCCATACTCGTCCATGTTAGCTGAGCAGAAGAAGACTGACAGGCAACAAGAACTGGGAGTGGTTGTGCGGGCGGGTTTCTGAGAGACTGCCATTACCAAGCCAGTAAATGTAGGGTTCCAAATGGGTTCCATCCCCAGCGGCGACCTCGTCAGAAAGACTCCCAGGGATCAGCCCTGTCGTTGATGCAGTGTCTCCTATGGGAGTGAAAGGGTTAAATATCTTTTCAGATGCTCCTTGGACCTTTGTTTAGTGAGTGTTTTTAAATAATAAATGTTACAATAAAGTTGCATGAATGATTAATACTGTTGGTAAAAGTAATAACGGCCATACCGCAGTGAATAAAAACTGTGAGAAATGTACTGTGAAGAGTGACAGCTCTGGGATCAGCGGCTATGCTTCATTCCCGGGGGCCGACCTGGCTTAATGAGCCAGGCCCATTTGCGAAGCGACCGGCTGACCCGTCTGCGGCGCCGACCCGTTTTCTGCAGGAGTCGAAACAAATTTACACCGAAAAAGTGTGAAAGTACAAGACTCAGTTTTGATAAAGGGAACTGATTTAACCCATCAGTTGGACCTGTGGCCAGATCTGTTGAAAGCACTTTGACCGTATATTGTCTCTCGAAACAGATATATGGCCCCAGAGGTGCTGGACGATACGATAAACATGAAACATTTCGACTCATTTAAGAGGGCTGACATCTACGCCATGAGCCTGGTCTTCTGGGAGATCGCAAGCCGCTGTTCCATTGGTGGTAAGAACAATGGCCGCGATCCTCGTCTGCCCAGAAACTCTGTTCCAGAACTCCTCATAGCCAGTTCTGAAGGGAATCCCATGGCTTTTTCCTTTTTTTTCTTCTTGTTTTTATTTTTGTTCAATTCTGCTGACCTCAAGCAGCATTAAGTTTTCATTCAGAGTTTTCTTTCTTTGGCTGTGATCACTCATCCATCTGTCCATTATCTTGGTCAGGGTCATAGGGGTCATTATAATGTTTTATGGAAATGATTCACTGAATTATAAATATTTCATCCACAAAGTCTGAATTATTCACCAGCTTTGCACAGAGCCTTGCCTGAATGTGTTCTCCAGTAGTCTGATCTTTCCTCTACCCCTGTACCACATTAGGAAACATAGAACCACACCCATCTCATGGTTCTGACATGTTACATTCAGAGTAGAACCCAACCTTGGTCCCCTTGTGTACAGGTATCCATGACGACTACCAGCTGCCTTACTTTGACCTGGTTCAGTCGGACCCCTCAGTGGAGGAGATGAAGAAGGTAGTGTGCGAACAGAAGCTCAGGCCAAACATCCCCAACAGGTGGCAGAGCTGTGAGGTATGTGTCCTTCCCTGCCTGCCCTGTAGGGGCCCTAAGATTCTCTTGCCATTCCCCTGCCGTTCTTCCTCATTCCACTAGGAATTTGTGTTTAAAGCAAGAGCTACTGCTGGCTTTTGATTCCTTAATTACTCATTTCTTACTAAACCAAGAGGCCACCTGGGAGATTTATTTGTGCGATTAATGTTTTGGGTTGCTGTGTGCGTAATGAAACTCTTAGATACAGAGATCTCAATGAGGATTTACCAGGGCTTCAGTTAGGTCTCCTGTCCCCTGGGAAAAAATGAGACACAGTGGCTAGACCGCACTGCTTCTCACGTGTCTCCAGACCCGACCCCCCCATTCCATCATGGTGGTGGAGTCCCGGTGTTTGTGATCTGTGTGCCTTAGAAACAGGCTAGAATTAGAATGAAGCCACTTTACAGTAATAACATCCCGTAATTCGATCTCTGACCCACTGGAGCAACGAGAGCGGGCGAGCCGTTTAGGGAAGCTCTTGCCGGTGAAGCAGATGCGTACGCGCGTCTGCGGATCAGATGCCGTCTGAGGTCGTCTCAGTGTTTCCCAGAGGAGGCATCCTCCGTTTCGTAGTGGACTGACTGTATTTTGGAACTGTTGAATCAGAGCAACAGATTCCTGCTACAAAATGACCAAGTTTTATTTTATTTTAGATATTATTGGAAAATGAGAAGCTAAGTAAAGCGCTGGTTTTCTGCCATGCTCTTTTTCCTGATGATATTTTGTGTGATGGAGGAAAAAAAACTGACCCGCTGGCTTTTTGTTTTTTGCCCCCATAACCCTGCTGTTTACATCCCGATGGTGGGCTTTTTTGGGAAATCCCGACGGAGGGCAGTGGCTACACTGATGGACAATGATGCCACTGGTGTATTTTTAAATAATGAATTATTTTTAAAAAGTACTCTGATTGCCATATGGCTAGATATGCTGTTCACTAAAGGTCACTTTCAGGATATAACTTTGAATCAGATCCAAGCCTCCTGTGGACTGCCGATATGCACTTTTAACTGCCTCTTGTAGGAATGCTGGGCCTGGTGTGATTCTCAGGTGCTGCTCTGAATCCAAAGTGCACTTAAGCGAAGGAACTGTTCGTGATCTATACAGTAACTCTAATGCACGCAGCTTATAGGAGCATCTCAGGAGTCATATTTGTTCATAATTCAAATCCTTCCCATCTATTATACTATTATACTACCAATATTTTTGATTATTTTAATTTATTTTTTATTTTAATATTATTTTTATAAATATTTAGATTTTTTTATTCTATTTTATAACTTCCTGGGAGTTAACCCAAAGCAGAAGAAAGGGTTTTTTACACAAATGTTTGTTTTTTCCTGTAATATTGGTTTTTTTTCTATTCGTAATTATTTATCGATTTAGTTGTGATTAATTGGTTCTGCTTACCTGCCATTATCAAGCATTTGAGTGCTTCAGCTAAACACAAGTCATTTACGGCTGCATGAAAGCCCTGCCCCATTTGCATGGGTGCCGAACTTGTTAAATTCCCTATCCGTTCTTGTCTTCTTCTTTTCCCCCCCAAGATATTCTGGAGCCTTTATACGCATTGTGAGCTGTGAGACGCTGAGGTTTTCAGCAGATTCCAGTGGTACACACCCCCCCACACCCTTTTTGTTTCATTCATGTTCTTAAGAATTCTTCGGATTTTTCACAGTTTCGATTCGCTGGATCCTGCAGAAACTCACGTAGAGAAATCCTGGACATTATGCATGCCGTTTTGGAAAAAAGCCATTGCTGGGCAATTAAAAACAAAGGAAATCAAGCGAGGGGGGTTCGGAGAGAGCCGGCAGAGCCTACAAATCGATATTTGTAACAAGGCACACTGGTGTTTGCCTCGCACCCGCTCTCTGTGTGATTTCCTTCGGTTTCATCACCCGAGAAACGCTACAGCTCTCCAGTTAGCATTGCGGTTGAAAAGGTAACAATGACATGCTAGTTGCTAGTTCTGCAGGTCTGAATTGAACTGAGCAGTCCTGGATATTGTGAGGGCCGCCTTGAAGAATAGACGACTCGCAACTCGGCTTGGCAGGGCTTGAAGACAAGAATGAACATTATTAGTTAGGAAACAGCCTGCTGTTTTTTGTGAGAGCCAGGCTCTCCGGGAAGGCCTTGTGGGCCCGACAGCTTGGTGTGACCGTGACCTCACCTGCCTGTCTTCACCCCCGTGTCTCTAGGCTCTGCGAGTGATGGCCAAGATCATGAGAGAGTGCTGGTACGCCAACGGGGCAGCTCGTCTGACAGCACTGCGCATCAAGAAGACCCTGTCCCAGCTCAGCCAGCAGGAGGGCATCAAGATGTAGGCCAGGAGGGGTTGAAGAGTGCCCCCCATGTTTCTTCAAAGCTGCTGCTCCTCCTCTAACTCCTCCTCCTCATTCTGGGAAAGAGGAACGAGCCATTTGACAGAGGGTCCTCAGTCTGACCCCCCCCACCACCCAAACATCTCATCTCAGCGCCTGGACTACAAGGCTTCAGGAGAGGCTGTGCTTTCCTACCTCACCGAGGTAACAGCGGCTGGATCACTGACTGATAGAGAAAGGCAGGCTTACATCATACAGGCGTTACCTCCATCCTTCCCCTGATTCTCCGTGGACTTCTCATTGTGCCTCTGGACCACCTTCTCCACCCCTCTGAACACAGAAAGCCTCCTCATCTCCCCCCTCAAGAGCCATAGACCAGGGTTTGTTTCTAATCACTTTTGGCTCTGTCCAGAGAAATTGCAGAAAGCGGATACAGGAAAGGCAGAAGCTCCAGTACAGAACACACCGTAAACACGTGGTGTGTTAGTTCCTAGCTGTGTTTTGCATTGACCAGTGTGAAAAATTATCCCCCAGAATGTTTATATATAATTGATTCTCTGAATGGGCGGATGAAGTCTGTTACCTGGTTGCCAAGAACCAGTGTTTTAATTAATTTTTTTGTTCTTGGAAGTCGATCATCTGCTACAGGATTGTCTCTTTTCAGAAGTGATAGTGACAGATTTGTGCTCACCCCCTAGCCCATATGATATAGATCAGTTTCATTTTTTTTTTTGAATCAAACTCAACATGACCTCATTCAGTCTTGGCAAACATGCTACGACATATGCAAAAATTATATATACTTCTGTATA
The DNA here is from genome assembly GCA_026777045.1 of Hyperopisus bebe. Lineage (NCBI taxonomy): Eukaryota > Metazoa > Chordata > Actinopteri > Osteoglossiformes > Mormyridae > Hyperopisus > Hyperopisus bebe. Next base: position 12,247,055 of record JAODJW010000033.1, read on the forward strand.
TTTTATGAATTTACACCAGAAAGTGCCACTTCGGAATCAGTCTCATTGGCCCCCATGCGTTTTTGTGTGCGCGTGCGAGAGTGTGCAAAAGCGTTTTCAGCGGAGTCATACAGGTGTCGGCGGATGGTATGCAGTGTATCGATTATCGACTGCCCATGCCTGTCTCTTTGGCCTGCCCCACCTCGTTTGGCACCAGCTTGTGTCTGCTCTAAGCTCCACCCTTTTTTTCTGGGCAGCGCTCTACCGTGTTGCTGAGACTTACGGCTGCTCTCTTGCCGCCGAGCTTTGTCTGAACGGGGGTGCGGTCACGCGTCGCTTTAAGAAAACATTTCTCAAGATGCTGTACAAATGTGCATGTACAAATGTGCATGTACAAATGTGCATGATTTTTTTAACCTGCTGAAATTATGAACTCATGATTACAGTAATATAACAAATAGACATATATGTTGTGCCATAGGTGTTATAGCATTTTGTAAATTTTCCCCCCCAGGATGGAATGTGTGTGTGTGTGTGTGTGTGTCTGCGTGTGCGCGTGTGAGAGAGAGAGTGTGAGTGAGAGTGAGACATAGAGATTTAAAATTAACTATGTTTATGGTAAAATACTTAATTTGACCAAGCCTTAAGGGACCAATGGAAGGCTTAATTTTCCCCCTTTTTTAAATCGGGTTAGTAAGTAGGTACTATGATCTGTATGACAAACAAGTAAAACTAAAACGGAATAAAAGAGTGTTGTGCTTTTACATTATTGTATCCATAGCCATGCAGACCGAAACTGAAGTCTGGTCCTTTTCTGCACACTTGAAAGTTGTTACTGTCGGTACCTCACGCTGCTGTATTCAGGATGCCCTTTAAAGAAACCTCACTTTGTTGCTGAAGAATATTCGTAAAATTTCAGCGGGCAAACAAATGAAAATGCATATACGAAAACACTGTTCATTCATTTTAACCGTTTTTTTTAATAGCAACAAGTGCACTTGTGGGGAAAACGTGGCATGTGTAAGCGCAGTCATGCGGCCACGAGTTATCGTTCATTTTCTTTATGTATATTTTGAAGCCACTGTGCTGCTATTGTTTGTGCGAGCAAAGACAAAGAGGGAACAACACTCCTTATCGGCAGCTGCGTTGTTACTTACGCCCTTTAGTATGTGTGCCACTAACATTTCGTCCTGACCCTGTTAATCAACAATGGTATGGGGCAGCCACAACTTTAAAGGTCTCGATTATAACGAATTATTATTAAGTATTAAGTAAGAAAATTCTCAATTAAGCAGTTCGTTTTATAAAAGTGAGAATGGTATCATTTTTATAATGTCCTGAAATCGACTCTTCAAATGATGCGAGTACTATTTTGATTCGTGTTGAAAATGTATACGTTCAGAATTAAGTATTACACATTAGTATTTTGGTGTTAAAATGGGTCAGCAGCTAGAGATGTAAGCTTATCCTAACCTATGAACGGTGAGATGCGTGTTGCGTCTTACCTTATATTGACAAACAATGATCAGTGGTGCAAATATATTTTTTTATTTTTAGATAGAACCAGTAGCAAGCCATATGCTCTGGGACACGGCATTTTCATTATACCCAGCTACTTTAGCCACGGGTAGCTCATTTCTGCGCAACGTGCCACTACTTAACCACCAGCAGCCTTTTTTGTTTATATCAAAGTTAACCAAGCTGAAACATACACATCCAGGTATTCCTCAGCGACATGCAGGTATCTATATGGTCCTGATCGGACCAGCACACCAGCTATGACTTAAACCATATGTACACCTCTGGTTTCTTTAGCGGAGGCTTGTCGAGCCTTAAGTGTGTGTGCAGCAGCGACATTCTTTTTCTTTGGAGGGGAAAGGGTATGGTCAGACAGATTAATTAACCGGCAGCCTGCGACCCAATATACGAAAAGAGATCGGCGACCCCACGGGTGAGTCGCTGTCTAGCGGGTCGCAGTCGATTTATTCATATTGCGCACGGCGAAATAAAAGTGACACCGCGCAGGCGTCAGTCGGCTTCTGTCGGACGTTTGCGGGCGCAAAAACCTTGTCATCGAGGCCCAGGGCCGGAGGGGCCAAGTTATATTTCCGATCGGGAAAAGGAACGGCGTAATTGTGAGGAAGGAATGAGTGAGCCTCAGGTCACAAGGGGGTGTAATTAGCTTTAAACCGGCAAGGTTTTTTTTCCCCTCTTTTTTGACTGAGACCATTGTGTACAGATAGAGGAAAGCTTTTACATTTTTAGTGCCTATAGTTTGATTATATTTTTAACTGATCTTTTCCACTTGGAATGATGCACTGCATGAACCGAATTCTGACGTTTGCATCACTTTTTATAATTACGTTGTAAATAGAAATATTATCAATGTTTAAAATATGAAAAAATGGCTTATGTGTTTACCTCATTGTACATAATCATATGTTTACTTTGGAAGTTTGCTTTCTTTTCTAAGAAACTTAAATAGTAAATTACATCAGCCGGTAACACTAGTCATGCATTGTATTGTGTTTCTGTTTTGTCGGAATTGGCTAGTCGTTACGGAATACTCAATTTTCTGTATTTGAAAGCTTTTAAGTTAATTACGCGGTTTCTGAGTGGAGGCGAATGCAAGGAGTACAATGCAAAATGTCTTGTTTACTTTGGGTAAATGCATTGAGTTCTTTGGTGTACGAGGAATGAATTATGAGAAATGGGGAACATAGCGATGATTGATGCTTAAGTTCTAACTGCTGTAGAAAGTTGCAAAAATAAAATATGTTTACTTATATTTTGCAGTTTTTTCTTCCTGTACCAAGTTGCATTGTAGCTGTTAGATATTACTGGATTGTTGACCTAATTTAAAAAAAACACCCCCCAGCTGACATGACGTAATCGGATGGTCTAAAATACATGTAAGGACGTGTATCTATCTGACATCATCCGGTATACTTGGCTACATTAAAACGAGAACTTGGCGTGCCATAGCTACGTGCTAAATACAGAAACGTCGTCAGTCGATATAGTTGGGTAATTGAACAAACTCAATTATGTTACGGAAGTAGTGCTTGCAAAATTAGCTGCAGCTCTTCGGAAAAGAGGCTTTTTTCATAAAGCCTAAAGTTCTGTTTGATATAGGGTTACCCAATATATTTTCAGCGTAACCTATAAAAGAATACTTATGCAGTGTACCCATTTTAGACAAATAGTCTAGATTAACGGAACCAAAAAGTATATTAGATTACATATACATTTTGATAAATAGAAAATTGACATATTAAAACTATACAAAGAGGTTAGACAATACGACAAAGGACGACTGAATGTCAGGAAGATCCCTTTATCATCCACTTTCCTTTAGAAAGTATTGATTATTTTGTTTTTACCTTGCATTACATATGACATATGACAATGCATTCATCCCATCCATGGTGTTACCGTCCTTGTGCCCTGGAATGGATTCCAAGATCACCGCGACTTTACTTAATAATCGGTTATAGAAAATTAAGTGGATATTATATGCAGTATGAAATCACGAGGGCTTCTACAAATGCATGCACAATTTCCATATTAATGTAAAACGGCACTGTCGTGTATTAAACCTAGTAACGAAGACATTTCAGATAACGGAACGCATACCTTATAACGATAATTGTATGTCGTCAAGAAATAACATTCAGTTCGTGACGTTCAATTATTTTTACTCGATAAAAAGCAATAGTTTGTGTGGCAGAGGATTTTAAATATGTTTAGATGAACTCGATTGTAGGTGAGCAATGTAATAACCTCCAGAAATTTCCCAATGGATTACGGTTCATCTTGTGGCATGTAGGCATTTAAGGAGAGGCAGGCCAGCGTAAAATGCCTGAATCAACTGACCCATTGAAAGTGCACAGTATCGTTTACGACTAGCCTACTGGGACAATGCTTTGTATCGTGTGACAAGTAAGACCATTCTACAGTAATCTCCTACAACTACTCGAGTTTCAGTTAAGATATTATTGTACCGAAGGGCAAAACGGCTTATTTACATGCTCCATAATCAGTTTCAGGTTTGTATATTTTTATCTTGCATTGAAAGATGCATTCGCGGCTGCAAGACTGTTGCTCATAATCACTGGACTTAACAGAATGAAAATATTATAAAATGTAAAGAATATAAATGCTTTTCTATAAGAACACATTTTCCATTAACGTCATTCCCTTGATATATTTCACATTAAATAGTAAGCATACGACACTCGTGAATGTATACGTACTCATGCAAAATAAAACAATCTGGCTAAACTAAATGTCTTTCTGTAAAATAGGCGATTTCAAAAAAATAAATCTTGAATGAACGGAAATCATTTCGGCAACTGTACTAATTCGTTATTTCGCTCAATGAGTGATTAGTCGTTTAGACTCTTCAGTTTTCGCTGAATGCTTTACGGTTCAGTTAATTGAGGAGTGAACTAGATGTTGTTTACGAAAGAGAGACACTCTCTTTCGCCACCCACTGGTAAATCGCGTACAGATCGCGGAATGGTGATTAAAATTTAATTAACGTCCAATGACAT
>JAODJW010000033.1:12251673-12263807 GCA_026777045.1 Hyperopisus bebe
AATAAATGCAAACACTGTAAATATGTTTTTATTAAAAGGAACGACCTCCATTTGGAATATATCCAAAGCAGAAAAGGAGACCTGCATGGGAATTGAAAATATCAATGGCTATCTTTCAAAACGACGGATTAATGAACGATTCTTGGCAACTTAGTTGAAATCGAAATAAAAGATTAACTGGTAAAAAACATGATTTTCATATCTAATTGTGACATCACAATGTCCGAAACAATCAGCGAAGAAACCTGTAAACGCAGTGTTATACTGCACTCTACTGGAACGATTGGTAATGTCGCAGTGAGAAGTAATCACTCTGATACATGCAAGCCCGGTGTTCTGTAGAGTTGAGCTATTTTGTCGAGTTAGGCTACCGTAGTACTAATCGATAGCCCTAACCCTAACTCTTACCCTAACCCTAACCCCCCAAAAACCCCTAATGCCCTTACCCTAACCTAAACCCCTAAAACCTAGCCCTAATCCCAAGACGGTGGAACTGCACATATGCAAAAAGGCTCGATAGTACTTCTCGATAGGTAGCTCAACTCGTCAGAACACCGGCATAACATAACCATTAAATAATTATATACCGGAACATGTGATCGGCCGGCGTCAACTATCTGTTGCCCCTTTTAACCTTTTAGGTTGTTAATCAATGTAATAACGAAAAATACACTCATATTCCTGTGTTACGAACGAAATATCACATGTAGAATTAAGTATTATAGTCCAGTCACGATCATAACCCCAAAGATTGCTCAGAACAGCTGAGTCAAAGAGCAATGTGGCGAGAACCAAACACTATGAATGAGAAACATTGATTCATTATGATTTTTTTTTTAAAAGAAATGCGATATGGCGATTTTAAAAAGCACTGTAAATATGGTGCATTAGTGTTTGTCTTAACATTTGCTTTCATTTTATTTGGGCATTTAGCTATTGTGTATCTGTACACAATAGCTTGGTACTGTTCTGCACCACCATGGATTGCCTGTTACCACGGAGATAATTCCTGCAACCTTGTCCACTCTCTCGAATCTTCAGAAAATTAATATACTAAATTTAGTCATATGCAAAAAAAAAAAAAAAAAAAAAAAATATGAAATGAAAAGGCACCGGATGCAAATTAATTTGATGTAGCACTTATAATAAACCAACATTATATTATTCTGAAGAATAACATATGAAGGCTAACTGCGGTGTGATATTTGAGTGTAAAGGTCAGGATTTCCAGATTACAATGTCTATGCAATGTTGCAGTGAACATCTTTGATCTTTATCAAATTAATCATTTAACGTTATTAGGACTTAATTTCAGAAAGGATTCAATTGTGAAAAAAAATCATTTTTCCACCTGTAATGATACAGATAATCAGTAGAGAAACTGTGAAATAGGGGTTGCTGTTGGGTTTTTTGGATTGTGTTGTTCTCTGTAGCATTGGCCACTTGTTATTAGTAGGATAGTGAGCCAGCTTTTTTTGTTCATTTTTATATTACCCATTGCATATTCCTCTGAGTCTATAAATCCCAGGCTTTTGCAGCAAGGATATGCAAGAGAAATATATCAAGAGCCTTGTGGCGAAAAGCAAAATTAATCAGTCTGGAAACTGCTTTGTGGGATATTCTCTACATAATCAATTACTGTCTAGAAAGTGAGCCTTTATCAAAGAGTCTAGTGGAAGGAGAGGATGCCTGAAATCACATGTTGAGTTTAAACATAATTCTTGACTCTCATTTATTGGATTTCATGAAAGATATGCAACCAGTTCCTATGAGGATAAAGATGCGGCGGTGATCACATTGTAGAACACCTCAGTAAAACTGAAAACAGCTGTAAAATCCTTTGGACATTTTAATAGTAATGTACATTCTTTTGATGATAGTTCAGCAAACCTTCTGCAGTGGTAGATGCTGTAGAACCAGCTCAAAGGCAAAAACCTTATACCCTATACTTTATATCCTACACATGGATGAACTGCAAATTAGCATCTTTAAATTGGCCCATGGTATGTGATTGTGTGCCCTATAATGGACTGGCATGCCATCTAGGGTGTCCCCTGCTTCGTGGCTGGTGGTTCCTAAGATACGCACTAGCTTCTCTGTGATCCTTTACTAGATGGACCGATATTAGTCATTTTGAATAAATGGAGCAAGTAAATGGAAATAAAGCAGAAATGTAACTTCGGTGCAATGGATGAAAAGGCGGTTTGATAATGGGATTTTTATATCAAGTAGGTGGTTTTGTGGCCAGAACAGCTGATTTTGTGTCCATTCAGAAATCGAAATTGGAATCTTATTCCCCAAGGGGGGAGTGCAGCAATGGGCTTGCATCTTGTTGTAAACCTTCATATTGAGCATAGATGGCGATAAAGAGCAGAGCACTATGCAGGCTGGGCGTGGCACCGAGGCTTGCAATAAGAGTAATGGCTACCCCTCTGATGAGATTCAGTCAATGTGATTATTTATCAACACGTTGCACTTCTAGTCCTCGTTTTAAATTAAATGTATAGTAATTTGCGGACATTCAGCAAGCCTTAATAGTTTATATTTTGGTGTTTAGGGGACATGTCCTATATGCAACTAGAAGGAGTTTTTTTTAATAATGATAAGGTGATACTGAATTGGTGCATATTACCTGGAAAGCTGTCAGAGTACTTGTTTGTTAAGCAGTATTTTATTTGACCGAGTACAGTGTTATGATGTAACCTGATCTCGCGGCACAGGACAAGTTAAACCCTAAATATGGGATTGTAGCCTTATTTAAATGCATCCGTGGCATAACAGTGATGCTAACATCACAGCCATGTAAGGAGGCCAACATATTGAGCAAATTGCATCTCTGATTCGAAGAATTTGGTCGGCGTGTATGTGTGTATGAATACAGTACCAGTCAATGAAATAGTTGGAAATTACCTGGACATATGAAAAACCTCCCACTGCTATGCTCATCGCAGAGGGTATTTGTCCGGACTAGACGGTCAAATGAAAAATAATTCAAAACACTAAATTAGGAATATTGCTTATGGAAGTGAAGTCCACAGAAAAGGCTTTAATTCTAAGCTAATCATTGTGAATCTTTCTCTAGCCTATTTTATCCCTGATCCGGCCACAATGCCAAAGCAGCATTTCATCAGCTGCCTCTCTGTGCTCTTCCAGACCCCCTCCTCCTTGCCCATTGCCCCACCCAATCTTCCCCCTCCCCACCAGTGATCCTGTGGTCTGCTGACCTCATCCCACCCACCAACATAGATTGCTCAAGCTCACGGGATCCTGATGGCATATCCACACTCAGCCCAAGCCTTCCGTCAGCCAAGTTGCTTTTTATCACGACCGGCCTGTCACTTCTGGCTGAAGTACTGCTGATTATTTACCTCTAAATCTCCAGCGCATTTGCCGTGCTGTGCATTTAATAAAGAACCCGGGTGCCGTAGCAGCCTTTGCCAGTTAGCTCTTCTGGATGTAGGTTGTTTTTGGTTATATGTTTTCACATTATTTTCACATTAAAACACTGAGGACCCTGTAGGTCATTCCTTCACAGCTGTCTTGCTCAGAAAATAAGCAACTTCCTCTTCCTTGTAACCCCGATGCAAAGATGTTCTGCTCATTTTGTTTATTTACTTACATATCGATTACCTCCCTCACCGCAGATTGCCTGGCTCTCCAGATTATTAACCCTAAAAAAAAACCAAAATTTTGAAAAAGGAAGAAAAAGATAAATGCACATCAAAGGATAAGCCTATGATTAATATTACAGTCATTACTTAATCTGTGAAATAATATGTAGGTCGATTACGATGAAATATAATGGAAAAAATATTTTTTAGCCGTCATTTGGTAAAGCAGAAATAAATCACAGGCAATGCTTTTCTATACTATCCTGAAAACCTCTTTTTAAAAAGCTGTCGGTGGACAGAAGAATTGTAATCCCCGCTGTCTTAAATGACTCAGTAGCTTGGGAGGGTCCTGACAGTGTCAGTTGCCCCCCCATGACTTAAGTGCCACAAATCATCCCTACCTTCTATAGACAAGCCCAGAAACATAGGACAGGGAGCCAGGATAGAGTGCTGTGTTACTATTGAGCCTTGTGCTGTGTCCCTGCATTGTGATGTCATAATTTGACAATGCAAACCCTTCCTGCATTCTCAGCCGCTTGTTGGCGATTAAACAGAAGCTGTGTGTCATTAGGGCAATTTGTAAGGGCACAGCACCTTCGTAGATAAAATCTTGTTCAGCGGTCTTACATACCGGCTGTAGTCACTGTCTTAGAAAGACCAAGGAGAGATGACTTCATGAATATTTATGAGGGAGTCACTCCCTGGCTTTATAGGGAAGAGGCTTTGAAAATGCATTTAGGTGCAAAATGACATATTAGCACTGTACCAAACAAAATGGTTTTGTTTTCTAATTTAGATGCACTGTTTTTGTGATGCATTTATTTGCAAGAATTAATGAAAATGAGAGTAATAGTCTCAGTCTGCTCCTTGCATGCTCGAATCAGAGACACATGCTGGCAGGTACTGAGCTCCAAACACTGTTATATTGTGCTTCCAATCTGTCATCATTAATTTAAGAGAAGGATGCCGTGCAAATCTGATGAAATCTACCAGAGAGAAAACCTGCAGGGTGGGGGGGTGGGGGGTGGTAGGATCTGAACAGGATCCCCGCTCTTTAAATGAACCGGGCATAACTTTGGGTTGAGCACTGGGTTCAAAGGGGGTCCAGGGGGTTGTACTGGCCGCTTTTGATTATTGGGGGGGGGACAAACCCTCCTACACACCTCCATTATTTATGCTCATGTGTATACTGAGTATACTGCTATCACTACCCATGTGTCTCCACTTCCCACTTGTTCTCTAGTACAGGGTTGTGGTGCCAAATACAGTACAGTGAAATATCACATTAAATTTAATTGAAGAATAATGATAGTTTCCCTTGAATTGTGCAATTTCTGAATATGACGCAAACACTTTGAGCATAGCTGTTAGTAATAGTGATACATGTACCTATTTAACAGCAGTGCTGTCTCTGCACTAATTTAGGACAAGTGTTGGGCAATTTTCTCAGTACCTACCATCAATGAGACTTGTGGTAGGTGAAAATGAAGGCCTTTGATCATATTTACATAGTTGGTTATGGTGGTTCTAGAGGTGGTCCTTTGCTCTGCTGTAGTGACAACATGTAGTGTAAGATGTTCAGACTTCTGTTCGTCATGCATCCTGAATATGGAAGATATCATCAGGACAGTCACAGATAATGATGATAAATTTATATTTATGCAAGACTTCAGGAAGAACACAAACATTTTAGCAACAAAACACATTTAGCATGTGGCTGTAAGCAGCAAGCTAATCCTTGCATTGGTTGTAAATACCATGTTAGGGTAACAGTATGAATGAAACTCCCTCATAATTACCCATGACTTTTTTCACTATGGACAAAGGGCCCAATGAAGCCATTTGGATAAATATCTACCAGCTGCCACTGTGTCTTAGTCTGACACAGTCTGGCATTTGCCCTTAGTATAACCCTACACAGTCCAAGCTGCCTCAGATGATACTGTATGCACCAGCCCAGGGCAAGTTTTTTTTTTATTTTTTTTTTTTTATTTATTTATTTATTTATTTTATTTTTTTTTTTCCTCTTTTCCTTTTGTGTCCTGTCCGGCAGCTTTAGCAAGCAGAATCATTGTCTGAATGCACTGCTGTGCCAGACACAATTGCTTTACCATGAGGGGCTCTATAAACTCTGTATAGGCCCCTCATGTTGATCGATTTCTTTTTATTTGTTTAGCCCAGGGCAAGTTTATCTGCATACTGAATCTCAAATATCACTGCTGATACTATCTGAACATTAAAAAATACTACTGTCTGTGGCAGATGACTCTAAGTAATTGTGTATGCCGTCGTGTTCTAAGAATGCCAGAGACGCATCTGGTGTCTGTTCAGTTGTGAAGAGCTGGAACGCCAAGTGAAATGAATCATTAAGTGTCACATACAATGTGTTGGGTGGTGCACAGTTCTGTTGGAGGCCTCATGCCTGCAGGGATAGGGTTTGGATCCCAACTCCCCCACTGTGTGCTACGAGTTTGCCTATGACATGCAGTTAGGCTAATGGACAGCTGTAAATCACCATTAGTGCGAGTGTGTGCATGTTCCCTGCCAAGTTCTGGCCTTTTATTCAGAGTGTACCGCAGCCTCATGCCTTGTGCTACCTAGGAGAGGCTCCAGGCCCTGTATTAGTTGGAAAATGATTATGTAATGTGTTTAAATTGAACAGATCAATCATAGATTAATCCTTAACTACCTTAGAAGCACTGCAGACTGATGACTGTCTAGAGAAAAACCTGTATGCACATCGAGTAAATCAGTCACTCCCAGACCTAGTCCAAGGACCTTGCAGCACGTGTTGATTTTGGGTCCATAGTTACCACATTATTTGTATCTACCTGTCAACAGCCAGTAGTTTATTGGAAGGCGAAAAGAAGAGCCGCTATTGTTCATTTGAGCTGTTCTTAAGGACAAATATATAGCAGACTCTTTCGACGTATAGAGTTATCTGACGGGTCTGCAGTAAAACCAGCTCCTCTGGACACTCATCTATGATTTCAGAATCACTTCCGTAACTTATTGTCTGTGAAATTAAAAGATATGGCCCATTAGAGTTAGAACAAAAACACTGCATTATCGTATAGCGAGTAATTATAGTTTCACTCTAACCATTCAGGTATTTTCCACGGCAATGAATGAAACGGTATAAGTATAGAATTGCTTGTCACCGTCATAGAACAAAACCATAAAACAAAAAATAAAATGTGTAATGGTATATGGAATAAAACAGAACTGGAAAAGAAATTACGTCCACGTTATTTTACTGAAACAGACATGAAATGCATGCAGGTCGTAGATGGTATTGTCCAGCAAAATCACGTGCCCTGTCAATGGGAAAATAACGATTTAAGAAGGTTTATGGATTTTTTTGTGGTGTATAATCCGCTCTCTGCAAATCAGTACGCAGCAGTAACACGCCATCTGTTAGCTCGGAAGCTGTGACTCAAATATTGTTAAGATCGGCGAAAGAGATCCGAAGCGCTGGGCTGGTGGCGTCGGCGCCCCTCCGGCGAGCCTGTCGTCCGCTTCGATGGACTGAAGCTCTACTCTCCTCATCCACCAGAAGCAAAACTGAAGTCCGCAAATATGTGGGATCCCTCTGTTTTAAAAAAGTAAACCGGCCGCATTATACTTTCGCTGGCTGAATAATAAATTACCAGTGTGTCATTCGTCGGCGGCGTGGTTTCGCGTGGAATTGTGCAAAAAATGATGAATTTGAGTGCAAGAACCCGGGAGCAATAGAGGAGGAAACTGCATTTGCTTTTCAATTGATGGAACCTTTTGAATTTGGAAGCGAGAGGGATTGAACGGTGAAGGGTTTAATTTGGCGTAATAACGGTGAGCAGTGCTGCACTTTTTTGTTTTGTTGTTCCTACTCGGCAGGCGGGAATGTAAAATTAACTCCGTTTTTTCAATCCAATTTCTTTTTCCGAACACTGTAACTGTTATTTTTAAAAAATATTGAGAATAGTTTTGCGTGCATGCGTACTGTATACGACTTGACTGGCAGCAAATATAAATGCCAGTATTGTTATACAGCTCCGAAATAGCGGAGTCATACACCTGAATTTATATCTTAGTCATTGCTTGCATTTCTAGAATTTCGTTAATTTATCATTCTACACATTCGAGTCATTGTCATAACGTGGATTTTATCATTTGCACGGGGACGCGTTTCAAGCCCGCAGATACATATAAATAACACAACCTTTAATGGCACTCAACATCTATTATTAATTTTGACAGATGGGAGCTGCCTTTTTTCACAGGTGATTCTCTTATATTTTATATACGTAGGCATGCTACCAAATAGGGCATACTTAAACATCATTGTGTTACAGAAACACAAATCTGAAACCACTATATTTCCCAGATACAGATTTAAGTACTTTTGAAAATTCACAGTGTTAGTGATACGGTACATTAGTGACTAACGCATAGGAGGACATCGAAAGACCATTTGATTGAAAATACCTAGTTAATAGACGGCTGCTTAAAGTCAAATGCAGACTTACGACCCAATCAATTCAAAAGAATGTGAAGTTTATTTTAATTTTCATTGACCCGGTCTTTAAACCCTGCAAATCTACGAGTTCGGGCCGTACGTATCGCAGAGCCAAAGACTGTCCCACCGTGAAGTCCCTTCAAATCCTTCTGCTTGGAAAACGCGTTTCTTTAACGACTGGCGTACGGAAGCTTCCGCAGTAACTTTGTCTCCGGTGAGCCGCCGTAGAAATGGGAGAGAACATGTCGAAGAGGTTAAAGCTGGTGTCGGGCTCAGACTCGGAGATGGAGGAGCGCTCCTTCGTCAATCCATTCCCCGACTGTGATCAGGGGGTCCTCACATCCCCCAATTCGGCGACGGAGGATGACGCCAGCGAGCCTTTCGATGCAAATGGAAAGGTGAGAAACTTTGCGTTGTTATAAATGCATTGAAGTGTTTGTTTTGAAAATGTGCACTGGCAAGTTACCTGGCAAGGCCGTTTATACCGTTATTATATAGCTATAATAACACCATAAACAGCAATGAATAATATTGTTTTTGCATTTGCAGGCAACTTCTATATTTTCCTTCAGATTAATTGAAGTATTGTGAAGTATTGTCTTAATGACGTTGATGACAAGTTAAAAGCTATTTTCTTTAATTTCTGATGTAGGTCTTTGACACACTTTCTGATTCCCCCTGCGTGCGTCTGTTACTAGCCCTCAGCTGAATGATGTTTCGTGGGGACGTAACCGTCTGTCACAGGGTTGCATGTTTTAATAATTTCGGGAGTATTTCATAAATATTAGGCAGCCAAGTCTGTTTAATTGAGGACTACAGACCGTTCCCTTGTTTGGATTTTTGTCAAGCACCCTTTAGTTCTACCTTTATACTTTTGGAAGGTAACTAGCGTCTGCGCCCTACATCATGTAACTTTTGAGGCAGATCATTAAGTATTGAAAACAATTTGTTTCCATTCAGCTGAAAATGAGAAGCATATTATGTCATTGTCATTTGTTATAAGAAAAATAAACATCCTGGGTGTTATAAATGGAGTTGTAGTGTCCACCATTGTGTGGGATGAAGACACTGTTACTTTTGAAATCTGTCCAAGTGTTTCACAAAAGATGCTTGGCTTTTTCTCGTATTGATGAATTTTAATTAGGAGTGGAATTCATTTTTATGAAATGAGGACAAATTTGTTCATTTTAGTAACATGGCAGGGGACAGTAACTTGTGTTGTGGCATAGTATGTTCTGACTTTTGTGATTCTCTTCTATTAGTGTTAATTGTTTTTTGCATTGTTTTTTAATCTTAGTACTGAAACCATGAAAGTTTAGTGTTTGTTTGTAATTTAGGGTATTAAAGATCGCTGTCATGTTGTTGCACTCAGCTGTGCCGAGCTTGTATAGATTTGTCATTCCACTGTGTAGCCAAGTGCTACAGCCCACGTAACAGATTGCTCAAATATAGCCAAAGCCACAGCCTTTCATGCTGGGTGTATTTATCCCGTTCCATTGGCCAGACATGCCTGTCGTCTTACTGCCCACAAATACTTACATTTTCCCTTGTAATATAAAGTGGAATGGAATATCCTTTATTGTTGTCATCCACATACAATGAAACTGTAACTGTATACTATGAAACAGAATAAAAATACACATATAAAGGACAATACATTGCAGTAGTGTAATATGATTAGAATTAGCAGTGTTGTATACATATAGCAATATGTGAAGATGAATTTTAGAATTTAAGGCTATGCTTAAAATATTTTATAAAAATGGCTGTGAATTGTATTGATGTTTGAAATAAATCTAAGGCAACAATATAAAATTGAATTTCAAATTGTTCTCTCCTGTATGTGTGCTGATCTTCAAAATGGCCCTAGAGCTGGGCGATATGTCCTAAAAATAAAATCTTCGATTTTTTCCACAATAAATCCGATTTTCGATTTTAATTGATTTGCAATATACATCGCGACAGCGTTTGTTACCGCCTTCCACCGTGCCTCATTCTTATCATATGGCACACAGTTCGAAAACGTGTCAGGGGCGGTTGCTTGCTTAACTTTGGATGTTGTGCTGGTGCTGCGGGTGTTGTCATTTCGCTGGGAGCTGCACTTCTCCCACTCCGCTGTGTGTCTCTGCTTTAGGTGCTGGAATAAATTTGTCGTGCTGCTTCCTTTGGTCGCAACAGTTTTTAAACTGACGTTGCAACGAGGACTTGTTTTGTCTGTGTCCGACGGCGCAAAACCGAACTATTGCCTGAATCCGCTAGAGCGCTTGGGTGCGCCGCGCTAATTTACCCGTGAAGAACGGTGCGTCGCATTAGTTCCGCTTTAGGCGCTGGCGTGTAAAATAAGTAATAAAATCGATTTTCATAAAAACACATCGTCCTGAACTGTAAATTCGAATTAATCGATAAAATCGATTTGTCGCCCACCTCTACCCGTAACTGTAGCTTGACCTGTTATCCAGCAGTTCAGTGGTGTAGCGGTGTCTTGCTGGTTGGGTGATGTGTCCCTTCTATCCCTTCGAGAACGCAAATTCACGATTTCACCTGTGCACTGTTACTACACTCATAAGTGAATCAAAAGGTAGCCAATACAAGACTAATAAACACAAACATTAATTTGTTGCATTTATTCATTTTTTGACTTACAAAACAGTTCTTTTGAGGTAACAGTATTGGAATTTAATTTAAAAAAAGGTATTGCAAGTATTAAAGATCCATGGTAATAAGAGAAGAAAGAAATAACATTGTCCAATAAAATTGTTTGTGAGGTGTGACTTTGGCACAATTAAACTGGATGAGTGTGGTTTTGGCAGAACTTTGTCTTGGAAAACAATGACGCTGTTTAGTGCTGCATTCCTCTTTCTTGGGAGGAAGAATTTTAAAGATGACAGTCAGGGAATATAATCCCCCTTACTATGAATGCCACATACCATATACGTGGACTTGTCCTCTGACTGATGCACATTTCAAACAAGTTTTAGGTGGGTGTATGGTAAATAAGTTTTTTTTTTTTTTTCTTTTTTTTTTAAAAGAGGTAGGTATATGCTGTATACCTGCATATACCCACCGCTACACTTCTGTACCAATCAGAGATCAGAGAAGGCTTACGGATCTGCCTAGTTGGAGCCTATGGGCCGGTAGCCTAATCACACTTAGCAGGGCCAGCCCAATCCTTTTCAGGGCTCTGGGTAAAATTTGATTAACCTACATGTCATTTGTCATCTTCCTTCCCATTCTGATAGGCTGATCATATGGGGTGCCCCCTGGTGGCCACCGGGCCCTAAACAGCAGCTTAATTGAGAGGGGCCTTGCTGCAGCCTGTGGCAAGGGGTGGAACAACATGTGGGTGGAGTGAGATGTCACGCAATTACCATATAAGGATACAAGGTTTAAAGATGGCGGATGACATGGTGCGCATTTGTTGTTTAGTGTCGTGTCACGGTAATTAAGAGCTGAAGGATCTTAGTGCTCACTAGTCTAAGTAACAGAACGTCCACAAACACTGTGCATGCCTTTATGGCTTTTTAAACAGAAGACATTGGTATAGAAACACATTCACCATAACCCTAATGGCACCATTCCTGGGTTTATGGGCTTTGCTTATTTTGGGTGGTTGGGGGGTTGGGGGGTTGAAGCCAGGGTTTTTTAGGCTTCCTGGATTATTGTCCCCATATTTCGACCTGGATGAATCTCAAAAAGAAGGGGCAGCCAATTGAAAGGCTTCTGGAGGATTGATAGATCCTTCGGAACATTTGGTTTGCCAGTACAGAAGATCCGGAATCTAGTATGTAGATTGTCTGTGGGGGGCTGTGCTGTATAGTGAGTTAGTGTCAAATATTTGCCATCGCAGTTTGACAGATGTGATTATCCAGGGGCAAAGGATGTAGGAACCAGGGAGGGTGGGAGGGGCTTGGCATCCCTGGCATAGACCCTTGCATTTAAATTAAGTTGTGTCCCTCCAGTATCAAATTCCATCCTACGCCCTTGTGTTTGTATAAGGATGTTTTAGGGTCAAACTCAAAGATCGG
>JAODJW010000033.1:12269955-12280557 GCA_026777045.1 Hyperopisus bebe
TGTCGCATTTTGATACTTAGTAATTAAATCAACTATATTAATACAGGAAATACTGGGCTGGGGGGGGGGTGCTCTCCAGATCATCTCTAAGCATCTTGCCTGTCTGGTTTTCCAGGATTTTAAATGTGGGGGTGTAACCTGAATTAGGCTGAATTAGGCTGTGAGATGGGCTGATCGCTGTGTGACCATGGTTCCCTCTTACATCACAGATACCCTCCTGAAACAGTTCTTATTGCTAATAATTAATAATGTTTGTTTTAGCACAATAAGAGTAACATTCAAACATACTGATGAGTTCAGGTGGTGTGTGTTACTATGATAACAATAGCAACAGCCGTAATAATAATAGGAATCGCAGGTCAATGTTCCACCTGGCTCTGGTTTCCTTATGTCTGTTTTTCTCTGTATGTATAGGCTGTTAATTATCACTGCATTAAAAGAAGCTTTAGCACTCCTGAAATTGCTTTCCGTAAAACGGCAGGGGGCGCGGTTGTTTAGGCTTCACACCGAGTGTAATCTTGGTGTTGTCATATAAATGAGAGAAATCATCTGTGGATACCCATCGCGTTTTTTCCGATGGATATTGACTGTAAGTCATGCTCGACTTAATTTTTCTCAGTGTTACTGTGCATAAAATCAGTGTTTTCATTTAATGATATGAATACAAAGTGCCTTAACCCGAAATCAAGTTTAAAGTCAATTTCTGCCCCTAATGCCTTCTGGCATTGAAAGTCATTGTGAAATGCTTATACCTTATGGAAGCTATATGATTAAATAGCAGTTAAATTGTGCATTGAGCTGGTGGAGGCCTTCGTTAGTATGATTCCTGAACAGCTCTTAAGACTTTCGGCAAGGCCCACGTCGCTGTGCTCCCTCAGTTTTGCAGAAACTGCCAATTTTTCTTCCTCTGGCACTTCGTGATGAAACTGCCTTGCTGTGGCAAAGCATTATGGGAAGGTGGCTGGCCTTTGGGTAGAATGGCCACTCCTGTGCTGAATGGCAGTGATGGATCTTCATTGTCCTTACTGATGTTTATTTTTTGATCAATCGGTGAGTGTCGGGAATGGCTGGTGAAGGGTTTACCTGTTATATCTCATGTGTACCATGTCCCTCCTGGTCCCAGGCTCCTTCAGCTCCAGCGCTCTGTCACCCTGGACTCGGACATCCCCGACGAGCTGCTCTATGGCCGTGCCGGGTACCTCTACGCCCTCCTCTATGTCAACAAAGAGATTGGCCCCAACACAGTGGAGGAGGCTGTCATCTCCAAGGTGACCGCTCCTTCCTTTTTGCAGGGGGGGTGTGGGTCGGGGTCAGTCGTGACCTTGGGGGCTCATTCTGCCACCTCCACCTCTGGAGTGCTTGAATGGGGGAGGGGGGCTGTCGTCCATTGTGCAGCAGTGATACCAGTATGGGGAGTGTGGTGCTGTAGATCACGTGTTTGCGTGTTATGTATATATTACATTGTGGAGACTAAATGTCCCCACAGTGTGAAAAATTCTGTTATTTTTAAGTGGGGACCATTTTTTAGTCCTCACAAGGGGAAACTCAATTTAATAAAAATATGTGACTGCAATCAAAAAACTAAAAATGTCAGAAGTCTTGTATTTGTATTTGTATTTGTATTTGGTTACTTATGGTTAAGGTTAGGGCTGGGTAGGGGGTAAGGTCTTCATTGTTGGGATTAGGATTTTGCCCATAGAAATGAATGGTCCCTACAAAGATATTAATACAAATGTGTGTGTGTGTGTCTGTGTGTGGATTAAAGCCGGTTAGCAGTAGTTGTAGGAGGTGATGCCTTGTCTGTGTGTCTCTGGCCAGTGTCCGTCTCATAATTTTCCAGTCAGAGTGTGCCGGGTTTCCGTAGTCTGCTGTTTCAGTGTTTGGGAGCAGAGGAGGTGTCTCTGGCTATTAAAAGTGCTTGCCAAACACGGTGTAAACACTGACCTTATCCAGCAGGTGAAAAATCCTTGCAGATTCAGAATCCAGCCTCGAAGCAGGAGGCTGCTATATGCACCCTTGTCAACAGACTGTTTGATGGGCTCTTTCATCCACCTACACTGGCCTACACCCAGCTCGCTGCCATTAACTCCACACCCAGCATCGCACCGTTCCACAAACATCTGATGCATTGTCATAGTCTGTTATGTTTACTGTTGACATTTATTTGTTTTTTTTTTTATTTGCTGTTATTGCCTTTTTTGTGTCCCAGAATTGCCTTTTTAATTTTGCTGTACTGCATTGTGACATCGTGGCAATTTCAGCGGTCTGAGAGAGTTACTGACGGGTATGTTGGCGGATCTTGCCCAGTTTGGTGTTGCCTTGATGACCAGTGTCGGATCGGGTTGTATATCAGTGGTTACACGTGTAAGTCTCCATCAGACCTGTCCGACACCGCATTGGTCGTGTGGCTAGTTAGGACTGCAGTCCCCAGTCACTCTAACTGTCACCAGCTTGCAGCAGCATGCTCATCTAGTGTGGTAAGTTAATCACGTGGAACTCCAGGTGGCGACTGCAGTGAGCCCATTAGAGGGGTATCGGGTGTGGCAAGGGATAGGTGGTATTCATACAGGGTCGATTACCCATAATTCCTGGGTTCAGTAGGACCCCAAAGGACCTGACTGTCTAGGTGTCATTCAGCCCCATTAAAGTATTTTTACCTTGTGTGTAAGTACATGCGTACAGCCTGATTTGTCGATTTTCTGTCACTACCACCAGGGGGTGCTGTGTAAACTGGGAAGGTGGTGTGAGATACCAGATGGGGGGGTGGGGTCTTACTGGGAGATTCAGCCTGCTGCAACGCATCCTTGCTGCCATGCAACACGCTCCTGCCCCCCCGCCTTACCTAGTGATGCTGGCAAGCCACTGCTCCTCCGTATCCAAATGGAGACGTCCTCAGCTTGGTTTGGTGTCCGGGGGGGGGGGGGGGGGCTGGCACTCGTCATGAAAACGTGTCCCGCTTTGAATTCGTTCCCTTGCCGCAGGTGCTGACACTCTCGTCCCCTCCTGCTAGTATGGGCAGGAGTAATGCTGCGTGCCACAGGCTTGACAGGTGTGTGCGGTAGGCGGGTGAGCATCCTCTGCTGGACATCGTCGGGATTGCAGAAACGATCAATGCGTGGATGGGCTGCTTTTGCACGTACATATAAATGACAAGGTGAGGGTCTAATTTGGTGTTTTGAGAAAGGCAGGGTTAGTACCGGTCCATTTATGCATTTACAATAAATACATTTTCCGGTATTTGTGTTTTTTTTCGCCCTATGGAAGATTCTCAATTCTGTGTTGCTGGTTTTTCATTCTGTAGTTGTTGGATGTTTTTGATCTTGCTGCTCTGTGCATGTTAATTTCCATTCTGGAATTAATGAAGTTTATCTGTCTATTTATTTGTGCAGCCATTCATTCTGCTCTCTCTGTCGAAGAAGTTGTTGAATTCAGTTGGCCTTTGCAGAGAATAATGGGCGACTGCTGGTCGATGGCGCTGTCTTAGGCTGCGTGTGGCTTCATTACACATTCTGCTGATGCCCCCATTTCTCTTGCCTGCTTCTCATCCAGACGCTTGGGTTGCTGACACTGGAGAACCGTGGACAGGCTGGGGATTGCGGTTCTTTAAGTATGGCCCGTCTGGTGCGGGGAGGGGGATCAACACGTCTCCTCCATGCCCATTTTGCATGAACCCCCCCCCCCCCCCCACCTTCCTCCACAGCTCCAGAAGAGAACATCCTTCTAATGCTGCAGAAGTTCAAACAAGGGCATTGGTTTGGTGGGGTCCAAATCAGCCCCCAATACCCCGCCTCCCTGAACACACACAGTACTCCCATCATATCGGTATGGACATATCCCTACCTAAATCCAAAGGTGCTGCTAGAGATTTTGGACCCCATGAAAGTGTATTATATTGGGCTTCAAACCCAGATCAATCCAGTTATACTCCAATCCATTTCTTAGGGCCCGTGTTACTAAGGAGCCCTTGGAATCATCCGATTCCTCCCCCCCTTTATGGTGCCCCTGCCAAAATCTGCCTTGAGTTCATACCAGCCATCTGTTGGGATGTCCCTAACTGAAGACAGTACTGAGGGTTAAACAGGAGGTGAAATCTGTCACATTTACGGATCTTTCCCTGGTTGCAGGTTCGAACACCAGGCACTGTGTTTTTGTGGCATATGTTAAAAAGACTGTAATTGTGTGTGTGTGTGTGTGTGTGTGTGTGTGTGAGAGAGAATTGTGAGAGTCAGGCCATCTGCAAAGCAATTAAAGTGCAGCCATTTACTTCTGTCGATAAGCTGGTCCAAACCGGTATTGATCCATGGATTTTTTTTTCTTGCCTGTCAGTCATCAAGCTGAAAAGCCTCCCCTCCCACCTACAGTTAATTTTTGAATGCATGCAGTAATTGCTTGGCTCTCTAAATACACTTAATCATTTTGGTATAGACCAGCGTTTTCTAACCCCTCGCCATCCACAGCGCACGCTGCTTTTAATTAGACACGAGGTATTAACTGAAATGCCCGTTTTAATTAATCCATCTATCTTTGTGTTAGTTATTTGTGGCGGCTGGTTTTAGCAAAGTAGTCTCGGGGATTAATATCAGTAAATTTCATTTTAGTGAGTCCTGAAGTAAAATTTTTTTTTATGGAGTCCTGAAGTAACGTTATGCTGCGGGTAGACGTATATGGCGTAGTTCCTGACATAGCTCCTGTCTACACCTTCAGTCATGATGCTCAAATTGTGTAGCTAGATATGCTGTTTGGGTGGGTGTGACTTAAGAGCGCTGCTAGACTGACATTATTTGATTCCAGCTCCAGATGATAATAGAGTCCTTAAGCCCCTCCCACTTCCCCTTCCACAGGTGTCGACATTGGTGACTTATTGATGCTTTGGAGGTGATCCGTCATGTAAACCCCATCAGCAAGGAGACTCTAACACGGCAGTCAATACCTAAGATCACCACAGTCTGGGGGTGGCAGCGATCTCCTAATGAGACCCTGCAAATTGATGGTTACCCCCTTCGGTCCAGTGGGGGATGAGCAGAACGTGGTCGAAGGGCATTAACTGGGTACTGATGCTGTTGTGATGATCATATGCATTAGCGAATGTGTTGACTGTGCAGTCCCAAATCTCACCCTTTGTCCGTCCACGTGTAGGATAAATCACACATAGATCGTTAGTTCACACATGCTGTTTTTTCTAGTAAATTATAGTTTGAGTTGAACAGGATGACTGAAAGAATGCTACACTAGTGCTAGCTGTGTTAATACCTGGCTAGTCCTATGTTTCAACAGTGAGACCAGCTGTTGCTTTATTTTAGTGTTGACACTAACTGTTCCTACATTTAGCTGTTCCTCTGTTTTAGCGTTAGCACTAGCTGTTCCTCTGGGTTAGCGTTAGCACCAGCTGTTCCTCTGTTTTAGTGTCAGCGCCAGCTGTTAGTATTGTACCAGTCGGGGGTGGAGTGTGTGATAGCATATATGTGGAATCCTGCTGTCCACTGGTGCCTCTTGAGTTCGGCAGAATAATCACCCTGAGTGAGAATAAATGGTTGACCCTGTACAATGGATCCAATGGATGACTCTCTCACCTATGTGTGTCTGTCATTGCAGAGCTAGATTGTGAAAACCAAAAAATTATTGTGCACCTATACTCATACAAATGCAGAATAAAGGTATCATCCTGAGCTCTGCATGTGAAAAGGTGAGATGAGCCCTGAAATTTTGCCATAATTCAGCTTTCCTTAATATTGACAAAGTCCTCCCCCCATGTCCTAGATACCAATTGTAGTTGCCCTGCTGCTTTTCTCAGCCAGCCGCCTCATTGGTGTATACACCTGTCATTCCAACAGGAGCGTACCTGAAGAGCTGGAAACGGACAATGCATTTGCTGGTGTTTATGTTTCTCCAGTGTTCCCAGTCTGGTCTATCTGTGCGGTTGCTGGCATCGAGAGCAGCCTTCCTCCAATCCGCTATTGGTTTGGGCTGGGGGGAAGGGGATTATGGGAAACCCAGAAGTAGCTAATATCCTGTACCAGTGGAAATAGGGTGAGACCACTATTCTTTTTCTGTGGGGGTGGGACACTTGTGAAATGGGGTGGAATGTGTGCTGTGATCCAGCTCCTTGAGGTTGATCTACCTACTGTTGGTATCATGGTAGGTATCTTACAGGGAGAACAGTGAAGCTCTCCAGCTGGATCACGGACATGGGGAGTACAGACAAGCACACTTTTCTGGAAACGTATTAAAGGGACTCGCCGTTCAGTGAATTTAAACGAGCTGCTTATTGGAACTAGAATACTCTGGTTGACCCATTTTCATCACAGAACTTAAATCTCACATTTATGAAGTTTATAACTGCCTTTGGTGCTCCTCTGCTTTTTAGCTAGTGTGAATGTGTACTAAATCTGATTTAGATGTAAGCTGAAATAAGTGATGTAAGCTTTAATGATGGAGATTACCTTTATTGGCCTTTAAACTGGTTCTGTGTGGCTCTGGACTGGCATCCCGTCCAGTGTGCACCCTGACCTTGTGCCCTGTGCTGTCATGCAGTCCCTGGTCCAGAGAAGTCTTGCAGCTGTCCAAGGTGCTGGCACAGAGTCCTGCACAGGTCCACTTTTGTAGGCCTTCATCCACACAGTACAGCATCACACCCGCCCGTGCACCCGTGATTATTTCAAAGTTAAGTGGCCCGGGCGGGTGTGGATTTAACATTCCGCCCGTTACCCGCCTGTACCCATGATAAATTACACACAATAATTTTTTCTGAACGTGACAAGCACTAGGCGTTTTGAATTGAAACGAAAAAGTCCGTTTAACACAAAATCAAATAGATCTAAGGATAGATCTATGGATAGATCTAAGCTATCCATACTGTGACGAGCGTGAAAGAGAGAACATGACGACACGCTTCAGCAAGCTTGTATGTGAAGGTTTTCGAGGCTGTTATCTACAGTAATAGTGCGTTCGTTTTTTTTTCTTGGAACTTGGAAATTCTGAGTTGAGTGACATCAATCTCCTTTTCGAGCTACCACATCTCGGAACAAACATGGCTGCCTCCATGAAAACGCTGCTGTGTGTTGTTGCTTTATATTTTAGCAGATTTGGAGTGAGATTATTATTTTTCCGAGAGACAAACAAACAAGAAACACAAACTAGTCAAACCACATTAAAAGCTTTATAAGATATTGTAGCACATTCATAGCAATATTCTTTTTTTCAAGAGGCAAACAAACTACAAACAAACCAAAGACACTAACAAGTCTGGTAGAAATCTGATATCGCGTGATAGGATACTGTTTCCGGTCATTATATGGTATTCTCTAAATTAAACACGTGCAAGTTACATCTATAACTATTGATACATTTAACAAAATAAACATTTTTAAAGATTTATAAAATAGAATTACTGTTGAGTGTGTAAGCCGCCATGTTGAAATTATATCACAGGGACAACTCGGACAACAAAATCTTGTCCAACATCAACGTCATAAAAGAGGCGTGTTTCCGATGGGAAGTCACGTTTTTCAGACGTTTGTGATGTTTTCATCCGAGTTCCGACTTGGAGAGAAATAATCAAAAGCACCATAAGGTACCCCCGACATACTGAACACACTGTGATGATGACAATTTATACATGATAGTCTAATACATAGATATTTTTGCTTATATGTTGTTTTTGCAGGCTACAATACTGTGTTGATTGACCTGCTACCCGCCCGTAAAATTCCAGAACATTAAAATCCGCCCGTTTCAGCAGCTAGTGCAGGACTCTGTGCTGGTAGCTCATCCGCACTCTGGTCTTATCTCACCCTAGGTGGTGGAATCCATCCTGGAGTCGGGGAAGAGGCTGTCCAAGGCAGAGAAGAAGACTGAGCGCTGCCCTTTGCTGTACGAATGGCACAGGAAGCAGTATGTGGGTGCGGCGCATGGCCTGGCAGGCATCTACTTCATGCTGATGCAGGTGAGCAGTGAGTACGGTGACACACCTGGGGGTGTGGTCTATGGAGGTGTGGCCATGCCTGGGGGTGTGGCTAGTGGGGGCAGCAACAGGTGAAGGGGTCTCGTTCGCATCATTCTGACATTGTGATCAGTCCTTAAATACTGGGAATATCTCCTCATACACAATTTACATCCCTGTTCTGAGTGGGACGCCTTATTTTTTTGTTTCATTTTTAATATATGCATAATGCTGCACTCTGATTTGTCAGATCATTTTTACACACTAGTTTAGCAAGTTGGGTCATGGTCTGGAGTCTCAAGTGGCCCTAGATCAGTATTTTAAGGGATGGATCAGCTCTGCTGTTTGGAGGTAAACCAGATCTCCTTGCCTTTAGATGATGGGGAGCCCAATGCTCTTATTAAGCTCCTGTGCACCCAGCTTTCCATTTTTGCCAGTGGGGTAGGGTTCTGCCAGTCCCCTACCCCATCCTGCTGGTGAGATTCCCTGGGTCGCTGCCGCGGAAACCTGTCTGTAAGTGGGTCAGCAAAAATGTGTGAATTTGTACTCGGGGATGAGATCTGGGTATATTCTTAGCAAAATTAACTTTGTGTTCATTTTCATGCAATGTGTATAAACCCCTTGGGATGTATGTGCGTTTGTGATTGACATGTTTCTGAGTGTGACGTGGCCCCAAACAGTTCAAATATTGTTAAGGGGATTAGGGGGTGTGTTTGACTCAAATCGAATAAGCCAAACTGCCCGTGTTGGAAAGCAGGATGATTGCTGTTTTGTTTAGATACCCAATTGGCTGATCTTGTGGGCACTGTGACAAACATCTGAATCTCTGCATGTCTGCGGAGTCCTGAACTTCATGTACATCATCACTTTGAGGAATCTGTTTCTCAACACAGCTCTTTGAGCTCCAGGAGAATAGTAGCTGCTTCACTGCAGGCAATTGTGGAGAAAAGCACGAGATTTTTGTGGTTAGTGTTAGAGTATAGTTAAGCAGAACAGAACCCAGGCTGCACTAGGACCCTGGAGGACCTACAGAGCCTTTGTTTAGAACCTGGAGCCAGAGGCTTCCCAGCACTACCAGAAGAGCATCTGCTCCACTCAGTCAAGCAGGGAAACACGCTTCCTGTGTGGACACCTGCAGCTCGGTAAACATCAGAGGCAGAGAGATGGGCGTGGCGCATGCTGTTTAGGACAGCTGCAGGTGTGGATCATTGGCGGCAAATCTGTGGCCTCCATTGTGTTCTGGAAAGAGCTGTACTGCATTTGGCCGGGAATGTTGTAGACCCTTTCTGATCTCCGCCGTTTTCGGAATGGCGCTTGGCGATGACTCGCGTGAGATCCTTTTCTTCGGCTCTCTGAAGTGCGTAATGTGTGATGTCGTCAGATGTCGAGCGGGCCGCAGTCTGCAGAATGCATTATTCACGAGGCTCTCTCTGCCCTAAACGCTTTCCTCGGGACCGATTCAGGCCTCTGTTTTGCTGTCTGGGATTCTCGATAAGCGGGAGCTTTTCCACTGTACCTGGTATCCAGCGGGAGCTTGGAAAGATTGAGAATCCCCCCCCCCCCAGAGCATTTCTAAATTGAGACATGAAAGTTTGAATACCGCGAAGATTCTGACTCAAACATGCTGGAGAATTCCGGACTATCGTAATGCCAGCGCAGCCCTGTATACCCTTTGCCGCTTTCACTGTCCTCTAAATCCTTGCTGCTACGTAGCTCTTTGACTAACCTAGACAGTGCGCTGAAGGAGGAGAGCTTCTGACCCACACCTAGGTGCGTTCAGGGACCAAAAGCCTCCCCCACATCTCAGCCTTTTTTCCCCACTACTTTGACATCCTAACTATAAGGTACCCCCCCTCAACAGTAGTATGCCCCGTGTGAGATATGCTGATCTACCTTGACACAAAAAATCTCATTCATCCTCTCAAGCAGGAGAAGACTCAGAGTAAGCACAGTAAACCAGTTGGGGTTTTTGAGGCCTGTTCCTCTGCTGCATCACACTCCGTGCATCTAATCCCACCATTTTATCATCCCCCCCCCCCCATTCATATGTTATTCTGTCTCAGTAATGCCCCAAAGATGATCGAGCTGTAAACCTGGAAATGGTGTCCTGGCAGATGTTAACCAGTCCCTGGAGCAGTTAGGGTTAAGGGCCTTGCTCAAGGGCCTAATGGTAAAATTACTCTGCCAGTCACAGGATCTGAACCAGGGACCTTCTGATCCAAGTCATGGAGTCTTATCCCACTGAGCCCCACACCGTCTTTGACGTATGATGTGTGACACGCATAGCTTGGAATAATCCTGTTTCTCCACCAGAACCCTCAGCCTCTATCACCAATGTGGCTCTGGATCACTGTGTCTAACTGAGCGAGCAGCTATCAACACCGACACCAACAAGGACATACCAATTTGTGAAAGACTGCCACTGGTGGGTCAGGAAGTTTGGCTGGCAGTGAGCCGGTCAGAGACTGGTCAGCTTGGTAACAATAGGTCTGTCTGGGACAGGACTGTGGCGCTGGTGAACCTCAGCTCGGTTCTCGAGGAAGGCTGGTTTTCCAGCCTTCGTTTACCTGTGAGCCAGGTGTGAACCCTCTGACCAATCAGAATCAGTAATTATTAAACTAACTACCTGGGAGAACTGAAAACAAGGCCTGGATTTGGAATTG
>JAODJW010000033.1:12299570-12309673 GCA_026777045.1 Hyperopisus bebe
AAAGGATTGTCACTAGGGCTATTTTAGGGAGACCTTCGCGCCCCCCCCCCCCCAAATAAATGTACACTAATTAGTTGAAATCAGTGGTCTAAACCCATGTGGCACCATAGTCAAGCTTCACCACCAGTGCTCCCCCACCAAGCTGCAGTTAAATTTGTTGTGTGGGGGGAGGGGGGGCAGTTTGGTGCTCACAGTTAGCTAAGTTGGTGCCCACTCAGAGGATGCCACCCTGGGAAATTGCCCACTTTGTCCTTGCCAGGATCTGCCACTGGTTTAAATGCTGAGTTCCCCTTCACATTCAGTAAAATCAGAACCCCCCAGTACAGGCATAACACCCCTTTTCGTAAATCTCCAGAGTTTCTATGGAGAGGGGGGGGCTCCTGGAGGAGCTGCCATGTGCAGGGAAAGGCACTCATCGCTGACGGCAGATAGAGGATCAGTCTGCGCATGAATATGACTGAAATGCTAATATTGCATTCACACATCCTTCTCCAGTTCCTCAGCATCTTCCCAGCACTACATCCTGGTGCCTCACACAGCAGCACAGATAAATACACAGGTGGGCATGGTAGGAGGCTACAGCTCACTCTGCTGTCTTGGTTTACCTCTATCCTCCTTAAAGACGGATAATCCGGATGGGGATCATGATTAGTTTAGTCAATGGGATGCAATTACAAGCTTTAATCACTGTGTTTACATTTCTGATAACAGGATTATGAGTATTTTATTTTTTTTTCCATCTGTTTGACTTTCTCCTGGATAGTCTTTAGGGAGAATAGGGTTATTGTCTTTGGCTGTGAAAGTTTTGACATGACAGTCACATCAGGAACTCATTGTGATTTTCGGAGAATGCAGGTTAACTTTCTTCAGAAATATTTTTCTTTTTAAAAGCAGTCAAGGTTTGACTTGGGTTTGTAAGCCACAGGGAAGCTGGCAAACCACTTTTGTAAGTCTCAGTGTGACAGTCCTTTAGTCCTAAGGACCAGGGCCTTTCCTGCAGAAAATACACGCTGTTACGGTATAAACCATTGATACTTTTCGTACACATGTCCTGCATTTAATCCATATCAACTATGCAACCCAAATGCATAACTCAAAGAGGGTATAAAGGCAGGAGAAGCGGTGCTGCGAGCATTAATCAAACGGCACACTCCAGAATTTATCCGTGACTCACAGGCTTTCCGTACTGCAACGCCAGCAGAATGTAATCTGCTCTCTCCTATTAAAGCACACGGCAGCATGTGGACGAGGCCCGGACACAGCGTCCGTGCAGATGGTGCAGTCGGGGGGGATGGAACGGTAGAGGCGGCAGGCCTTCATTATGGGAATGGCGGAATCCGTGTGATCCTGTCCGCGTCATACGTGGTGAAAGATTGCTCACTCGGGGAAGAGACACGTGACCAGAAATGAGGGAAAATTAAAAATGATTCAATGCCATTAATACACTAATCAGCTGCCGTGGCTGGTGGTAAAATTTGGCGACAGGGGGAAGAGATTATGACACCAGCCAAATAAGTTTAATCGTTCCATCTTTCCAGAGGTGGGGTGGGGTCCCTGATTTTGTTGGTGGGGGGGATACTGGTAGTGAAGCTTG
This sequence comes from Hyperopisus bebe, assembly GCA_026777045.1. Classification (NCBI taxonomy): domain Eukaryota; kingdom Metazoa; phylum Chordata; class Actinopteri; order Osteoglossiformes; family Mormyridae; genus Hyperopisus; species Hyperopisus bebe. Next base: position 12,301,165 of record JAODJW010000033.1, read on the forward strand.
ACTGTGGTGCCACATGGGTTTAAACCTCTGGGGAGTATGTTATGCTATACAGTACTCTATAAAGCTCATCATTGTCATTACAGAGTATGTTATACTATACAGTACCCTACAAAGCTCATCACTGCCATTACAGAGTATCTTATACTCTACAGTACCCTACAAAGCTCATCACTGCCATTACAGAGTATGTTGCGCTATACAGTACTCTATAAAGCTCATCATTTCCATTACAGAATATGTTATACTCTTCAGAACCATACAAAGCTCATCAGTGCTACTAATCAGGGTCTAAAGTAAATATTTTTAGGGTTGTCACATCCTGCCCGCCATGTCTGCCTAACCCTCCTGTCTCCTTCCACATGTGGCCTTGATGAGCCACACTTGATGTTTGTTGCCCTGCATTAATCTATGTGTTTAAGTACCTGTTTGTCTTGTCCTTGCTAGTCTTGTCATTAATGTTGCTCCGCCTGTCAGCTTGTGTCCTTCCCATATCTAGCCTTCTTGTTTTGATCCCTCGTGTTCCAGTTTATTTCCAGTCCCTGTTTGTTTAGTTTTGTATTAAAGCCCCTTTTGTTTCAGCCTGCCCTTGACTCGAGCTGTGACAATAGTAAGCTTAATCTGAGATAAGCTGAACTAATTTGAATAGGACACATTGAAAATAATCTGTCCAAGAGAATACTGCAGTTGAATAGTTTAACTATTGCTGTTTTAAGTACATAATATTAATTTTGCCACAAATCAATATATTGGAAACCATCCATACGTCCGTCCATCTGTCCATCCGCCCGTCCATTCATCCACTTTTTCCTGGGCAGAGTCATGGGACATTAGTCACTAATCAAACTTAAGGACTATCTAGTAAATACATTTCACAGATATGATACTACTGACTTGTTTAATAGGGGCACAGTGAGTGTAAATAAAACAGGCAGTAAAATCCTACAATGGCAGTAAAATTATGCCTGGAAAAGTATGAACTGACCTTTCAGATTAAATGCCACTGCGTAAACAGCGCATGTAGGAGGTGAGAGGGATTGGTGTGGTGAGATCACCTGGTGCCTGTTCTGAGGGTGTATGACGAAAGAGACGCAACATCTATGGGTAATTTTGTCAGGAAGGTCTTATCCACCATTATCCCAGTCAGGGTGATGGGGGACATAAAGGTGGGTACAGCATGGATGGGATAGCAGTCCAACACAGGCATAAAGACAATGGGCAACATGCCTAACTGTGTGCTTTTGGACACACACACATGCACACAAGCACGTCATTCATATATCTGTGGGGACTCTCCATTCATTTCTGTAGGCAAAACCCTAGTCCCAAGAATGACAACCTTAACCCCTACCCAGCCCTAACCTTAACCATAAGTAACCGAACAAAATACAAAATTTTTGGCACTTCTTTTTATTGCAGTCACAGACTTTTATTAAATTGAGTTTCCCCTTGTCGGGACCAAAAAAAAACATGGTCCCCTCAAGGTCAAAATAACAGGTTTTTATCACAATGTGGGGACGTTTTGAAATGGGGGTGTACATTGTGCGGTCCAAACATCATGGTATAAATTGAACACATGTTTATCCATCCATTATCTATATCGCTTTACCCATCTGGGTTGCAGGGAAGCTGGAGCCAATCCCAGCATCTTTGGGCAAGAGGCAGGGTGCTAGTCCACCACAGGGCCAACACACTCACGTCTATGGGGAATTTAGAGTAGCCAGTTGACCTAACCTGAAAGTCTTTGGACTGTGGGAGGAAACCAGAGCACACCCACACATGCATGGGGAGAACATGCAAACTCCACACAGAAAGGCACCCTGGGATCAAACCCAGGACCTTCTTGCTGAGAGGGGGACAGTGCTAACCACTGCACCACCATGCCGCCCCACATGCTTGATATGTTGTCTTTGCTTGTTTTTCACTTAACTACGGGTTTATATGATCAGTAAATCATTGCATTCTTACATTTTTCCATAGCATCCCTACTTCTTTAGAAAATGGGGTTGTAATATATATATATAACCCCCCCGCCCAAACACACACACGCACAGACACACACACACACAGACACACGCACAGACAAACACACACGCACACACACACCAGAGCTACCCACTGAGCTGCCCCTGAACATCTCAGCTTTCACATAATGGCGCATGTAAAAAGCATTTTGGGGAAAATATTTTTAAATAGCTTTTGAAACACCCGAGCTCTTTCAATTTGTTCTCTTTAAATGTCATTTTTCATCAATTTTGCTGTTTTAACAAGGATGGAAAATTTATGGCAGCTCTCCAACATGATGGCTTGCTCTTATAAAAAATTTACCATCTACAAAAAGAAAATTAAAATTTCAGCATATAAATTTCACTAAAACAGGGGTCTCCAACTCCAGTCCTGGAGAGCTGCTGTCCTGTAGGTTTTCTATCCTACTTGGCTTCTCAGGAAAATACCCGGAGCAGGTCTGGTTCATCAGAACTTGGGTAGGATAGAAAATCTACTGGATAGTAGCTCTCCAGGACTGGAGTGGGAGACCCCGTACTAAAATATCACAATTTTGTTATATTAACAAATCTGATTTATATATCAAAAATGTATGAACTTCAGCATGCAGGGGCTCAGTGATTAGCACTGTGGCCTCACACCCCCAGGGGTGGGAGTTTAATTCCTGACCTTCCCCAGCTTTGTGTGTGTGGAAATTGCATATTCTCCAGTTCCCTTCCAGTCCCACATGGACTGCTGTCCTTAATTGTCTGTTGTTCATATGTTGCACTGAGCCAGAATCCACTATCCATCCATCCACCCATTCGCTGTAACCGCTTGTCCTATTCAGGGTCCACCGCGGATCTGGAGCCTATCCCAGAGGCTACAGAAGCAAGGCAGGGAACAACCCAGGATGGGGTGCCAACCCCTCACAGGGCACACACACACCACCCACTCACACACCATTCACCTACACATGTACACCTACAGTATGGGGTAATCTGGTAACTCCAATTAGCCTCAGCATGTTTTTGGGCTGTGGGGGGAAACCGGAGGAGCTGGAATCCTGTCCTAGGAAGTGGAGGGGGCACCCTGGATGGGATGCCTGTTCATCACAGGGCTCTCACACTAATTTGCAGATACCAATTAATTAGTTAACTCATTCTTATATTGTAGAAGCAAATCTACATCCAAACACTGGGACATATGTACATTCTGCATCTGACAGTTGGTCATGGGACGTGAACCCATAACCTTTGTGTTTAAAAGGGGAAATGACTATTTCCTTAGGTGGCTCAGTGTTTAGTAGTGCTACCTTATTAATTTTGGAATTTTGGGTTCAAGTCCCACCTCTGCTCTGGGGGAGGAGTTTTCTTGTTCCCCATTTGTGCCATGCAGGGTTCTGCCCCCATACTCTTATCTCAGCTGGCATCTCTGAATTATCTGCAGTGTGTGTTTCACCTACAGAACTGACACACCATCCAGCATGTACTGACTTCAGGCACCACCCTAAGTAAGATGGATGGATGAAACACTTTAAATTCTCACTGCGAAGTTCTCTGTTGTCTATTTAACTGGCTTGCTAATTATTCTGGAAGACTCGCCTGTGTTGTAGCGTTTACATTCTGTGGACCGTGGGATCCTCCCTAAACTCCAGATAATCATCCTGCCATCCTCATACGTGATGCACACTCAAAGTGAATCCTATATTTTATATTCTACACGCTAGCAAATGTGTTGTTGGTTTTGCTGAGCATCACCTGGTGCAGGCTTGCCGAACTGACTGTATAACAGATGAAACAGATTTCCCTTAGCCGGTAGTTGTCAATCCTGACTGAAAAACCTTGTTTTTCCTTTATTCATCTGTTCTTGGCCTCTCCATTTGTCTGAACCCCTCACCGTGGCTAACAGCCAGTAACAGCAATTCCTTTGGCTTCCTTGGCATCTTGCAAACGCCGAGACGTCGCCAGCATCATGTAATCGCAGCCTGTGGTACAGTAATGGGGGTGACTGCATGCTGGCCTTGAATGCTAATTATCCCTCGGTATCTTTAACTGGCGGGCGGGGGGGTTACATGTCGATCAGGTGAGGAGCAGCGACGGGGAGCCCACAAACTCACAGACGTGACGGAGCTGGATCGAAAGAATCATACCGTGAGCATGGATGGAATCAGGGATGACAGGCAGGTATAAAAATAAAAATGCAATGAGTCCCCACCTACGAGTCCTCTGTTATGTTATGTTAAGTTTCATCTGTTATGGCTCTTCAGAGTGGTTCAGCCAACTGTCAGGAAAAGTTTGGGGATGAAGTACGTCACCGAAAACTGTGGCAGAGTCTCGTCACGGTAATGTAGTTATTCCACCATGCAGGAGGGATTTAAGTGTGACGGTAGATTAACTAGCTTCAGTTAGCAGCTGCTACAGAGCTATCTGGGTGTATGGGATGGCAAAATGAGCTTCCGGCATGTTAGCACTGGCGCTTCTGCATAGCACCGGTGTATAAATACCGCAGGGACGATACCTCAGAGACAATACCAGAGGCCTTGGTGCTTCGAGGCATCCAGCAGTGCCCGAGAGGCAGACTTATTATGGTCAACTAAAACTTTTGGTCAAAGAAAACATTTTCGCAAACTGAAATAAAATAAGATACAAGTCAAATAAAAAACTACATCTAAAACTATTGCCTCAAAAACTGCTTCGAATACTATGTAGATTTAATAATGATTTGTTTATTTTTATGACCATTAATAACCTGGAACATGTTTTGCCCATTTTGAGGACATTACTACATAGTGTGCATTGCTTATTCACGTAGGATTCTCAAAAAAATCAGGCACATAAAATGGCTCTTTCAGTGTATCCTTTGAAATAAAATAACTAAAACTGAAATTGAAACTAAAATAATTTCACGCTGGGATTAATAAAACATCCTCATCTTAAAATATATAAAACTGAACAGAAATACTGTTCAAACTAAAAACTAATAAAAACTAATATAATTACAGTGAAAATTAATGAAAACTAAACTGGATTCTAAATGAGATCTGTAAATAATATAAAAATAAAAACTAAATAAAAAAATCAAAACTATAACAACACTGGTGGGAGGATGTTGTGAGTTTGGGGGGGGGGGGGGCTCTCACAGTGTCAGATGCACGGCTGGTGTGGTGGCCAGATCCCTGCTCACCTGGGGTGGAGACAGGCTGTCTGGTGAAGAACACGTTGAAGGCAGGCTCTTCACTGACGGGCGACGGGTAGGACCGTCTGCGGATGAAGAAGCCGGCTCCGCAGCAGAAGAGCACCCCCATCATCAGCAGCAGCCTGATGGGGAGGGACGCAGTTTAGGAGACCTGGTGGGTGCAGGATGCATGCCCTGCCCTGACACAGAGCTCTGGTGTGGTGCCGATGACTCACTCCCCAACCCACCTGTTACATCATATCAAACATTGTCAACATTTCCCACATGCTGCAATAAAATTGCAATTCTTTACTGTCACAGATTCTTCATGGTAGGAGATGCTCACAACATAACTTCAGTAACCTACAGCACCTTCTAATCAACTACCTTTCACACAGAGTAGCCACTAGCACCCGGAAACATTTTGACCTTATAGTACAGTAAGGACACTTTGTCTCCTTATTATTTTTTTTTAGTTTTTTAGTTCTGCAATGTATGCAGGGGAATACACAGAGGCAGGGCCACAGGGGACTCACCCTAGATGAAAGCTGATTGCCCCCCTTCCCTATCACTCACTATTTTGAAACATATCATTGGCTAATGATAAGATTGGCCCCTCTGTATGAATTATAGCCCATCAAATGCCCCCTCCCAAACCTTAAAAGATCCTAGAATTGCCCCTAGATTGTAAAAGGCGACTGGCTTTCATGTGACATCATGTACTCACGTCAGGTTTTGTTTACAGATGATCTTCGGTTGACCCAGTGGTGTCCTGGGAATTAAAGCACATTGGCTATTCTGTCAATGAGCTGTAGTCTGTGGCTCAAGCTTGTCAGGGTCAGACCCTGTGACTCACCCTTCGAGACACATGAGGCTACATGGCAGAGGATTAAATATGCCGGCATCTGCCCAGTGAATCCAGGTTTTCTCTCAACAGTCTGTTACGTGCTGCTTAACGTGTTTACAAGAAACCAAGAAATCGAATAAATGAAAAACTAAAAAAAAAATTAAAATTCATATTCCTATATAAGTATATACTTAGAGTACTTCATATCAGAATTCTGCTGGTTGACCTAACACATCACATCAATCAATCTGACAACTTTAATAAGTGATCATTTATTCCATTAAATATGAATAGGATCACAGTGGTGAAAGCTTTAGATAAAGCTGCCCAAATATCCAAAACTGCAATATAATTTGAAAGGCTGTGCAATAAAAATCCTTGCTGTGACCCTAATCTCATGGACTTGCCTTTTCACATATCCCAATGTGGTTATAAAGTCGACCGCCATGCCTATTAACATAATAGTGTAGCTCACTTTCTGGAGACACCTGTTCTAACAGCACAGTTTGCAGTCCAAACCTATGTCTGTATGTTTGTGTTAAAAAGCACAATAAAGTGAATTTCAGGTCATAAGCTGTAGGTTTGGTAAGGACTTTGGCTCTTCTGGATGACGAGCAGAGGCACAGGACATGGAGATGAGGTAAATTTATTAGTGTCCTCAGGGTGCAATGTGGGGGGGGGGGGGATACCCAAGCAACAAATTAAACTATTTTGCTCTCTAAGTTAAGCTAATGAAATCGCAAAAAATGGACCATCGCTCCCGGCATCATCTTCTAATGTACAGTATACAGCAAACTTTACACTCCTAATTATTAAAAAAAACATGAGCACAATGGTGTGTAGCTCATGGGGTTAAGCGACTGTGCCCATGATCAGAAGGTTGCTGGTTCAAATCCCATGGCTAATAGGGGATGATTAGAAGGCTGCTGGTTCAAATCCCATGGCTAGTAGGGGATGATCAGAAGGTTGCTGGTTCAAATCCCATAGTTAGTAGGGTGTTGTTATTGTTTGGCCCAAGGCTATAGCGGAATTAAAATTTGGCTCTGGACTTTGGGGTTCCCCATGCCAGTGTGCTGAGTGTGCCAGCTCACATACCCATCGTTCCACTGGGAAGGTGCCTAGTATGCCAGATGGCCAGTGCAACCCTGGTTGGGCCCTGAAGCAATGTTCTGATTCCCTCGTTGCTGCAGGGACTGGCTGAGCCTGCCATCTCGAAGGTATTAGATAATTAAAACATAATGAGTAGATGGGCTTCCCCTGAAACATCCATGCCCTCCATGTGTTACTCATAAGATCTCCTCTAGACCATAAATACCTCATTAAACTTTGCTCATAAGGACTAGACAGAGAGCTGTGAAACTTTCTTCCACTTTCTACTGCCATGTTCTTAAGTTTAAATATTATCACTCCTAGATGGAAAATGTAGACATCCCCTAAAGGGCCAGTGAACCCCCTAATGTCTATACCCAGCTCTACCAGTTTAGAAAAGCATCATCATCACAGCTAGCTGAATCTCCAGGCCCACGGTATACATATAGGTCCCTACTCTCAGCAATGTTCCTGCTGCAGAAGTTGAGGGCCATGGCTGAGTGCCTACACTAATAGTGTTTCTGCTATTACATGATGTTACGCGAAATTCAGAGGCCTTTCCTTCCACCTCGTTCCCATCTTACAGATCCTGCACTTATTTCCGCAGAGGTTTTAAGGTGTCTTTGGGTCACCCTGGCAGGGAGTGCTCTACCTGTCATTGGAAAAGCCAGGCAATTTTTCTCAATCGCTGACACCCTCAAGGTCTTTGGGGTGAGCCAGAGAGTGTTGTTACTCTTATCCCCCAGTTGTTCTTGGCTCAGTATTCAGCTGTGCACCATAGCTGGCCAGCCAACGCATCCATCTGCCCACACCGACAGCCAAAGTATACAGACTGCTCTGCACCATGATTGTACCAGGGCCCTTCAGAGGATTCAAGATTCAAGAGATTTTTATTGTCAGTCCATCAATATACAGGCATACACCTGGGATGAAATAACGTTTCCCTGAGCCCCATGGTGCTACATTTACTAAAAAAATATACTACAACATGCTAATATTGACAGACTATCTCATATATAGTTCAGATACTACATTTACACATTGACTAAACAATATACATCACATACTACATTTATACAATGACAAGACAGTGTACTTCACATACTACATTTACACATTATCTAGACAACATACTTTACGCACCACATTTACACAGTGAGCAAACAATGTACCTCACAAACTACATTTGTGTATTGACTAGACCAGGACTCACCAACCTTTTTGAAACTGAGAGCTACTTCATGGGCACTGAGCCATACGAAGGGCTACCAGTTTGAAACACCCTCCTAAACTTAAGAATATGAGAATTTTACAAAAGAGAGGAGGCCATTCGGCCCAACAAGCTCATTTGGGGAGAACTTAACTAATAGCTCAGAGTTGTTAAAATCTTATCTAGCTCTGATTTAAAGGAACCCA
>JAODJW010000033.1:12312629-12333014 GCA_026777045.1 Hyperopisus bebe
AATTTGAGGAAGGTTATTCTCCCAGTAAGCCTGTTGCAAGCAAGGTTTGCTGCGGTCCCATTTGGGACATTATTCGATGTGTAAACTGACGTTCTTTGGGTCTGCAGTCAATGGAGCAGTAGGAGCAGGTCCGTGCTGTTGTCATCTGCCGGGGACAGGTAATATGTACCTATTTGGACCATCGGTTAGCCAGTGTATAGTGTTTCTGGCTGATTGTGATAAAGTGTTCCAGGGTTATCCTGGGGTGCTGGACTTCACTGCTGTTATGTTTTATCCCTGTGATGCGGCTTTTGCAACGTCGTAGCCTCAGCGCTCCCCGGCGTGTGTTTGGTCATCCGGCGTCGAGTGGGGTCGCTGTGGTAGTGCCATGCAGATGAACTGTATGTGCACTGTCGTGGGGCTGGATTTATCGGGGATTCGGTTTTGTTTCTTTTGGCAGCATAGCGCTGCCCGAATTCCTTTGATTATTTGTATTTCCCATTTGCACATATTTTTGTTTGGGGTACGTTTGTTATTTTGATTTAAATGCATGTTAGCTTTTGGTTTTGCTTTATGTTTTTTTGAATGATTTGCCCTGTATTGGGGATGTTTATTTGGTTTGCAGTGTGTTTCTTTTCGTTGTATGTTTTGGGGTAATTTTAATTGTACATGCCTCACGCTGTATAAAGGCCGTGGAGTGTAATTGTAATCCCAATCCTCTGTTGTATTTATATTTCAGGGGTAGCGGCCTGAGACGGGTCCTGTCTCGCTGGTGGTGGTCCGCACTTTTGCTGGTGCAATTTACTTGGCCTAGGAAATCATTGTGCAGGTGCTTGTGGGGGGGTAGGGGCCCTGCGAACCGTCCAGAGGTCCAGTCTGAGTGAGTGTCATCTGTCCTCTATTGGGGAATGCAATGTCGTAAGCCCTGGAACCAGTGCTAACTGCTTCAGGGATATGGCAGTACTGTGTTGCGCCAAATAAACTATTGATTTGAGCTGCGTCTCTGTCCTCCTTCGGTTACACGAACCTGGGTGCTTTTGCTTATATTCCTGGGAGTATGTCTCTGGGTGCAGGGCCTGGGGTGGTGGTCTGCAATTTTGGGTATCTCTTTAGGGTCTTGGCGATGGACTGCTAATGCCACATCATCATCAATGTCAAGTAAATATAACTTTCCATTACAGCCAGTTATGAACCACTAGTCCAGTGCTGCTCAAATGGAACCCACAGCGCTGCCTGAGAACCCACATTATTTCTTGGTCTGTAACTCACAACACACAATTTACTATGTCAGGGGGGTGTCGAAGGTAAAACTGGTGGAGTGGGGGGGGGCTCAGTGGTAATAATAATAATTGCCAATCACAACAATTGCCCCACCACCGGGATAGGCTCTGCAACCCCCTCAACCCTGAATAGGACTAGTGATTCTAGAAAATGGATGAATAATAATTTAATGAGTAATAAAATATCATAATTAAAAAGACATTATATATACTACTGTGCGAAAGTCTTAGTCAAAGAAAATCATGTTTAGATGATCTTTATGTTGGTGTAAAACTATGGCATGTCTGTCAAAGTGTGTCAGCTTAGCCATTTTAAAGTCACCCCGGTATTTGAAGCAAACGTCCAATACATCCATGCATTTTCTGACTTGATCACTACCACAAATCATTTGGCTAATCAATACCTCATTGAGTTATTTAACAAATTTTGCTAATCAATAAAATGAACTGGTGGAGAAATGTAACAAACACATGGAATGGGTGAGGTGCCCCTAAGGAGAGGTCTGGAAACTGGGATCTAGCCATCCCACAAGATATCAGAAACTTTTTGAAGAACAGAAGAAATTCTGGTTTATTTTTTGTTACTGTTAATTTTATTATTTTCTAATGTTGAATTATTTTTTTTCTGAGCACATACACACTTTCTCCACAGATAAACAGCCTTAAACATTTTCTTTGACTGCCTAAGATTTTTGCCCAGTAATGTATATAAAAACAAGCCCTTAAGGGAAGGGAAGGACTAATTGATACGTAGGGAGGATCCAGTAATGCACAAAACAAATCCTTGAGGTTAAACAGCGATGGGAGACTGGTGTTCCCACTTAATAAACCCCTCTTAGCCTGGAGACACGCTGGATTTCATTATTTTTAATGGAATTTTGAAGCTTTGAAAACATAGCTGAGCACCATTACAGCCGACGTAAATCGATAACGGTTTCTAAACAAGCCAGTGAGACATCAGGGGTAGAAATGTTTTTTTTTCCATTAACAACTTGTCCCCTTTCCATAACTCTAAACAGATTTTTCTAAAAGGCGCAGTTTGATACTAGCTTGTAAAAGTGAACATTAAGCGGGCTTTTGAAATACAGCCATCCATTACTGTATACCCACTATAGAGTCCTAGGCAGCCTGGAGCTCACAGGCACTTCAGACACCCTGCATGGGATGCCAGTCCATCACCAGACACACAGACATAGATATGCTCTGGGCGATTTAGATTGGGTGGGGGGAACGATACAATATGTGCGAAAATATGGGACAAATCCCATATCCTTGAGGACCAATATGGGACACAGCATTTTATTTTTCAGTATAGGCCGATCCCCGAATTTGCAAGATAGGTGGAACCTCTACCCCATCATTCTGCAGACTGGGGGTTTGGAACCCCTAAAAACTGGATGCACCAGTCCACCTACGTGCCTGTTATTGTGATGCAGAAGGAAACTGTAGTAAAGTAGAGGAAACCCATGGAGACAGGAGAAAATACACAAACTGTGCACACAGAGCCAGGGGCAGGAATGGAATTTGCAATCCAGGAGGTGTGAGCCAACAATGCTGCCGATTGTCACACTATTTAATGAGTTTACAGAGGTTTTCCCAGCTATTTTCTCCAGTGTGCTTCACTGGGGTCTTTGTTTCATGTATTATTTTACAGATTTCCATTGATCCCTTGCAGAATTTACAGGGGACACTGATGTTTCTCGGTGCTAACTCTGCAATAGTGTCTTATTTGAACCAACCCTTGATAATAAGGGCTTCTTTAAGGATCAGTGTAGAGGACTAATGTCATTTGCAGCATGCTCAAGTGACCAAAAAATTAAAAGGGTATTTTAATTTGAAAAGCAATTTGCCAAATCAGGAAGGATGACATCTCTTGCACATACTTATTCAGTACAGGTTAACACCAGAGGCTTAGAACCTATACCAGGCAGCCTGGGGTTCAAGGGTTATACCCTTTACACATTTTGGGTAATTTAGCAACTAGTTCACCAAGGCATATCTGGACTGCAGGATTAAACTGGATAACCTGGAGAAAACTCACACAGCATTCACACTTACAGAGCCTGGGGAGAATTTGAGCCCCAAACCTGGTGGTGTGAGACAGGGCCACAGGGGTACTGGCCCCAGTTGAATGCTTATTGGCTCCTGGAGTCCCCCATCCCCTGTCACTCACCAATTATAAACATATCATTGGCTAATGATAAGGTTGGCCCCTCTGTGTGAATTATGGCCCGTCTTATGTCCCCCCACCTTAAAAAATCCTAGAACTGCCCATACAGGCAAGGCCGCTATCCACTGAGCTACCATGCTGCGCTTAACTTTAGATGCGATGCCAGTGTTAAGATCGTTCTCAAAGTAAGAGTTTAAAAATCAGGAGGAAAGAGGAGATGAAAGCTCATTCCGTCACACCACCAGGGCGGCTCTCTATCGGTCATATGGTGGGATGGCAGGGAGCTAGATGGACTGACCCCTGGGTTCTCCATTGGCATTTCATTGGCATTGAGCCATGTCAGTCATACAATACAAATTGAAAGTTTTCCCATATTTACTTATGTATTTGTGTAACCAGCATTTTATTAGCTCCCAGGATGAACTGCATGCAATTGTACATACAGTCCATCCTCTTCAGATGTCCCAACCGCCCCCCAATTTTACTGTTAACCCCCGTGTCCCCTCCTCCCATGCCCCCTGCCATAAATTAACCTGGAGGCTCCGCTGCTTGACCCACAAAGTGAGATGGGGTGGTTCTAAATGAAATCCGCATTTTTGGTCTCCTCTCTGTTATTTTTGGTCTCATCTCGGTGCAGGATTGCTAATGTGGTATATTAGCTAGCGGCACGAGACACGTCTCATCTGTGTGGGGGCGAAGCTTGCAGACAGAAGACTGCCTACGTGTACGCATGTGCGCGCGCACACAAACGCACACACACACACAAAGCGAGCACACGGCTGGAGACCGCCAGCTTCCTGACACCCCTGACAGCAGAATCGGGACCTGCTGCGCCACGGGGCCCCTCCACAAAGACAGCCAGCAGCGGGGGCCATTCTTATCAAGCATGGCTGAATATCCAGAAAACAGAAATCTGTCCCAAAATACAAAGTTAAAAGTCTGCAGGAAATAGTGCCCAAAAAAAAAAATCAAAAATGATACAGTAGCTCAATGTGTAGTAGCGTAGGCATACACGTTGAGGGGGTTTGAATCCCACATTTGCTCTGTGTGTGTGGATTTTGCATGTTCGCCCCCTGCATTGCGTGGGTTTCCTCCTGCAGTCTGAAGACAGGCACCTTCATGAACTGGTGACTCTAAAATGCCCTTTTGTGTGGGACTTGTGATGGTGTTACACGCCCCTGGCTTTCTCTTATGGGCGCTCTGATATGCTGGGATCACCTTCAGCCCGGTGATGGCTGTCGTGACCCCCCCCCCCCCCCTTACCCCCCAAACTGAGACTCCAAGCTGCCAACACAGGCCCGAGAGCTTGCAGACGTCACACAGCTACGGAGGGGGTGGGGGGGAGGCAGGTGGCAGTGGGCTGCAGCACCGATGGAGCCATGAAGGGCATAAAACAAAAAGTTTCTCTACAATATATATCTTTCCTTCAGAATTTCTCTTTACAAGTTACCAGAAATTCAACATTTTGTATTTTACACAACTGACAGCAGAAATACAAAAATTACTTATAAAATTAATACTTAATACTTAATTTAACACAATTAATGTTTGCAGTTTACTGTCTGGATACATACCCTACCAGTCAAAAGTTTTTGCACACCACAGGTTTTTTTTTTTTTTTTTTTACCACTTTTCCATTTATTATGCAGCTATAAACTGCAGATGTTTTATTCTTGTTAAGCACTAGAACGTTAAGTGAACAACTATAAATGAAAATGTAAGTCAAATAAAACAAGTCTCCTTTATAACATGGAAAGAGTATGTAACAGTGCATGTCTGACATCCTATTAATTGGTTTTATGGTGATGGCATAGTCAAATTCTAGGCTGTCCTTTAACTTTAAACGCACTAGTTAACTGTTTCAAACCAATAAAAAAGAGCAGTATTTAATATCCCTTATAGAAAGAATGCCTCGAATTTTCTCTGGTAGACGGGGTTACTTTGATGTATCAAAGATATGACATTTTCTTGCTAATAAAGGTACTCAAATGGTGAACATACTGTAAATGTATTTTATAGCAAAGAATATTGAGTGTATTTTTAGTAAATGTTAATTGACATATAGTAACATGCAAATTTAGAAAATCTCAGTGTGTGCAAAAAACATTTGACTGGTAGCGTAGCTGCATTAAAATCTGAATGTTGTCTGTCTTTCCTGTCTGAACACCTTGCCACCTGTAGCATCTATGTATTTATTGCAGAACAATTACAGCACACCGATTTGCGTGATTCGCAGAGCTGGCGACGCACAGAGTAACGCCACGGGATAGTGAGAGAACCATAGCTCTTATCAGAGCAAGACTGCAGGTGGATGGATGGGGATGGGTGGGACTTGGGTCAGGGGGTGTGGTCTGGGTGGGGAATGGGTAAAGGCAGGATGGTGCTTACCAGAAGTACCACAGCCTCTGTATGGACAGGGCCCTGACGCAGCAGCGGGTGCCACAGCAATCCTCATATGACCGGCATCTGCAAAAACAAAGCCCAGTTACAGCTTCCAGCCAGAGCACAGCGCCGTGGTGATGGAGATTATAGGATGCATGTGGGCATTTCCACTTACACATCAGCTGATTAATCTGATGAATCTTATACTTCGTGCCTGTTGGTGTCCTAAGTAACTGCGGAAATCCCACACCAAGTGCACTAGTCAAAATGAGTGATCATGAACTTCATATTACCCTATGATGTTAATTTGTTATAGTCAATTTGCAGCCTCATATATTGCTCAGAGTAGAAAACCAGCATTTCTCTTTGGATTCCCACCCTTATTTTTTCCAGTACTGCTGAAAAACCCATTGAAACATCACCCATCCATCTGAATGCTGATTGAGGACCAAGAACTAAAGTCCATGATATGATTTTCCAGAACCTAGTCCACTGGAGAAGTTTTGGTCTGGGTATCAAAACTGCACCAGTATTTATGAACTGTACACTTTAAGAGGTATACGTTACTCAAAAAATTTGAGTAACGTATACCTTTTGATACATTTTTTGATACTCAAAAAACCATTGAACACACATATATGCTTTACGGTAATTAACCTCAGGGGTGTGGTAGCAGAGATGTTTGCGAGACACAAAATTAGAGACCGCCTCAAGTGTCAAGTCTCCATACTGGTTCCAGTCTGACAGTACTATTTATCAAAAATCAAAAAATGTGACTACCTATTTGTTTTTTTTCTATTAGTAACTGTGACTAAATGGGAATCACCACTTAAACAGTTTAAAAACTGCACGTCTCATAGTTCCTTAGGCTTATGTACATTTTTAAAGTAATCACTATTTCAAATGGCTTTGAAGCAATACAATTTTTGTAAGAACGTGAGCACTCTTCTAATGTAGATTTTGAACAGTTTCACAAAAATAACATTATGATGAAGACATTGCTTGCAGGAAACTTTGGCATAAATTGTTGGACCGTACATTTATGTACATATTGCTGTACTGAAAGCATGTCAGACTGGCTTTACTCTGAAGCCAAACCATGCCGGACATGCCAAACCATACCAGTCCCCAATTACGTAAAGTGATTTGATTGGCTAATAAATGAGTACGACCCAGATCTCGTTTGTCATGCTGCTAAAGTAATACATGTTTACAGTAAGTACACATCGTTCTAAAGCAAACTCCATGTTAAAAAGTTAAAGTGATGTGTGCAGTCGGTTTTGCCTGACGTCGAGCTTCTCCAGTCACTGTCATGGAGTCGGAGTCGAGTTGGAGAGTTGCAAGTGGAGTTGGAAGTCTATTTAAGAGCGATTTGAGTCCAAGATGCAAACTCGAGTCCCCATCTCTGTGGCGTACAATCTGGCCACATAGTATCAAACTGCTGACTTTGTTTTACATAAGCGATGGAGTCTGGCTCTGCTGGTAAGGATTAGCTTTCAGTGAGGACTTCCTACGAAGCTCCCATCCTCTCACAGTTAACGAGGGACAGTGGGTCGAAGCTGGGTGGTGCTCACGTGCCTGATGGCCGTGAGACAGTTTGGGAGGGAGATTAAATGGAGCCCAGCTGGAACTTGGATTGGCAGAGTGGATCCGAGACTGCGGGCATCGCCATGGGGGTCTCCCCAGAGCTGGAGATTCCTTGCATAATTTCTCAGCAGTTGTGCACAAGCTGAGGTCTTGATTATATATACAGCCACCACAGGGAGCCCAGATCACATGCTGGCTGAATGCAAATTCATTCATGGCCTGCTCAAAAATATCACTGTCCAACTATGAGCTTGGTGATCATTCTCCACAATTCCATGGACAGCAGGGGGAGCAGTAGTTAAGGCTGTGTGTGGACAACAGGAGATCTGCCATAGTACTCTTGACCAAAACACTTAGCCCGCATTTCTAACATTAAAAAAATCTCAGAAAATGCAATAGCAGTGTAAAACTTGTATATTAAGCGATACATACAAATATATAAATATAGGTTGGTTGTATTTTCATTAAAAATTGATTTTGGATGTTAAATAATCCGCTGTGTATGGCCACGCTTGGTAAACATATGCACACACACAAACATCTATCCTTATAGAAACATTCAATATTGTTCTTGCACCTCAAAAGGCCACTGATTAAAAAATAATGTGCTGGATGTGCTAGAATCTGGCTGTTCCCTCTGTTGGCTGTGATTCATTCCACAGCAGGGCAGAGACTTAGATACTTAATGCTGAATGCTAGCAAGATGTTGCCAATTGTCCTATAAAGGACATATCATAGCAGTCGCTGAAGCAGGGGCCGAAACCAGGGCGGATACTCCCTCCGGTTTGGGAATCATATGTGGTATTTTAGCCTGTGAGGAGTCACTGTAAAATGGATTGGTGCTGTGCTGCAATTGTTCAGCCTGTCCATTGTGAACACTGTGTATCTGGATCTTTATGAGAGATCTTCCTCACTGTCACCGTGTGCATTTGACAAAAACTTGTCTCAGAAATCTGCTGGTTCAGTAGAAGAGCGGTTCGCACATAAAACTGATTCGCTTTTGCTAAACATTTTCCATCAATTTCTCTTAGAATATTTCGCGACACCTGCTTCTCCAACCATTTCAGTGTAATGTTTGCAGTAAAGCATTATAAATGAAATCCACTCGATTTTAATGAACTATTTTTCTGTTTAATTGAGGAAAAATCACAGAAGAAACTGCCCGGTATGTACACAAATGACTGGAATTGAGACAAATCTGAAAATGAACTGTACACATAGCCCACATATTAAGAGAGAGCGAGACAGGAATTCCCCCATGTTAACAGCATCAAGGTTCTGCAAGGTTCGTCATCCATAATAGCTAAACACTTCCAGCTTCATTTTAACTAGGCTATTATTCACATTCCTACTGGAATTCCTACTATTGATTATATCAGTACAACTGTGCAGAATCCCAACTGTATTTGAATAGTTAATCAGCCGGGCTAATAAATAATGTAGTAGACACTCAATGGCCAATTTCCCCCTGTTTCTGTTTGTTGTGCATTAATGCCATCGAACAATATCTGCAGCTCTCAGCCCAACACTGATTACACACCTTTTCCTTCACTTTCACCCTCTCTTGCATTCCCAGTAATTTCCACCACTTTCTTGTTTACCTTTCTCAGTTGTCAAAAAGAGTGAATACACCAGCTATTTGCCGGATCTTTCATTCCCAGCTTGTCTGCTTAGATTTACCATTCAAGTGCTACAGGTATTTATCTGTCTGTATCAGTCTGCAATCTCAGTCATCGGAATCCACACCTGCAAGAAACAAACAAGCCTCCCCAGATCTGTCCACCAAAGTACTTCACTAATGAGAATCTGCATTTATGGCCTTAAGTGCTAATTAAGTCTTTTTCTGAGATCCATTTCAGATTTCTAGTTGATGAGGCCCTGTCATGGTTTCCTGGACATATAACAGACACCCACAGAAGTCCATTTGGCTCAACCTGGCCCCAGCACTGTAATTTGCACAGGGATATGACAACAGAGCGCATCCCCCAAGACAAATGTCAAAGGCTCCGACGGCCTCGCCTTCTAAAGACCCGTCATAATCATAATCACTGTGAGCTTTGCTGCGTCTGGAGTGATTCACTGAGTGCCCTTCTGATCCCAGCTGCCATAACTTCACCGTTAACTTCCTATTCAGATGATTTTGCTGTAAGATCCTTGCTTTCTGAACTGCCTGACGCTTTGCTGCTGATGAATTCACACAATCGTGGAACACATCTGTTGTTAAGTGACATCTTCACTATAACACAATATCTCTCAGTGAGAACTGTTGAAAGAGAAACTCTATTTATATACAGCTGAATCAATCGATTCTTTAGTAAAAGTCATGCAGGAACAGTTTTGTGTTCACTTAATATTTCACTCGAAGATTATGGCGTGATTGTTACTGAAACATGTTCATCTATAGCTTTCGGAGAGGATTTCGCTCATTTCATCTCCTATACTGTTATGTTCTTTTTGTGACATTTGTCACGTTTGTCTATCTCTGAATCGTGCTGATGCCCATGCAAATGTTTTTTTGGTGACATGGTCTTTTAATCATTAATCATTAGCCTCAAACCTCCAGAGTATTGGGCTAAATTCCACCCCCTCCAGTGTGTGTGGTGTTTACATGTTCTGGCCATGTTTGACCATCTGTGTGTGTGTGTGTGTGTGTCCTGTGGTAATTCTCTGATCTTATCCAGGACGCCTCCCATCATATACTGTAATCTTCGTAGGACAGACTCCAAGTTCACAGCCACCCCACGCTGGATTAAAAGTATGTCTCTCAGGGAGAATGAGCCTTTAAATCCTCAGCAACCAAACAGAAAGTTTCCACACTCAAAGTAGAAATACACTCTGATCCATCACAGGAGACACAGCACCGCCAGAGGTGACCCGTCATGCACCAGGCCCATTTTTGGTTCAGGTATCTGTCACACCATTCCCTGACCTGTTTAACACTCCCAGTGAACAATAGGCAACTAGTTATCCTGTTTGAGGACTGTATTCATATTCATATTGAGTTACAGTAAATGTAAAGGCCAAGGGAGTAGTTAGAGATGAATGGATAGAGGGACTGAGTCTTGGGGGGGGGGGGGGGGGGAAGGGAAAGGGGGGGGGGGGGGGGGGGGGGGGGGGGGGGGAATGGCAAACTATTCATGACTTAAGCCAATAAATGCACATTTATTTGGGGGGCTAAAAAGCCCCCTTAAAATTGGCCTAATAATACCACTGGTTATGGCTACTTTGAATGTTATTGTTAAAATGTTATCACAAGTTATAGAATTACACATTGTATTTAAAAAGATGCAGTGAATTGTTCAAAAATTAAGCTGATTCCAGTACCTTGTTCAAAAAGATTTCAGGAAAATCTAGAGAATCCCTGTCTACAAAATCAGGGAATTTTTCCCTCCACCTTTACCCCTTCTTAGACCCCCCACACTGGCTACTTAAAATGAGTAACACTGACTGCTCTTAGCCAATATCAGTGCAAGTTCAATACTATTTGCTGCTTATTTTTTGTTGAGTCCTTTGGGGCAAAAGCATGCAGATTGACGGTGCATAAAAATAAACCAAATTGAACTGAGCTTAATATCATTTCCGAAAAGACATGCCGAAGCTCAGATGTTACTTCAATCGACGTTACTCAAACGCTTTCAGGTGAAAAACTCTTAGTAGTTCACCAGAAAGATTAAGCTACACAAATTAATCTGGATACAACTTTGGGTTTTATGCTTTAACATGATTAGTGTCCTAATTTGAGTCTAGTCATTGCACCTCAAACCGTTCTGCTGGCAGCCAAACAGCAGCGTTTGACTGGGTAAGACTCCACCCAATCAGAGTCTTGCAGTGTTATCCTTCA
Source organism: Hyperopisus bebe (assembly GCA_026777045.1). Classification (NCBI taxonomy): domain Eukaryota; kingdom Metazoa; phylum Chordata; class Actinopteri; order Osteoglossiformes; family Mormyridae; genus Hyperopisus; species Hyperopisus bebe. Next base: position 12,323,869 of record JAODJW010000033.1, read on the forward strand.
CCAGAGGGATGGTTTTGTTGTTTCTGGAGTCCCAGTCAAAAATCCCCTCCCCCCAAAATGTTTGAGAGAGAAGATGAGTCAGAAGGTCATAGCTAGGTAAATTTTCAGCAGAACGTGCTGCTTCAGCATCTCCTAAATAAGGAAGGAGTTTATTTAATACTTTATGTAGTGACTATTTGGAGCCAACAGGGGGCCCCCAAACATGCCGGGCCCCACACAGATGCGTGCCTTGAGTGACGGTAAACACCACCTCTGCTCCTTCAGCAGGGCAAAGGGGGCACGTGGAAGCAGCATCCCTGGCCCCGATCTGTCATCCTTTCATAAAACAGGGCTCTGTTTAAACACGGAACCTAACCTTCCATCCCACCCTAACCTCCAACTGCCAGCCACAGACAGACGGACGCCAACAACAGCTTGGCTTCTGGTCTGCGGAATCGCTTTAAGAGCAGGAAGGTCGCTAAGTGGAATTTGTCAGTCATTTGCATAAGAACTGCGTTGCACCTTCATAGCACTCCAAGTCAGAGGTACCTAATTCCACCACAACAGAAATATACAGTCTGTTTTCAGCCTGATAACTTATTTTGTGGATTATTTTAATCTGAAGGTACTCAAGAAAAAAAATATGGAACTGTTTCTAAAAATATTTTTAAAAACATTATGTGGATGCGTTAAAAACATGCATATTCATAAATTTTGTAGATTTATAAACACAAGTTCTGTCTTTATTGGTAGTGTTCCGACCGGGATTACTAAAACGGTGCAGAACACCACTATCTAAATACCCAGTAGCTAATTACTTCACTTGGCAATTTTAAAAAGGTCACATAACACAGTTTAAAATAATGCAAATTTTTTGAAAACTCACATGTTGGAAAAGCTGCCACCAATGTACCCGTGACCTGTAAATTAGCCCTGTGGTGACAGCCAGTCCCTGTCAGAACCAGATGCTTCACGAGCAGCAGCCCCAATTGGACCGTGCATCGGTGCTGGCCAGACCCAAAGAAAATGTAGAACACAGAGAGAGAAAGAAATAAATGAAAAAAGCAGAGGCAGGCAGTGAGATGAATGGAGGAGCTGACTGACCCAAAGACCAGACAGAATTTACAGCTGAAAGGTGAATTGTTCCCAGTGCGCTGAAAGTCTAACAAGTTTCACGTGTTACTCTGTCTGAGCCTGTTCATCAATCCTGGCCCTGGGCAGGCCAACGGACATTTCACTGAGGTTCATACACCGGTCCTGGGGCCTGGTCCGCTGGGGTAGTGATGGGCAGGTAATTCAAAGATGAACACCCTTTCGACACCGGTCAGTAAAACATGGCAGTGCTGGGGTATGAAATATCTGCAGGATTTTTCAGGAGCTCCACCCCCCAGCACTCCGACCCAGATTTTGTTACCTCCAGTCTGACAAACCCAGCCTGGCGTGCTGGAGTGGGGGGTGCCAGCGAAAACGTTCATCTAGGGTGCCACATGCTTCCACTGGCACCTTACTGCGTATGGTATCTGTAGTGTGGATACACCCTCCTCTTCCCCATTCTGTAATGTTCAAGACCCTGCCTGTCACCTCACGAAAACAGTCAATGGTTCCTTCCCTGGGTAGAGGGGCTTTTCCCACAGACTGAATACAAATAATTAAATTTTTTTAGCAGTTGCTTTTATAAAAAGTGACATATTTTTGTGAGAAAGCAGAGTCAGACAGTCCTAGGGTCCACTCCTTCCCGCACGGCGGTGGGGGGCTGGGGTGCCTACTGAACCAACTGGTTAGCTGGCTCTTTTTTGCCAGGGGGTGAATAATCTGCCCCCTGGTCTTATGAATCCCAGCCCCTCCCCCCTCATTCAACAACATGCCACACACACATGTAGGATCTCAGGGTGGGCGTATGCCTGCACGCTACGGTGGGGAGGGCCATTTACAAGGCCTTATTCACTGTGCTGTGCGGCCTTCTGCCTCCCCCTGTTTTAATTGCACTTTAGTCATCACATACCAGTATACACAGTTGGGGGGCCTTGGGGGATGGGGGCTCTACTCAGAGGATGGTGGTCTCACTTGCCTCTGCGCTGCTGCCGCCCCTCAATTTTACTCACACCGTATACATTGAGGGTCTTGATGGGGTGGGGGGGGGGTGATGTGGAGGAGAGCTGTTCACAAGCAGTGCTGAGCTGGCCGATGGTAAAGCAAACACACAGCAGTGGCACAGCAGTGCATTCAAACCATGATTCTGCTTGCTAAGGCTGCCGGACAGGACAAAAGTTAAAAAAAGGAGCTATTAGGGGTTAAGGGCCTTGTTCAAGGGTCAACAGTGACATCACTCTACCAACTTTGGGAATTGAGCCAAAGACCGTTCAGTCAGTAGCTTAGCGTCTGAACCATGGGCCCAGCACTGACCTTAAACCACCAAAAAATAATAAGGGTCATGGGGTGGGGGGGGGGCTATAAGCTATTCCAGATAGCGTAGGGCACAAGGCTAGTTGGGATTCCAACCTATTGCAGGCAACAGACACATGCAATGCACTATGGAATTTCAGAAATTGAAGCTAAACATGCCATATCCTCATTCTGTTACTTTCAAGACAATCATGCCAGGAGGAGTAATTCACTCAAATAAATTCATCAGAGTAAACTGATTGCAGGAATTAGTCTGTGTTTTAGGTCCCCTCAGCTGTTAATCATACGCTGTCGATTTGATCAACCACCCCCCCCAAGAGAGGCACTGAGGGCGAGGCAGCCTGTGCTAAAAGGACAGATCTGAATCTCCCCTTTGGAGGAAAATTGCATTCAATTGCATTGAAGACATCCCCTGAAATGCCAGGGGGCATAATGTCAGATGAAACAGGAAGTAGAGGCACCCTGAATGAACCGAGGGCACAATCCAGCTTGGTTTCCATCGGCAGGAATGCCCCACCAGCACTGATCTTAAAAGTGATCTTCAGCACAATTGTCGGCTGGCTTTAACCTTTCCTGGGCTTGTTTACAACACAGTGGAGGTCCCCGTCTTTCTGTGGCAATCTCTCCTCCTCCAGATGCAGGTGGACAAAAGCAGGCAAGTCTGGCGACAGTGGGGCAGGGGCAACTGCATGGGTGTCGCCTGGGAACTCTAAGCTTGGACCAGGGCCTGTCACCGACCCCGGGGAGATGGTGTTAATGAAGTCCAGCTGAAAGGAATATTGCGGTTTCCAGAGAGGCTCTGGTGCTCATGCTGACTGTCGCTGTTTTCGGATGACTGCTCCCGGCTGCGGAATGCTCGATCCGGGGACTTAAGTGACAGAGTCTCACACAGACTATTTCCACCACTGGTGAGAGTTTATTTTAAAGTGCTGTCAGTAGTATGAGGAATGTGTGGTAATAGCAGGCGGGTGAGTGGGCTTCATTAAACACTCTTTTCACACACAAGCTGCACACCAGCCGCACACTGTCATAGACCAACAGCTAAATAACCAAGTGCAGCTTCTGCTACTTCTCCCCAATGCTGCCTCACTCCTTTGACTTTAGGCAGCATTTCATCCCGAACGGTCAGGGAGACTTTTCAAGTTATTTTTCCCAAAATGCATCAGTACATTCTGATTGGCGCAGACAAATTTGCAAATGTAAACATCTGAAGCCACCCGGGGAACCCAAATATTTGTGTCAAGATGAATGATGTGAAAATGAACAGACAGACACAAAAGGTACATGAATGTTCAAAAACCTAATTTAATAGATTGGAAATTAATGGAATACAATTTATGACACATAGGTGGGGAAATCCATGGTAGACTGGCATGGCGCATTACAAGCAACCTTTTACATGAAGTACAGTTTCTGCTATAAATTCCAGTTGTGCCAGATGTGTGAAAAACACTAAACAGACCCAGTGGAATAAACACCCTAAATTGCTAAATTGCTGTGATTCACCAATAAAATCATTGTCCCGAAGTCTAATCCACCACGTATACCTATGAGTCATACGGAGGGTGTGGCCATGCGGATTAGAATGCTGTATCTGTGATCATTAGGTTGCAGGTCCAAATCTCATGGTTGACAGAGTGAATTCACCTTCAGGGATCCTTGACCTGGCTTTCTTAGAAGTGGCTAATGCTTTGAATAAAAGCATATGCTCAGGATATTTACACATAAACATGACCCTGCAGTAGGAGAACAGCTGCTATCACTTTCATATTCACCCTGTCATGCAGAAAGAATTATGTGTTTCTGAGGGAGACAAGGTGCTTGACAGTGACTCCATGAGTGCAGCATTGGATAAATGGCTCCTCTGTGGCTATAGAGAGTCTGCTTGTACATGCGGGCAACATCCCTAGCATGAATCTCGCTTTCTGCTCCCAGCAAGGATCAACTGCTCAAGTGGCTTTAATTACTTGACGGCTTCGGTGGAGAGGGGTTCTGAGCCAAAAACGTTCGGTTACGATTCCGAGTGAAGACGTGCCATCCTCTTAGTCATCCAATGGCTCTAACCGACACAGTGTCTTTTTTTGGAATCTGAACACCGAAGAAAGTAAACTTGATAGTTCTGATCTAAGTTCGTATTTTAAAAAATGCTTCTGACAATTTCCTATCTGCCTCAACCTTTAAATAAAATGCTTCAAGGCCCTTTTCCCCTTCAAGCCTGTATTCTTCTTTTTACATCCGCGATTCCTTCCCGGTGAGCAAAGGGAAAGATGAAATCCATTTATTAAATTCCCTACAAAACAACAGGCCTCGGACACCTGCTTCCAATCTAATTTATTCGCTGGTGTTAAACAACACAAAGACCACAATTAGAAGTTCGCTTTAAAGCCTCTGTACGGCTCAGGGGTAAAATCCTTATCTAAGACACGGATACCTGCTGAGAAGAACGTGTCTGTGAACAGATCCAATCGTTATTCACAAAGTGAGTGTGGCGCCGTTAAATTTAATTTCACAGCAGGCATCGCAGACAGCTGATAGTATTTATTAGGCAAAATGAGTCTTACGGTATATCCTATGGATATCTTTCAATGTTTTATCTAATTGAAGCAACAGATAAAAAGATCTGGAAATAAGTCTGTTATTTTCACTGCATCAGTAACCTGCGGGCTCTTATATTCTGCATATACTCCTACGTACTGAATATCTTCAACTGTGAGCAAGAGTGATGCATAGATGCCATATATCTGGTTTGGCTCAGGTACACAGTGGCAGGCTTTCTGTCACAAAGTCTTGCATCAGTGCAGTGTATAGCACGCTGTACCGAGCCTGGACGTCCTGAAGGCAGTCTGAAACGGGGCCTAGTCTGGATTTCAGCACGAGCAGCTTGACTCAGAACTGGAAATGCCTGGAAATCACTAAAAGAATTAAACTGTGTTTTCATTCAAGATATGTTATATTTGCAATATCACCTGATTTGGAAGACATTACAGCCACTCCTCATATTACAACGTTCCAATAAACCTATCATAAAGCATTAAATATCTTAAGCTGAAAATGCATTTTAATACAGTAAGATGTTGTACTGTAAGTTGCTTTTGATAAAAGTGTCAGGCAAACATACGAAAAGGCAATGAGGCCTAATGTGTCCCTTACTACTGGATATGCACATATTAGTTTTTAGTGGATAATTTGCCAAGGTGAAAGGCCCTTGGGGCATTTGGAGGAGGTCCTGTCAGAGCAGTGATGGAAAAGCAGCATTTCAACATAACTCACCCTCGGATGCCGGAGCCCCACGCTCCAGCTAAGTCAGCAGAGTCAGCGTGGATCTCGCTGCCAGCTTAATCATCAGCAAAATAACATAACCGGGAAAGAAAAGCAGCCACATTCAGGCGCTCTGTCGACTGAAGGTCAGGCATGAAGGTGGGCGTCCTGACTTTAAAAAAGGCAGTGCCCTGGACACCCTGGAGAGCCTTCAACACCAGGCCACAGGCATGTAAAGACAAGCTAATCAAATACCAGTCAAATGAAATTCTGGAGTAAGACCTTTTCAGACTCTTTGTGCATTTCTTCTTGCTGCCTCAGGGGGCGCTATTCAGTAGGGCTGCCAATCCATATTTACCAGCAAGCAGTTTAAAATAACCCCAAAAGGACTGAGTTTTGACACGTACCGCAACTGATCAATGGCTTCCTCAAAGAAATGTAAAACTACATGTACCATAGGACATTTCTACTCTCGGGTCCAACAGCAGACCCTTTTGGAGCCCAAAAAATATTTAGGCCCTTAAACACCATGCTACTACGAGTGTCTGTATGTTGGTTCATAGGCTCCTACTGACCACTGTACTGCAGTACCTTTACGTGACCCCCCCCACCCCAAATGCCTTGAGTGAAAGTCCCAGGGTTATGGGCTACCCTCCCTGGAGAAAGCGGGGCTCAGCTGTTACAAAACAGATACAACCAGTTTTTTCCAACATCCAAACCATAAATTTGTGTGGGGACCCCCAAGCATTGAAGGCCACAAGCAGTCATTACACTGGGGGGGGACAAAATGACAAACTCGCACCTTGATACAACCCCTAAAAGCAGCTATACTGAGATAATTTCCCATGCATTATTTTGCTTTTTGCACAAATAGCCGAAGGAATGAAAGGACTGAGAATGACCTGTCCTTCAACCCCAAAATGGAGATGAAATGCTCGCCTCGCATAAACAGCTACAGAGATTTCTACTGGATCCCTACCAATGCAAAATTGTCACATCAGATCAAATTCTTTCTGGAATGAAAAAGGCTACCAAACTGACAGCAGGGGGAGGAGAGACACAGATACGTCACATCCGATTCAGGGAGTTTGACTCATGTTCACACATGTTCTTTTACCCAAAGCAAGCTGGCATGAAATGTTGGTGTTTGGCTTTAAACAGCGATAACTGGGTTAGAAGATGGGCAGGAGTTTGTCTTTGGCTACCTCTGGATGGAGTTAAAGGTCTTGCTCAAAGGCCCAACAGTGAAATCATTCAGCTGACCCAGATATTTGAAATGGTCCTGATCATAGATACCACACCCTAACCCACTGAGCCACATCCCACCCCAATATCCCAGCCGCCCATTTGGTTATTGTTTATTTTTTCCTCTCTCTCCTCTCAGTCTTGCCCCAAACTGTTACATCTTAATCATGAAACTTTCTCAGATAAACTTACTCCTTGCTGCCAAGTTTCCAGGATGTGTGATTCTGCTTCCATCTGGGGAAAAAAATGTCAGTGGGATGCTTGTGCACTCAAAGATTCTCCCAGGACCTGGATACCTGAGAGAGTCATCCACACCAAATGCTGAGGCGGATTCTGGTGGATTCTCAGCAAAGGAGGTTGGGTGGTACAGGCCTCGTTTCCCAACCACTTCCTATATTTATATTTTGGTTATAAAGTTGATGAAGAACAGCAGCCAATCACAGTGAAGATGAATGACATCATCAAGATGACCATGCCCGACTCATATCTCAATCTCTTATCCACTGCTTCCCATCACAGCCATTTCAGGAGTCCTGCCTTCAATCATCGCCACAGCAAAACAGACAGGGGGAGCCATGAACCGGACTGTCTTCCTTTGGCGCATGATATGAATGCCGCCCATGGCGCTGTGTCCAGGGGCCACCTGTACCTGTTCTGAAAATGCCAATCTCTCCCCTCGATTCAGCCATGTTGTAGTTTGCTTCTATTTAAAATTGGTTCCTGTGCAACAGACCACTGCCTGTCTCCTGGGGGGCCTCCATTCTCCATAAAACTCCCACGCGAAGCTCTTTCCAAACCTGGAATCCACGGCCCCCTCCATCATTAACGGGGGTTCACATAAGGGGGCAGAGTTTAACGGTGCGATCCCAGACCCACAACAAAACCATCACGTCCTTCATCCAGGGCCACAGACCAGCGTTAGAAATTGGCAACATTATGTTATTGCTCTTTTTCGCAACATGAATCAGAGAGATTTCCTGTGAGGTGCTACCCTTTTATGAGGCCTTTTCAGCTCTTCCCAAAAGGGATTCAATCTGAACTGCATCCAATTGTACTGGGAAAAAAGAAAGAATGAGCTACTCAATAACTGCAAGCAATATGTCTTTATCTGTCTTATTTGCCCATTTATGATGGTGCTGAATAAATAATTGGCCTGTAATAACAATCAGTGTTTTACGAATGGTGGCATGCGACCACAGAGCAAGGACACGGTGCCTTCATGCATGACTCATTGAGTGAATATGTATGTGTGCAACCGGCGTGTGGAGAAGCCCACTCAGTGTTTGCCAAGAACACCTCAGGATCAATATCATCCTCACTGAACAGGGGGGTAAGATACTGCAGGCCAGCAGCTCCTCCAGAGCACAAATATAATTATGCCCGAAAAAATGCCATGGCACATTAGTGAAAATATTAGCTGGATCTTAGTATTTCTTACAGCTTTGTGAAAATGCTGAAGGTGCAGTAGACATGAGATGAGTGTGATAAATTACTCTGAAATTACTCTGAAATTTATCTGGATTTCTATTTACGTTTATTTATTTCTAGATATCAACTCACCCTGGTCCCAGATTTAACTAGCAATCTTTGTTTACATAACAGGATCACTGTGCTTATTTAAAACTGGTGCTCCCGTTGTAATTTGCCCAATTTACAGTCCATTCTTGGCCATTCAGGTTGAAAATAAACTTTCGGCTTGACACACTTTTGTTGATTTAAGCAGAAAGACACTCAGTTTAGAACATAAGAAACTGAACAAAGAAATTTACAAATGAGAGGAGGCCATTCGGCCCATCAAGCTCGTTTGGGGAGAACTTAACTAATACAGTAGCTCAGAGTTGTTAAAATCTTATCTAGCTCAGATTTGAAGGAACCAAGGGTTTTAGCTTCCGCTACACTAGCAGGAAGACTATTCCATACTCTAACTACATGCTGTGTAAAGAAGTCCTTCCTCATATTTGTTTTAAAATGTTCTCCCACTAATTTCCACTTATGGCCACGAGTTCTAGTATTTAAACTAATACTGAAATAGCCATTTGGCTGAACAGCATCCACACCTGTTAGAATCTTATATACCTAGATCATGTCCCCATTTTGCTCAAAGCTAAACAGATTCAGCTCAGCTAACCTGTCCTCATAAGACATTCCTCTAAGACCAGGAATCATTCTCGTAGCCCTCTGTTACACCTTTTCTAAGGCAGCAATGTCCTTCTTCAGGTATGGTGACCAAACCTGCACACAATATTCTAGGTGGGGTCTTA
>JAODJW010000033.1:12365388-12376940 GCA_026777045.1 Hyperopisus bebe
ACTCTGTAAGCACTGGGTCAGTGCTTATAGATAGATGGATGTTGTGAAACAGCTGCAAGCTAATGACAGCCAGGGTCATGATCTATTACGAGAATATGATGAAAACTATGAAAATATGATGACAGGTTGGGAAACTGCAGAAAGACCATAATGGGAAACCCCAAACACTTTCACGTGTGCGTGGCAAATGTTACTACCGCAAATACATTCATGGAATGACTGATTAGAAAGTAATGATTTGGTTCTAATTACATGTCAGCTTCCAGAAGTTTTAATTAGCGTTTGACACAGGAGTTAGGAAAAAAGGTGTATCCAAGTGCTGGCCTTACCACATGTCTGTTGCTGTGCTTATTGGCTCATAATTTAGAATCTCTGGAGCTGTAAACAGAAAAAGGTAATTACATTTTAAGATAAAATTATAAAACTGCAAAGCCCTAGAACAGTCATGTGCCAAAAACAGACAAAGCCCACACAGCTGGACTCCTGTCATTAGAACATGCTCCTTTTCCTGGATTGAGTAAGCACCAACTTACCCACGTACTCGGGTGTGCCCATGATTTCCCGTAGCTCCTGGTTGCTGCTCACCATGCGTGACAGCCCAAAATCCACTATCTTTATGTCTCCAAGGGGAGAATCGCTGGTCAGAAGGATATTCTGCGGCTGAGGTATGATGAGATGGATGTCAGAAAAAATATATGTACAGCATTGTTTATTTGTAATATGTGTAGAAAACTCTCTATTAACGTCTGTTCCTCTAAGAGAGCTCAATAAGAGACATTTGCACAAAGACTAATCCCTCTCTTTTAGGTGGCCCAACGTTTCTACCTAGTAGAAGATCCCTGTGTGTTAGAGGTCACACCCACTAACCTTGAGGTCCAAGTGCACCACACTGTTCTTGTGAAGGTAGGCGATACCCTCCAAAATTTGCCTCATCAGCCTCCTCACGTCCTCGGGCTTGAAGGCTTCATCCCGCTCGGCAACGCACTGGTTAAATATTTCTCCCCCGGCAGCACTGTGGGCAAACACACAGACACATACAGTACATCAGTACACCACACAGAAAGCAACCAGCGGCTTGTGTGGACTCCAAACCTATTACAGAAGCTCAATATTCATAAAATCACTCATTGGAGTTCTGAATGTCCGGGGTGGGGAAGGGGGAGGGGGATTAAGGGGTCATGAAAGGTGGGGTGATCTGGATCATATATGTGCCGGGTTAAGAGATGGTCTCTCATTCCAAAGACACCCCGAGACCAAGTGAGCCACTACCAAGTGATACAAGGGGGTGTCATTAGTTCTCAGCATTAAAGCAAATGGACGACGATGGGGGGAAAAAAAACAGTATTTCCTTTTTCACATCCACCAGCTCACAAGTTTGCTTGCAGATGGCATGTGGCTTTGGGAGTGCTGGCACTTTCACTTCCACCAACAATCCTCTTCCCCCTTTGAAAAGGTTAAGAAATTTCCAGTCCTATTATCACTAAACACTTAAAAACTAATCTCAATCTCCCTCAACATCCTAAAAATCACAGGTACCAGCTACACATTTTAATAAATTATTTTGTGGTCATTTTCAAACCCTTAAATTGTGTAAAGCTTGCAAGTCTTCTATTCCTTACAATAATAATAATAAAAAACATACTAAATATGACAAAAATGTCTGAAAAAGCAGGTGTTTGCCTGCACTGATTAGGCCAGATTCCCTATAGGGATTAGGAAACACTAAAAGGATGGATTGTGCAGACAGGGTGAACAGGGTCACTTCCTGCCATTCTAAGAGCCAGCTGGAAGCTTGGTGCCGAGGGAAAACAGAGCAGCTCAGACCCAAACTGTTTATGGTGTGGGCTGGAGTCACTGCTGCAGTGGGATGGGGGCTTATGCTCCAGGTTATCCAGGGTCAGTGTTACTGCTGCCAATCCCTAATCTGGTTCGCCACACAGGCCGGTCCCTAAGTGGTATTTCAATGGTGTGAGGTTGGGTAAGAGCCTCCTGTCCTTGTTTAAATACACACAGTAACAGACTTATGCAAATGATAGTATGTCAGAATGTGAGAGACTCTGAAGAGCAGAGATAGTGAGCCTGTGGTCGACTGGCAGACAAACAGGTTGTGTGCAAAGGGCACCGCATCCTGGGTCTACTGGAACCTGACTGTCTCCTGGGCTTATGAAAAAAAATATGGGATTCTATAAGTTTTAAAATGAGAATGAGATTCATGTTACATTCAAATTTGACCATACATTCACCAAGAAATTTCTGTAAAATGGCAGCTTGGAAATGCAATTCCCTGCATAACCACTAGGTGTCTACATGGTGACAGACGAGTGGGATCACCCGATCGGAAAGCCTTGTGTGTTTCAGCTGTCTGTTGGCTTACTCCAATTGCTGCGGTCACTCACTAATTACACATGGAGAATAAGCACATTGAGGATGGCTTGGGAAAATATTTTTCGGCCGTGTTTAAAGTTTTTGCTTCTCAGAGACTCGACTCAGGTCTTTTCATTCGGAGGTGGTCCTCCACTACCCTTTTAAATCACATCCCAGTACCATACAAATTTATGCCAGGCACAACATGGCCACCCAGCTCACAGAATGCTAAAGTTAAAACTTCCAAGCCCCTCCTGAAGATCTGGTCCCCCCGATGACTGGCAGAAATGACACTGCTCTGAATAAATGTGAGTTCATGCAGACGCCAACAGCCTGAAAAGTTTGCAGGGTGTCACCCACCCTCTCGGAAAATGGCTCATGGTCAGGGCACCCCGTGCCTCTCCGTACAGTCTTGGGATGAAGGAAAATGCAGACGTTTCTCCTTCTGCACTGGCCAGCTGTAATTATAGTCGAGTGCTGCCAGGTTTGTACAGTTTGTACAGAATGGAGAGAGGACAGAAGCAAAGACTTTGCGGAAGCAAACCACAAACTCCAGGTATTAAATTTAAAAACACAAAAAAAAGAGCCTAGCACTGGTTTTCTCAAGTGCCCTCTATTCTCTTAGATCCCATTAGTATTGTCTGTTTTTACTTTATGGTCACACCCCATAGCTTTCAAGACCAGTTACCACCATCAGACTAAGATACAGCCTATGACTGACAGGGGAGGGGGGAACAAGCTGAAAATGAAAACCTTCTGGTGACCCTGAGAAAGGACCTGTGGCACTGTAACTTGTCAGAGTGTGGGGGTGAAAGGGTCCATTATTCTCCTAGCATGGCCTCCCTTAGCTGCTACGTTTCTAGGTCGTGTGCGACTTACGGAGGCTTTTCACTGGGCTTGTGTGCAGAAAAGGCGAGGCTGGGTTTAAAAGCTTATGAAACATCCCAGAGGGTTTACGACTTACAGTAAAGTACACCATAAAGATCAACACACTTTATTATATTTCAGATATATGACGGAGAGAACAGCGGAAACACTGAACCTTACACCTACATTAAACTGAAGCCCTCTTTGCAGTTTAACTGGAGCAGCTGTGTCAGTACTAACTTTCACTCTTCTAGCTTTGGCAGTGGGTGGGGGACTTCAGTGGTTTCACATGACATCCTCAATTAAATCATCCTACACTACAGGACATCCATTTCTGGGGCAACAGAGGAAGCGATTCATCAGGGTCTTTTGCTGAGACTGATTTAGCTGACCGTCGTCCTATCCTCCCGCGTCCTGCTGGTCAGCAGCAGCTGGTAAGAGACTGAAGATGTTGCAAACAAAAAGGCTTTAACAGAGGAGACTAATGGAGCCTATGTAGTGCGTGACGGGCACCAGGGAGCTCTGTAAGGGCTGCTGACAGGGTTGTCCCCCTCAGGATCTGTAATGAATCACACAGTGTAGTTGAAGAAAACCCCCTCACTTCGCTTCATTTCCCCTTCCCCTCTCCACCTCTGATGTACTGGGCCAGCCAACTAGAGTCCTCCGGGCTCACGTGCGGCCGCAGAATAATACCGCGCCCCCCCCACAGCTGTGCGTACGCCTTCATGGTGCTGCGCAGACAGGAGTTTCCGCGATCCGCCCTCATTTCCATTACACCGCAGGCTGGCCTGGCCTGGGGCTCCGTTTAGCATACCACAGCTTCCGCATGAGAAAGACCCTCCCTTCGAGACTCGCTCTAACCAGCCATCTTTTTCCCATCAGTGAGTTGATGGCAGCCATCAGAACCACACCCAGGGATTCCCCGCACAGAAACTACATTAATGCAGAAAAAAAATAGCTCCCTTACATTTTGAGCTTAAACTCTTCAACTGACCTCCACACTTGCATACAAGTAATACAACACAAATTCTGAGCCTTATACCTAAAATTTGAATAGCTATTAAAAGTCCAATAAACAGAACAGTGCATTTTCCTCAGTACTCAGACTCGGCATTCTGACCACACACAGACGCAACAGCCTCGCTGAAGTGTCCAAGTCTATTTCGAGATCTCGCTTTGTTTACGTAAATGCATTCGGGTGGATTCCAATAAAGCAGTCTTAGCTTAGGAGGCTAATCTGTCAGAGAAATTAATCAGCTAATGTGCTGCTTGATCCTCATTAGACTTTAATTATAGGCAGTTTGTCTAAAATGAATGGCTGGAACAGCAACAGGCTCAAGGGTAATGCTGGCTTTGGCTGGCAGACATTAACGTTCAATTTTGTGACTTATATCTTCCATCTATTAACTTTAAATTTTGCCCCACTGATTGAAACATATGTTTGCAATAATGTTATACAATGTTATTTTTTATGCGATTAAATCATTCAAATGAATATCTACTGCCTTAACCAAATTAGTGCTGTCCCAAATGATTATTCTTTAAACGTTTAATCTAGCTATTATTTTTTTTGATTATTCAACTAATCTAACAACTAATTTTTCGATCTGATGATGAGAATAATTGCTTATCAATAAATTTAAGTCAGTCATTTAATACAACAATTCACTCCCCCACTCACACACATAAACCTGAAATTCTCATTAACATTTCAATTTATTAAAACATTTCTTAAACATTTGAGCAGGGCTATTCAACTCACGGTCCTCAAAGGCCGAGCCCTGCTGATTTTCCAGCCTTCCTTTACCTGTGAGCCAGGTGTGAAGCCTCTGACCAATCAGAATCAGTAATTATTAAACTATCTACCTGGGAGAACTGAAAACAAGGCCTGGATTTGGAATAGAGGGTCTGAATTGAATAGTCCTGCATTAAAGCATTATTTAAAAAGGCAAATCTTAAGAGATTCAATAGGATTTCTATGTTAGACTGAAGATAATAATCACCACAATAGTTTGTACTTAATTATTTCAGTACAACATTTTGACTTTAATGTTGAAATAGATGCTAAAACATGGAATGATTTCATAACTAGAGAAACATGTTTTTAACAAACACTAGCAAAGGTAGCTTATAGTTAAGCTTATTTCAGTGAGCAAAGAACGATTTAAGGCTACAGTGTGTAAGAGTAGTCGTAAACGATAATTTATCTCACTCAAGTGACAGAATAAGTAAACAGAAAATATAAAATGGCTGAAACAGCGTCACTAACGTCAGCTACAGTAGAGGTGCAGAAAAGGTGTCATGACCGAAGTATTCCTACACTTTGGTAGACCGCGTGCGAGCCTTTTTTGCCACGTTTCTCCAGAGGCTCCGGAGCTCTGCTGATAGATGCAGCCATGTTGCCTCGTGCGCGGGGGTGGGGGTCGCAGAGGAGGTGGCCAATTTAATTTTTGCAGGGTAGTAGGTGGTGTCTCATTAATATTTGTAAGAGAAGTGCTACATGATTGGCCAGTGCATGCCTTACAAAATAGCGGGGTGGTGCTGGCACCGGCGATATTAGACAAATTAGATTGGCTTTACAAAATAGTGTGGCGCTACTGGCACCGGTGATAGACAAAGCTATATCGGAATTCAATATATAACTGATATAGTTTTAACGGTGCCAGCAGTGAAACAACTAGCCAGCTTATTAGCAGAATAACTTTGTATTGTAAATGAAAACCATGCCGCAGGTCCAATAAATAAAATGTTGTTGGTCTCGAGTGGCGAAGAGATCATCAGGTAGACAGTAAAGTTCAGTTACTAGCAGACTGTTTTATTGCGCGATTCTTAAAAGGACAGTGTTAATGTGCTCCTGAAGGGATAAAGTACTTTCCCTTACAATATGTTTAGCTTATCACTTAGTGCATTGCAGTCACAAAACATTTACGTAGTTTTACAGAACGACACAAATTCCACGTCGACGCATTTTTATAATCAACGTTGATTACGTCGAATAATCGTCCCAGCCCTAAACCAAATTAAACCTTCCCTCTAAAGCATGGTTCTTTTGCAACAAATTAATTTTATTGACCTCAAAACGACTGGTTTCCTCTGTCTGAGACTAACTACAGTCCCAACCAAAGCCCATACAGTTCATTGACCCCTCATACATTGATTGCTGCAGGATGTACAAACCACCATTGTGGGGATTTTAACAGGACTTTGCGTTTTTCATAATTTCTGTCCAACATAAATCCCTTTCAGTCAGAGGGAAAGGAGTTGTTAGACTGTCATTTTGCTGGATTTTGCCATCATCAGCTTCAGTGTTCCTCCACTACCTCACTGGATAGTTACGTTTATTTAGCAGCCGGTTTTGTCCAAAGTGACGTACAAGAGCGTGATGCAGAAAGCTTGGGGTCAGAGAGTAGGGTCAACCAGCATCCCTGGAGCAGTTGGGGTTAGGGGCCTTGCTTAAGGGCCTAACCATGATATGGTTACTTTTCTGGCCAGGCAACATTCAACCCAGTAGTATCCTGTACATATGTACGACACAGAGCTGGAAGAGGCCACCTGGTTGAGTAGCTTTTACTATTAAAAGCTTTTTTGTTCACAATTCATCTATATTTTGAGACATACATCCATGCATTTTTCATACCTGCTTGTCCTATGCAGGGTTGTGTAAATGTGAAGCCCATTCCAGAAGCTACTGGTGCAATGCAGGGAGAATCCAGGGCCCAGCGGACACACCACTCACATACACACATTCATACATACGGACGATTTAACAACTCCAATTCACCTTAGCATGTTCTGGGACTGGGAGAGGAACTGGAGAACCTAGAGAAAACAGCATTGTAGCTGTTAGTGATTTTTGCTAGTTTTGAAGCTTGCCCTAACCAGACACGCAGGGTCAGCATAATTCCTTTCATGATCCATTAAGTCTGAAAAAGAATGGTCTTCTGCATATGCTGTCCAAACAGCATGGGCTGAAATCTTATATATGACTTACTGTACTCAATTCCCTGGAAGAGGCCTAGCAGTAGCCTTTCCCACACTGCGCAACCATCTCCAAAGGATTAGAATGCAAAGTGTCTTAGCACCTCTCAACAACAGCCTGACAGTTGCCCTCTGCGCCTGGAAGACTTTGCCCTGTCGACACTGATCGAGGTGCCTGATTGTGCACATTGCTCCCACATGACTACAGATGCAACATGTTGTTACTGGTGCTTTCACGGTTTGCCTGAACAGTCGTAAATGCAGCACAGTAGCTGTAAAACCAGCCATATCCCCTTTGTATGGGGAAACATGACACCAGGTGCAGCTTCTGCAATTTGTCCTTTTAGATCTCAGAGGGTTCGAACGGCTATGGCTCAAATCACTGAGAAAATGACACCCATCAACACAGGATGTGTGGAGAACTGAAGAAACACACCCAAACTTCATTCATAGATGAAAACCGGCAAGGCTGCTGGTGGCATGGCTGGAAATACGACACGAGGTACGACACCGCCATGCTGCGGGAAGCATTCCCCCCATATATAGCAGGGAACGCACATCCTCCGCATCTGCTGCCAGCATGTACCAAACTATCCCCCCGTCTCGGAAGCATCTGCCAGGGGGCATCAGAGCTGGTTTACCAGCGTCATCCGGGAATGGCAATGACTCACAATAGATGGGACTCCAACAGAAAAACGTGTCAGCAAACCAACACAGAAAGCAGCAGGATGTCAACCCAAGTGGGAGTGTGCTTCTGGAGGATTTCTGCCTTTTCTCATGACTTTACGTGTACTCACAACTCCAGCACCAGGATCATCTCGCTGGCTGTCTCGTAGACCTCGTGCAGGTCCACAACCCATGGGGAGGAAGTGGCCAGCTCCAGGACGGCGATCTCGTGGATGATCTCTAGCCTGCAGTCCTGGCCCTTCCTCCTCTTTCTCATGAACTTGGCGGCATATACCTTTCCTGTGCATTTTTCGACGTACTTCTTCACAACAGCAAACTTCCCCCTGCATGAACAAAGAAAAGAAAAAGTTCACTCATTCATCAAATTTGAGAAAGACTGAGCCCCACCTTCTATGCATTGAAGGACCAGAAAGGAAGCTAATCAACAGAAAATAGTGCTTCACCAAAGAGTTTTAGCTTTACATTTAATATTATAAGGCCTTGTGTGGTGATCTTTAAAGAAAATTCTAAAGATGCAAAATAAGTAAATTAACTACTGCAATCGGTACAGAGGATCACCAAAATTGACTGCATTAAACCTCTTTCACAAGCACAAGAAAAGCAAACTGGTTCAACAAGAAAATGAAACAAAAATAGATGGAATTCAATAATGTCCGCCTGACAGGCTACCAAAGCTCTAGTCTCAGAGCTGCCCTTGAAGTCACTCCCCCACCACGAGACACAAACACACAAATGCTCACACAGAGGCAGTCTGCGGAACTCTCGCCACACATGGGGCGGGGGGCCTGGGGGCTTGTGCTGCCTGACTGAGAGGGGGAGGGGACCACCAGCACTCATGAGAGCCGCACATCTCTTTGTCTGCCCACATTTCTAAGAGATGAAGTCATCCCCTAAACCAGGCTGGCCTTTGGGCTCATACAAGTGCCTGCTTTGTGTGATGACCCACTTTAATGGGCCAGACTGGTGTGAGGGAATTTCTGGTGCCCAGAGCCCAGCTCGAACCCCTCATTATGGTCTGCTGTCCCCTATCTCAAACACACACACACACAGAGAGATATTAACCGGCCGGGGCATGCAAATGCACAGTGAGTATGTTCTTGTCCAGAATGTGACACACCCTTTCATTTAGTTAGCAAACTGTCTGTTGGTCCACAACAGCAACACTAACAGACCACAGTCCCCAGCTAACCAGCAATGAAATTTTGATGACCAATTACAAACTCAAAAGCCTGTATTTTACCCTCCATTTTTATTGCTTTCTTTTGGAGTGCTCACAACAACAACAACAACAACAACTTTGTGGAGATTATGGAAGACTGATAGATATCTATGTGACCCAAGCACCCATTGTCTGTACCCAGATGTCCTCATACTTCATTTAGCTGGCCCCTAGGTCACTGGTTCCCAGCAGCCTTTTCAAACACGGCACACCAACCTTGACCCCTGCTTGGCTTGGAGGGTCACACAGGTGGGCAATCATGAATTGCCAATGTCTAGGGTGAGGGTGGAAGCCCTTTGATGGTGAATTAAGTAATCCTGAGGGTTAGGTCTGCAGCATCACTGCAAAGGCAGGGAGATGTTGATGCACAGTGATGGCACCATGGGGTGTGTATGTGTTTTGAAAGGTATACCCTGCAGAAACATCTCCAGGGTCCTCGCAGTTCTAGCTCAGAGCTTTTCTTCCATCTCGATTGTTACAGCTTGCCAGGTCCATTTCTACATCCACCACAACCAACAGAACAGCACATCTTGAAGGGGGAAAGAAAGCAGCGTGAAAGCTTTCATCCATATCTGAATTGGAGGTTTAGGCATCAGAGAGCAGCAAGAACACAAACATACTGGCTGACTGTCTGTGGGCCAAGAGGACAGAGGTGCTAGAATGTGGGACAGGGCTGCCACGTTCACAACCTCAGGTCGCTTTGGGATTCCACATCCTCTATTTTTAAACGGAACCGACACAATGCATCTTTCAGAGGTAAGGAGACAAAAGCATGCAGCAGGCTAAAAATGACAGAGCCCAGTGTCATTGACCACCACATACAGCTGGCCTGCCGAAACAGGATCTCATTTGAGATGAACAGCTTATAGGGGTGTAGATAAACTAAGTGCATATACAAAATGCACTACACACTATCACAACACATGCCACATCACACTGGACCCTCAGTGCAAGTAATACAAAACTGAGTATCACTCATGGTTCTGACTGAACAACTGGGCAAATTTTATAAAGAACAGAAACATGAGAGACTATACTAAACTAATCCTGTCTAGTATCAAACATTTTCTTTTAAATGCCTACCTTAACAGATAATGCCCATTAAAGTCAGAGAACCTTCACAGAGGTGAAGGAAAAGGTGTATGTGACCAGGCTCCTGGAGGGTGCATTACGCACATGGGTTCAGGTGGTACCTCCCTGTGTGGCCTAATGCATGTTTTACTTGATATATGTGGTGTCCACAGGCAAATTAAAACACTGATATTACAGACTCCATGAGAACTACAGCACTACTTGTGGAATATGGAAAATTCAGTTAGTGGAAAATTTAACACCTGTATGGAACCCCATGGCAGCTCAGTTAATTCAGATCTACATAGCTTGTAAGGTTCTGATACAAATGAAAAGATGCCTTATATACAAGGACACTTAGCCATTGATTAAAACATATTACCAGTTTTCATATGGTCCATTTTTGTCATCTAAATTAATGATCACCACAAGGCCTTTACTACCATAAAGATGTGAAGGAACACACAAGACAACTAATGTTAATACATCCATAAATGAGGCAAGGATGCAGAATGCAATCCGGTCTGTGGTCTGGTCCTGAGTAATGCTCGTCAACTTCAGGGTAAGCACCAGTCTTTAATTACTCCCACTGCAAATGCCTTCAGTCTACTTCTCAGGGAAGTTTGTCGAGTCACATAAATGAAGATTTAGCCAGCTGCTAAATGATACACTGAAGCAGTTTAGAACATCTTAAATACAATATACTGTACTTGCAGAGAAGTACAGAAAATAACATTTCACGACTACAGTAAACCTTAATCTACACATACTCAGGTCAACACTATCTGATTTAGTTGAGGACTACCATTAAAATAAACATTTCTGAGTATCTGTAATTTAAACACTATTCAAACTCTGTGACAATGAATTTTTACTGAAGTAATGACTAAGTAAACTAAGTGTTGTAAGACATACAGCTAAAGAAAATCTGTGATTAAATCTGAGAAACAGCAACATTTTATTTTTACCATATCAATTTTGCAGTAGATATAGTTAGATGTTACATAGTTTGCAATAAAAATATGACATTGATAATTTGGTATTAAAATCTAATTCTATGGTGATTCCTGGGGGCCTATAGATTCCAACCAGCTATATTAGGTAGAGCTTGTGTTTTTACACTGCTGGAGTTCATAAGTGTCTAAGCTAGTGGCTTCACAAGAATGAGAGGTGGGACTGAAGATTCACGAGTGGTGATAGACAGCAACTTATAGGCAATGCCAGAGAGTGCCAGTGCAAATGGAAGCAAGCAGCTTTTCTTTTATGGCCCCAAAACAGATATCCAATACAGCTATATGTTCACTTGAAAACAGTTGAAGTTGTGTGTGTATGTGTGCGTGTGCGCGTGTGTGTGTGTGTGTGTGTG
>JAODJW010000033.1:12377040-12433015 GCA_026777045.1 Hyperopisus bebe
GTGTGTGTGTGTGTGTGTGTGCATGGGCAATTCTTTCCATATCTGTACTCATTGTCAGTTAATTATTTCCTTTTTATTAATAAACTGTTCTGCTGAAAGCTTCCTGGTCCAGAATAACTGGAATTAATAGATTTAAAATTTAAGACATCGAGCTAGAAAATGTATTTCCTAAAATTGAGGCAAACTGGGGGGGGGGGGACCTTCACTCCGGTATTACAGTCACTCTTCTGCAATTCTTAACATGCCCAGAAGTATAACAGCCATCCGGTCAAAAACAATCAATAGACAATTCCAATCAATAACGTGTTTGGATTTGAAAATCTCCTTTTACAGCTTTCCCATGTCACGTGTAGTGCAGTTTCATTGTACAAAAAAAAGCCTAGATGAGACCATAAAGTATTTACAAAGTCCAACATGCCTTTCCAACAAAGGAACACATTATAAAACAGAATAATCAGTACTACCTTCATTATTAGGTCATTGCCCAAATATAAAGAAAGCCAAAAGAACCTACATTTATTAAAGAAAAACGGCTTATCGAATACTGGCTATTCTTCTAGAATGCAGATTACAAACAAGATGCTCCTGCAGGCTAATGAAAGATATGCTCTTGTACACTCAATATCAGTGCATGGACCCAGATAATTTTAGCATGTAGTGTGCATAATTGCAGCAAATGCCTTTACGTATAAGACCTTGGTTCTCTGATATCTTCAATTCAAGAAAACCTATGGTGTGAGATTGCATCTTCCACAAACACAATTTCACCAGCAATAACTTAAATCAAGTTTAGAAAGTGGTAGATTTTCCCTTAAAACATTTGCACACCAACATATAAAGAGACTAAATGTGAGCTGCTTAATCACAGGTGTCTTACAGACACTATTCAGTGGACTTTGCTTCTACGATGACGCTGCAATGTACTCTTATTAGCATTTCCAGGCTACCTGGGCACAGTTCTGTTGCATGGCAGCTAATTTATTACTGGAAAAGCAAACAATGTTTCACAAGAACCACAAGTCAAGGCAGCTTGTGATCCTGCAATGTCATCTTGATTTGTGCAGATTCATGGCAGTTTACATTAGCAACTGCATTCGATGTCCAGGGTCATTTCCTTCCCATGCTATACACACAAAAGCTCTGATCCAGCACTGATATACTGATCCAGTACTAATGGAAACAGCCCTTTGAGTCATATGACCTCATTCCACAACACACTTGTCTTATATTGTGTGACCTACCACTTCTAAAACAGTTTCTACAAAGAGGTGCAAATGAATGTCAGAGAAACTATGGTCATCCACATCAAGCGCAAGCAACAGACAACAGAGCTGAACTGGACTGCAATCTCTGAGAAATCTCACCAGGGGGAGCCCACTAAAAGCCTTTCCTTCAGGTCCAGGGACCCCTCTCTAAACAGTTCTCTGTTGCAAAGCAGCTGCAACACGGCTAGACTATGTATGGAATGAAGCATGAACAGAAGGCTGGCTAAAATAACCCCAATACAAAACAAGGAAGTTAAAGTGGAATTTTTTGGTCATCCTGTGAGGATACACAGTATTAAATGATAAATGTCAAAAAAACCCAAAACATGGATACATGAAAAGTCCGAAAGTGATGAACCTCATAA
The DNA here is from genome assembly GCA_026777045.1 of Hyperopisus bebe. NCBI lineage: Eukaryota > Metazoa > Chordata > Actinopteri > Osteoglossiformes > Mormyridae > Hyperopisus > Hyperopisus bebe. The sequence goes on from JAODJW010000033.1 coordinate 12,378,671, forward strand.
CAGAAGGATGCCAAGTTTTCAGAAAGTGAAATATGGGCTTTGTTCAGCATGACGGAATGTATCAGTAGCTTACACCTGTCAGAAATGGACCAGTTACTACTGTGTTAGGAAGATGAAAACTACATACCCTTTGGAGTAGGAGAAAACCCCCAGGCCTTAGAAGAGAGGGCTCTTTAAACACACAGCCTCTTGGCTGAAAGTGAGGGCCTGTTTACTCTGCATGCCTATGACGTCAGACAATAATGCCCAAAGACATGTGACTTAGTCAAGGCCATTCATTCCCATGGTCAAAGGCACAGAAGCCCCCTCCTATTTCAGGATGAAAACCATCCAGACCTTTGTGGGGAAGTTAAATGGCCAATCAATGTCAAAATACTTTGGTAGCCTTTCGCCTAAATAAACAAACAAATAAAACCAGATAGAGCTACAATGCTGTATTCTACCTAGAATTTATATTCATAGCCATATATGTGCCAGAATTTATATTCATAGCCATATCTGTGCTACCTTTAAAATACTGAAACTACTATTGTGTTGAGCAAGTTATTTTCTTGTGCTACTTTAAAGAATCATGCAGTCAGCTTTGAGTTGCCCACTAGCTTAAATGAATTCGTCTAAGATAACAGGAACGCCCCACTGGTCTGAATGAATGTGAATAAGAGGGAGCACATTACCTCAGTGTCACCTGCTGTAACCAAAGCCTTTGGTGAGGAAGGCAAAAGGGGACTGACAAAAAAGGGACTGACAGAGGCAGGCCCGGCACGTAGCGGACGCCATCGCCGTCCGGGCACAGGCACAAACTAATTGAAAAGCGGAATGGTGATGTCATGGTATCCTGCTTGACCAGGAAACACAGGGCTTCTTTCTGTCAAGGGGGAGGCTGGGAAGGACTGAGCGAAAGGGACCACAAGGAACATCCGACAACCTCTCACAACACCCATACCATGCTAGGCGGAAACCAGGGGAAAGAGAGGGATTTTAAGCCGATGACATGATGAAAGCTGCAACTGCTGTTAGCCATGGTAAATACATCCTATGGGGAACCACTTCAGTCTCAGATTACCAACCTAAAAGGACAGCATGAACTGAGATAACTAGCAAAGTGGGATGTAAAACTGATAAACAGTTCAATACATCACCAATTACACACCTTCAGAGTTAGCAGCTAATGTTTGTTTATAATAAAATAATAAAACAAAAGGAATCATTTACCATCACTATTTCATACCACATCTACAACGACTTTTATATAGTATCAGGCCTTCATTAAAAGACCTCTGACCATGTTCTAGGCATCAACAAATAACATAAGTGCTGAAGGGAACATTACCTAGCTAACACCTGACTGGAATTGTTTAAGAGCTGTGGGGACCCACGTGGTAATAGTTCGAAAAGACCCAGTATATTTCAACAGATAAGCATATAGACAGCAAATTGCGTTTTAGGTAAGCGAAGACCATCTGACTCAGACTAGCATATTAAAGCATTTGGTTGTAATTATGTTCTTAACTCCAAAAAGTTACATAACCCGTCTTTCTTTTCTGCTTCACAAAGGTATAATTGGCTGTGCCCACTGCATTATATACAGATACTGGTTTTAAACACAATATAAATTACCTCATGGCAAGAGTGCCTACAGATACATTAAGCTGGAGTCATCTTGCAGACTTGCAATTACACAGACGTCCATAAGTCTATAATATATACTGCAGTGATCAGAGGTGACACTACGCACACAGTGGGTGTTGTATAGAATGTTCCTGGGGTATTAACCTGCTTTCGCATGACTCTTCCATGTTTGCTAACTGTGCTGATTACCCAGTCATAGTCTGTTACACAACCCTCTTGCAAACAAGTACAGTGGTACCTCAGAACTCAAATTTAATCCGTTCAGAACTCTGGATCGAATCCTAAAAAGTTTGAATGTGATCAAATTTTTCCCATAAGAAATAATGGAAAACCAATTAATTGGTTCCCAGCCCCAAAAAGTTACACCTAAATATGTTTTTTTAGCATTTAAACACAAAGTGAAAGGAATAAAACAAGAGCATATACTGTACTAAACACATCTAAGCACATTAAACAGTAATATGTAAAGTAAGAAAATAAGTGTCCAAGCAATATGTAAAGTTAAAACAAAAAAAAAAAAACAAACAATGTGTCCTGCCCCGATCTTCCGCTTCTTCCGTGTGCCACGTCCCCGTGTGGAATCCCCGTGTGGAATCCCCGTGCGGAATCCCCGTGCGGAATCCCCGTGCGGAATCCCCGTGCGATCAGCTGTTTCTGGTTGTTGTCATTAGTCCTCTGTATTTCGTCCACGTTTCAGTTTGTTTCCCCAGTCCGGTCATTGTATTGCCCGTCTGCGTTTTGCCTGACTTACCTGTAATTAAACTCCGTATTCCGCGATACCCTGACGTCTACGCCTTTGTCTCTGTTCCGTCCCCGCTTGGCATGACAATATTATTATAATGAAATATTTTAATATTAATAATAAACCATTAATACAATTAATAAGAAATCTTTATTTTAATTGTATTTAATTATATAATTACTGTTACTGTCTATCATTGTCTAAATGTATTTTTACTGTCTAATATGCATTCAGCTAGTGTAAACATGCATGATGCTATCACAGCGAATGCGAGGCTGAGACTGAAGAGTTGCCTTTTGTTTCCACTGAGAGACGTGTCGCGTGATTCATTTCCCCACCCATACTAGTTATCTTAGGTCGGCGTTTACGGTTTGACTTCTGGGATTCAGAACGAGCTCTAGGTAATTTTTTTTTCAAACTGGTTGGTTCGACTTTTAAGAAATTTGAGTTCTAATGAGTTTGAGAACTGAGGTACCACTGTACCAGGTGATACATGGAAACAAGTCATAATGGAATTTATAGAAATTTTTAAAGCCACAGCTTCTTCTTTCCCCAAAACATATAAATGAATTTGCACATAAAATACATGAGATCAATACATAATGCAAAAAAGAGCTCAGAAACATGGTACCATTCCCCTATGAAGAAAATCCAGTCACAAACCATCTACTGCCATAAACAACTCAGTCTTACAAATACTCTATACATGGGACATGTTTTACAAGTGGCATGTTTCAACCCAGAAAACTCCTGTCCTCCAAGACAAGGGCTCTGCAAAAGCAATGTATAATTAAAGATTCTTATTCTAATGGTCCTCAACTTCTTCTCAGGGACCCAGTCCATTCTATGTATACGTTGGCACCTGACACAATTATGTAAACCTTAAAATGATGAAGCTCTTTGGAATTTCAACCAACTTTTTGCATTAGCTCCAAGTCAAACAAGAAGCATAAAAACATTCAAATATTATAATATAATGAGCAGTTTTGTTTGCATGTATTTAAAAAGGTAATTATGGCATTATTTGCTGTAAAACCAAACCTAGTCATCCTAGTCAGTGTTTAGAGCTAGATGTTTCAGTTTGGGGCAGACCTGACCACAATTTATTTCCTTGTCCAAAACAAGGCCCGCTAGTTTTAGCAAAAAGTAGCTATATATTATATCATGCAAGTAGCAGGACTGAAGAACCTTCAATCCACAGACAAAAAAACAAAACCTTATTAAGTGTCATTTATCCTGTTTCTGATATCTCGTTATTGTTGGTGAGAAGTGTGAAGGCATCTTTGTCAGCTCAGTCGATAAAACCCCATGTAGTCGGAGTGCATTTAACCTATAATGTAAAAATAGGTTTCATACTTCTATCATTTTACAGTTCTCATTAGGAAACTGTCAGAGTAGCTTCTCATACCACAGCCCAAAAAGGAGAAGAGAAAATTAATTTGGCTATTTATACACTGACATGGCTGCAGGTTAAACCCAAGAAGTTATTTTTTAATAAATATGGATTATGAGCAACACTAAACTATAACAGCTTCCTTGTATGCACTGCAACGACTGACCCATTTACCTACAGCAGGTACCTTGGAAAGAGGTTGTATTTAGTACACAGTTTCACACTGCACTAATTAAGAAAATGCAGCTCTCATTACTTGGAAATATCACACCGGCTCTTATAACCAACAGCTTGCTTTACCCTATCATCTACATTAGTGGATGAATGATGCCAATGGCATGCACATTGGAATGCTATATACCTGCAATCAAACCACCCTCCATGAGTCAAAATCCAGACTTGATTTTTAAAATTATTCAAAGAATGGGTATCCACTGAGGTCAGCTCTGAGTTCACAATCATACTCTTGCAGTAATTTCTCTGTGTTGCAATCAAGGTGCTATACTGTTTTGAAATAATAGTGCCCAACCAGACAGTTAGCTTGTCAAATGTAATAAATTACAGCCCATGGGTTCTCAGTAACTGCTGACTGCTACAATCACCCTTCTAAACCTAACATGTAATCACTAAAACTGGCAGACGTCAAATGCCGACCAGTGCTAAAAGCAAGCCCATAATTTGTCAGGATTATTAAACCATAAATGCTGAGGCCACATCAACGTTTCAAGACTTTCCGCCCCTCCAATAACTTCAATAATAATTATCATAACAAGAAAAATACCATGTGGTTCATGCTGAAAATGGGTCGTTCCATGTCAAATCATCACACTTTCGGACCTCATCGTCACAGATTTTAGTGAAACTCGGCATGCCGATTTGGCCACGAGTAACTCATGAAACTGAAATTGGGCGTGTCTTGGATCAATATTAAGGGAGATTTAAGTGAACAAAGTTTTAACTTTTTTGGAGGGGGACTATGACTTTGACTAGCTATATTTACCTTAATATAAGCTGCACAGAAATGGTAGTCATATTGTTTTAAAGTTACTGTCCAGCTCTGTAGATTGAACAAATAATATGCTATCCTCATATGAATATTTACTATGCAATAACTGATTAAAATATTAAAAATTCAATAAGAAAAAAAAAAATCAAAATTGATTAATTTTTTACTATAGCAAGTTCATAATGTCATGAACATCTCCAGAAAATTTGGTCATTGGTTTTTAAGTTGTTGCTGAGATATCTTGACTTAAAGGTAGAGTCACATGGTTTCGTATCACTAATGGGCCTTTTTAATAGCAGCCAAACTGAAATGAAATAGTTATTTAAGAGCAAGATGAGCTGTATGTTTCACATTCCATACAGATCCAACATAAAATCATGTCTGCCATATTGTTCGATCTGTATGGAATGTGAAACATACAGCTCATCTTGCTCTTAAACAACAGCATCACTATGGCAGAATGTTTAAGAGACTGGATCTTACATTAAACATTAACATAGGAAAGAAGAATACATGTTCATCTAGATGACATAGCCAGTATTCATATTCGTACTGCGATCAGCAGCAGTTTAAGTACATTGAACTAAAAAGCTTAACTGTCTTTGTCCTTTTATGCTGCAAAAGGATTGATTGAATCCCTTCTAAAACAGGATCCTGGAAAAACCTTCAGGCCAATGAAGCTTTAACTAAAGGTGGCAAGCACTCTTCAATTATTTATGTATTGTGCATATGACATTTGAATGCACAAGTCTACAGGAGCTGACCAAAAGCAAAACATCTGAGGAGATCTGGGATGGTTCACAAATCAAAATGCACAAGACAACAAATTAATTTACCAAAATCATATACAGGTATGGCATACACTAAACACTAACCCCAAATGAAACTGAAGACCAAAACCAAAATCATTAAAATTTCACCACTGAAAACAGGTTAGATAACACCTCTATCGAGCTATAACTGACCTTCGAGCATAGAGCACTACCGGGGTAGTAAACAACCCACCTGCTAGTCCAACAAAAAGTGGATGGTTAGCTTCAATTCTCTCATGACTACATTTTTAGTCCCAAAATAATGCTTTTTGGAAACAGCAGTATGTGTGAATAAGCTGCCCGTTTCCCTTGTTCAAATTTGGTATGGATAAGGCTGCCTTTAAAAGACTCAATCGCAGGCACAAAATCAAAATACCTAGTAACAGTCATATCCCATAGCGTGACTAACACCTGAGCAGTTCATTTCATTTGATATGCCTAAACACTGGGTAGTCTAAGAAAATCCCCATGTGATAAAGGGTATTTTAAGTGGGCCTTCAGGAAATTTTCATCTAAATAGATAAAAAAAAACTCTTACTGTGTGCTTTCCAAAATACAACACCGTCTTAACATACTTCACCCTTTTATGGAGCCTCCGTTTAAAGAAATCAACGGAATATCAAATACAAAGTTTAACAATATATGTTTCTAATGTGGAATATCAGTATTTCAATATCACTATAAATCCACAAGTCGTAATAAACGATACATTTATACTATGCGGCAATTCAAAACAGAATTTCACCAGGCTTTCGGCTACTGGAGTTCAATAAAACGGGTTTTTCCATCATCAGAGAAATTACGCAGATGCATTAGGACTGTTTTTACAGGGCAAAACCAGGGAAAGAACCTTAAAGGCAATCTTGTAAAAATACTGTAATTACAATCCCCCCATGACCGCCTTCGCCTCTGAGGGTGACCCATTTGGAAACGACTTTGGGTACACGGCAAGAGAAACTGTAGTTCTGCTAACAGAGCATATTCTTTTTTAATGCCAACAACACTCAAAGCTTTGGTAGAAGTGGCGACGACAAACCAACTAAGACAACAGATAGAACGAAATACCTAAAAGCGATCAAGTTAAATGGAAATGTATTAATATATGTCACAGGGGGAGTAAGAATTATCAGCTGGTTTACCTGCCCAGCTCTCGACCGGGGATAAGGCTGTAGTGGTCGTGGAAGGCATCGATCTTGATGGGAGTCCTGATGTCCGACAGCAAGCCGCTGCGGCTCTGGTTTCCTTCCACGACCTGACCATAGCACCTCGTCCGGCTTTGGCTCTCAGCACTCCGTGGACATTCGGGGATCATCGCGGTCCTCCGTCTGCTTTCGCTGGCTGCCTAAGAAGGTTTAAGCAACCCCCGGCCGGCCCGATAACCGACAGCTGATAACCGCGCTTTAACTCACTGCTGACCGACTTGCTGGCTAGCTCGCAAGCGCATCAGTACTCGACGCGGCTAACTACGTCTAAATGTGCGGACATGACTGTCGAATCTCTTAAGAGAAGGAATTAAACTTCCAGCCGTCATTGACACTTCCCCAGAGCAAGTTTGAGGCAGACCGGCTAATTACAAAGAGAAGAAAAAGTTTGTTTTCGGTCCTCTAACTACTCCTTCGGTTGTCACACAGCCTGAACGCGCTTTATCCGTCCTGTTGAGGGTGAGGTTCATTAACGGCCACTTTCAAACTGAGCCTCCGGTCGCCGTGGTAACTTGTCTGATTGGCAACTCATCCGGCTGGAGGGGCAGGGCTCCGGCGGGCACTGATGATTGACAAGTCATTCAGCCAAACAAAACGAAGCTCCGGCGCCTCTTTCCGCTCCACCTGATTGGTTAGGCTTTGACGCGATACTGCGGAAGCTGATGCCTACATCTTTACCAAGGTAATATTACTGTTCTCTGGCGGTGCTCGTGATTGTTGTCGGCATTTATAAGCAATTGGTTTAGCAGTTGTCTAACAGTAATTACTTCAATGTGTTTTGTTTGCTTTAAACGTGCTTGGCATATTTACGAGTACCCTTTAGTAACAGTATTTTAAAAGTGTATTTTTTATATGGAGAGGCGCATTATAATTACTCAGACACGCTGCCCTCTGTTGCTGATAAGAGAAGGCAAATAAAATTTTGGTTAGTAATTTTCCTACATTTTCAAAACGGTAAAAATGAAGCTTCATGAATACATCATATAAAAAAGTTACCTCGAACCCACATTTCGAGTCCCCTTACCACGCAAGATAGGCTATAGTTTGGTTTGGTAATTATACTACCTTGTGTTAAATTGAAAAGAAAGGCACATCAGTTGATCATTTGAACCTTTAGCGTTTTAGTAAAAAGGATTTTAACCACTACAGGAGCTGCTGCATGGTTCCAAACAAATTATTAAAACAAATTTTGTTGAATTTAAAAAGAAGGTATTGCATGCCTTCAAGAAGTAGTTCAGCCATCGTCCACACTAATGAATAACATTTTAACCACTCCCCTGATAAGCTAGAGCCTCTACAATAAGCATTGTGATAATACGCAGTGCCTCTTACAGTATTTGCAGCATATCCCCACACATTGCCAGTATGTATAAAAGTTATATGGCGTAACATTTTAAAGAATGATTTTGACAAATTTCCTAACTGCAACACTATAAACCCTAGAGTACCAAGGAACACCTCCATTATAATACAATCAGATTCCATAATCCTCTTCTGGCATCAAACCAGTAATCCTTCTGTTGTAATATGTATTGGGTTTGGAACATAGTTAAATGATACAGGTAATATTACTGATTAAGCTTTACCATATAAATGTAAAAATTAAGGTGTTTTCTTGCCATGCATCAGTATCTAAAACTTGTAGAATTTACTACTGTGTCACAGTTTCCCAAATAGCTGTGACTCCCCACCCTCCAAAGTCTGAAAGCAGACTGCATAACGCTCTATGGCACGGTCAGCAGCCTCAATGCACCAGCCTTTGCATGTTATTAACAGCTGGTACTTCAGCAGAGCAAACATCCTCATTCTGTTTCTCCAAGTTGACTGTTTCGTTTCTCATTTTTATACGTCACAGCAAGTTATATACTGCATCCAAAATGCCAAGATCAACCCAAATACCCAACCTGGCACAAACTGTAAATAGCAAACCAAGCGTGTGCAAGTGTGTGTTTATTGACATTCATCTACATTAACGATAAGACAGGAAACACAGCCTGAGGAAATGTGACCTGTTGTTGAATCAAAGGAAACCAGCATTTATATGAAAACAACTTTGACAAGAGTTTTTCCAGCAGAAAGATCAGATATGTAAAATAAGGAACAGAAGTAGAGAGCAAAGAATTGTGGGATACAATAAACACACCAGAACATCACTGTCTCTTATTCTTCTTTTTGTCACGTTCACTTGGAAGGAATATATTGTTTGAAACATATTCTTCGTTCTGTCAAAAAATGGTTCACATTTCTCTTAAAAGTACAACAACAAATCATGCCTTTTGGAGGATATTATTCATACAATATGAGATGGGGGCACATATATTAATTTAAACAAACAAAATGTTCACTTAGAAAACCTAACAATACATAGAGAATACTTTCTGACCATAACTGTTACTGCATATTCTGATTAAACTTTTAAATCAGCATTGATTAAATATGTCTTCCAATAAATAGTATTATTACAATAAATGTACCTCAGTTTTATTAGTCAATTTGTGCCCCATTATTAATGTACATGAGCTGCAGACTGTAAATAAAAATTTACATTCAGTTCAATTAATTTTCAGTTTTAGCAATTTTGGTCATATATTTCCCTCCAGCTGATGCAATCATAGTTTGTTTACTATTTACAGAAAGCAATTTCAATCACAGAGTCTTGAACAAGACACTGGAAACCAGCAGTTATGATCTGTACACATCAGCAAAGAGCGTGAGTGAGAATTCAAAGTACAGCAGGAACAAACAGGCAACACAGGTTAAAATTAGACAGAAGTGAGAACACAGCATTCCGAGTCTAAACACAAAACGGCTGAACAAGTAGGTGGTAGTTGTGCTTGGTCATGCTCTGACATTTAAAAAGTGTCTTTACCAGGAAGATGGCTATATATGATGGAATATTAACAGCACTGTTTTAAATTGCTGGAGGAGACTGACTTGCAAGAACAAGTCAAAAAAGCAAGTAAATTCACAGTGGAGCACTTTAACAGAATCAGGACACTCAGCAGGTCATCGTGTGCAGGTGGAATCAGAGAACTCTGCAGGTCTCAGGATGTTATGCAGAGTCAGGGAACTCTGCATGTGTATGTTACATAGACCAAGAGAACTCTAGTGTGTCACATAGAGATGGAGTACTCTGCAGATGTGTGTATTGTATAGATTAAGAGAACTCCTCCGGTCATAGTGTATCATGTAAAGTCAGATAACTCTGAAGGTCATGGTGTGTTATGCAGAATCAAAGAAATTGACTGATAATCCTGTAGGTCATAGCGTGTTATGTAGAGCCAAAACACTTGGCAGGTGTAGAGCCAGAGAATTCTCCAGGCTATAGCGTGTATGTTGACCCAGAAATCTGTGTATTTTCTCTTTGTTCACAGAAAGAACCTATACACAAGTACAGTAGTGAATGCAAGTTATAAATTACAATTTTGCTTAAGTTCTTGTCAGTGGTACTACTTACAATTTACCCATTAATAATTTTCAAGGGAATGATGAGGTTATGGATTTATGGCAAAGTAATCTATGGTGGAATTTTTGCCTCTTACCATTACAATGATAAAAATTAACAGAAACCTTCCTTTTCAATGTTACACTTTGTACAATTGACAGTCATATAAAAAAAACAAAACTTTACAAAATCACACATTCAAAATTATTATCCCGACTGCAAACGTATTTCTAAAAATAAGAACCCTTATTATTACGTTACCTTTAACATCAAAAAGATTATAGAAAATAGGAAAATGTAAACATTTATAATTACACCAAATGCTTTTATAAAAAAGTAATAATTTTTATTATAAAGCACGACAGAGGATTAGCACTTATTACAGCTTCCCATGCAGACGTTTGATTGGATTTTGTTTCCTCTGTTTCTTAACACCTTGTGAATACCGCACACTTTTCAGTTGTCCCCTTAGGCCCTACCATGTGTGCAGATATAAGTAAGAAAATCGATTTATAAATGTAAACATATTGCATTAACAAATGCATACAGGTAAGATGTTATAATGAGCATATTGCAAATGGGCCACTTAGGTTTTTATATCATACTATCAATTATGAATAAAAGTAGAATGGAGATTGACCAGTTTCTACACGCCAGTCTCTCTGTGGTTAAACAAACACTTAAGTATAATTATTGAGATGAAAGATGTCACATTGGCATAGAATTACAATGTACACACTTCATGTTCAGCTGTGTCGCCCTCAAACCCCTTGCGTTTCTACAGATTCCTCATACTCTCAGGTCTTCTACTCCATCACATGTGTGCATTTCTAGAACTGGGAGAACCATCGAGAGGAACCATCTTGACATGGTACATCTAAGGCAACAGTCTGGAGAAAAACACTAGGAAAGCCCTTATGGACCGTTCAGGGTACCATCCAGGGTGTCCTCTAGTGATTCCCCATGATAACATCCGGGGTGTCATCCATAGTGTCTTTTAGTGAATCCTCCATGGTATAACCACTACATGAGTGTATGCTACATATGTTGCCTTGCCATAGCTCCATTCTCAGTATAGCATAGACGTACTTAGTGAAAAATGGTCATTAAAATGTTTACTATGGTATAAATAGAGTAATTATTTAGCAAATAAAGCTGTCATCATTCTGTACAAAAATATATATACAGACACTGGAAAGTCCTGTTTGGTCTGCAGTCATGGAACATTCTTCATAAATGACTGAGATGAGAGGACCCCTGAGATGGGGGCGGGGCCCTTGGTGACATCATTGGGGGGGGGAGTGGGTGTAGGTATACTGCACTCGCATAAAGGCGTTACATTAGGAGAAGCCTGGCAGTGACCTGATACAGACTTTGCATACATTGGATTTTATGAGTGCACATGCAGGTCCATTAAAAGTCACATTCATTTCAGAAAGGTGTCAAATGGCTTTGCTGTCACCTGGACGGGTCGCTTGGGGTCATCATTCTAGACCAAAAGTGCTGGTTTCCTCCACGGCGATCAACAGCTTCTCATACAGCATCGTGTAGGAGGGGTATGAGGGGAGATCCAGGCGGTTGAAGCACGTGTGTGCCCTGGAACAGAGCAGATCTGTGTTGGAAGACTAGAAGGGCACTCTTCATGTGCCGGAAATAGGCTGTCAATCAGCAGCTGCTCATATATTATTCTACTGCAAGTCTGTAACAGAAACTCAAATCTGAGTGGAATCTGAGGAATGCGAAACATCCGGCAATGACTGAGACAGTCATTACTAAGGAAACTGCTGAGAGAACCTTTTGATTTGTTTACCCCTGGGGAGTCACAAACTATGCATTTTCAAGCACTGTGTCTGGGATCTCAGGTGCAGTGTGCTCCCGGGACACAAGGCCAGCCCATGGTTCCTCTGCGTGTGAATCCTGACCAGTGTCACCTGCTTGTTTATCTCCCTATGGGTCCCCATGATGACGACAGAAACTTTTTGTACATTATTCACTTCCTCTTAGAACAGGAGGGGCTACCAGTTCCTTGCTGCCATTAGTTTTGAAATTGCAGCATGCATAAATAAAGTAGCTCATCTATCACACTTGGCAGCTTGGTCTGCATTACAGAAACATTACCATGCGATTTCCTGCCCATTCCTGTTAATCTGCTGAAAATATTTTAGACCTTTAACAGAAGGTATAAAAAAACTGTAATGTACAAGTAACATAAGTAATAATGTAAATATTGTAAACGATGTGATTTGCAAAAATGTCTTGATGTACGATACAGTAGCTACACTTAACGGTATTCAAACAAAATCAACTGAAAAAGAAGCATCTGCAACAAATTTACATGCACATGACCATCTGTCCGGTGGAAAACCTCTGCGTATAGAGAAGTCAGAGCCAGACCGAGACAGTCACATGACTGACCCGAGCAGGGTCATATGCTTAATGATAGACTTGCACGCCTATCCCATCCATCTGGCAGAGGCCAAGCCTACAGCACATAGTTGTGGTTACCATGACAGCAGATGAGGGAGCTCTGCAATGAAGGCCTAGTATCTGAACTTCCACCAAAGAAAAAAGACTTTTCAGCAGTTATACTGCTGAAAATGTGAAAGCTAACAGATCATATGAATGTATCACTGTCATAATTCAGTAGCTGTATATATAATTAAGTAGGTATATTATATAGTGAGTTTGGAGCTATCCCAGGCAGGGGACACCCTGGATGGGATGCTAGTCCATCACAGGACACACACTCACACATACAGTCACCCCCTATGGGCAATTTAGTCACTGATTCTCCAAACTTCATATTTTAGGATTGTGCAAGGAAACCCATACAATCATGCAAACTGCATACAGACAGACCCAGAGGCAGGACTGGACTGCCCAGGTTATTGTCACATTTATTCATCTAGTAGAACCTTTATCCCATGGAAGACAAAAAAAGCAGAGTTAACTAGTCCCTGGAGCAACTGGGGTTAAGGGCCTTGGTCAATGACCCAACAGTGACATCACTCTCTTTGGCTCACAGAGTGCTAACCTGCAAAGCCTCATGCCACTCGACAGTCGAATAAAAGCCCTCTGAGATACCTGCACCACTCTATACTTAGGGGATTATAAGTCAGGATGTTTCATCTCTGCTGTGGGTGTGGTCTGCCAGTCAGTGATGTGGCGGTTAGCTCACCTAGGCAGGGAGGAGACCTTGCCCCACTTCTCGATGCAGAACCGGCGCATGCCGTTGCTCCCGCGCAGTGCGGCGAAGCCCTCGTATGGCACGCTGGATGTGCCCGTCACGAACTGCAGCAGACGCAGTCTCTGCTCGTTGTTGAAACGCTCCACCGCAGCCCAGAACCACCGGATAACGATATGTCCATCGTGGTAGCCTGGAGGGGGGAGATAAGGGGATCCTTGCCAAGTTTGCATGGTCCTGCCAGGCCTGAGCCTTGTCCTCCGAGAATTTTATCCTGTCTTAATCAGGAAGTCCTACTGATTTTGAAAAATGCTTCTGATTTGCTGCAGGGTGCACTGATGAAGCTAACACTGGCACTGCAGTCTTCTAGAACAACAGACCACTGTGTCATCCAGATGGAGATGGCTAGAGAACGGCTGGATAAATGCCCATAAATAATACCATAAATAGTGAATGTCAGAGCAGCTACAAAAACATAGCTTTTAGCAACGGCCGTGAACATTAACCAAGACACTGATTCTTTAATTGCTGGCCTCATTTAGACAAATTAGTATTTGTTTTGGGGGCTGCAATGAGATCTCACATTACATATGTAACAAATGGTCATCCGCTGTAGGTTTTGGGATGGCATTTGACCTACTCCAACCAAGCAAAAAATTATATCACTTTAACACTAAACTTTAGAAGGAAAAAAAGCAGACACGACCCCTTGAACCTTTGACCCTGGACCAGTGACTGCTAAGACAATTTAGGCTTGACAGAAGATTATACTTATGCATATACAGGAGGTGGACAAAATAGAAGTGACTGGGACTCCTAACAGCATAACAATATCTAGGATCCAATGGAACTTAGGGTGACACTAAGGGACAGCTTCAATCCTTCTTGAAATGATGTCATACAAAAACTGTGTGCTGTGGGATACAAGAGCATTCGTCAAGAAGAAAAGCCTCCAGATGTTTGAGTGATGAAGGAGGTGGAAATCTATAAATCTCATGACTGGGGAGGCCTGGGAAGGTATCTGACTTCATTCTAGTGTTCATGGAGCCACTTCTGAATTTGTTCAGAGGAGTACATGGGTGTATCTTCGTGGCTCAACAGGCTAAGCCTGGCTTCAGCAGACCAGTCACATGTCCCTGGGCCTTTGAAAAAGGCCCTTAACCCCCAGCTCTGTCTACTTGGAAAGCAAGATGGGGTAGGTGAAAAGAGAATTTCCCCATTAGAACCAATAAAGTGTCATTATTATTATGAGCATTTGAAGCATATGGTACAATCATGATGGCTGTCCATACTTTATTAAGGCATTGAGGGCTGAAGGCGTCCTTTGACTTTCTCTAAACATAAACCCATCCCAGGTGAAAAATGACTCCACAGACCTTTTTTCCATTGCTCAAGGGTCCAAGTTTCTTGGTACTTACAGTAGGTTATGTGTCTTTTCACACCAGCCTTGAATACCAGGCATCTCTTACACAAACCTGCCATAAATTCTTTCTGAGACTCATGATGAGCAGTTTTTGCTAAGACTGGGTCACAGAGTTGCTGATTCAGTTCTGTGGTGGCGACCGACCTGTTCTGTCTATCTCTGTCACTGAGCTTCCATTTGCCATCACTGAGCCTCTGTTGTGATTCAGCTTATCCATGTTTGACATGTGACTTCGAGACTTTTGAGACTGTTTACAAGTCATATGGCTATTTCTGTGACTGATGAACCCGGAATTTTGTCTCAGACCGTTTTTACTGATCGGAACTCACCTAAAACTCACATGTCAAAGTGTTAATTGTTAGATTTCTCTTACAGCTGACACATGCTGCTAATACGCATTCAACCTAATATGACTCACCTTTGTCAGCATGATTTATTTCAAAGCAAATGTAATTTTTCATGCAGTGCTTCCATTATATATTTGCTTTGAAAAGAATTAGAATGTAAAATTTATTTCCGAAGTTTATATGTATATGTAATCTGCATTAAAATCCCTACTCTTGTAACACAGAATACTTGCCTATGATGTAATGGCCTGTAATAAGGTCAGCTAATACTTATTTCATATTCATTGACTTTATGATCACTGTGATTTTTCTGCGTTACCAACTTTCTCCTGTACGGACAACAGTGATTTCACATCAGTGACGCTGAGTTGTCTTGTAGTTTTAGCTCTAGAGCAACATAATGGTTGGAAGACTTTGCTCCATGGTCCAAGACAAATACTCAGTTGATGATTCTTCTAGTCTGTTTCCCAGACAGCTACACACCGAGCTGTCAAGGTGCACGTACCTCCTCTGTATTCTGTGTTGCTCCTCCAGTCGTTCAGGTCAATCTCCGCTGTACCAGCTATGACCAGCTCCAGCTCCCTAGCATCGAACACCGACACCAGCCGGGAATCCACCACCTACGGTGAAAAATAATAAGGGGTCGCTGTGGTAACCGACTACATCATTGTTTCCAGCAGTGACTGAATCATGATATGGGTGATGACAGGTCACATGGCACCTCGTAGAAGCCCCGGACGAGCGCTTCTGTCTGCTGAACCACGCCCCGCTCCACTCTCCATTTCACCATCCGCTCTATGTATTCTTTCTTGTTTTTCTCTGTCACCTGGATGTTAGCCCCACCCGACTTCAGCTCCCGCTCTGTAACCTGCCACAGGAAATGACATCAGAATTACATCACCCGTTCTCATATGGTGCCTGATACCTACCACTCTGCTTGAAACTTAATGCCTTGTTCTGCTGGGGCCAGTTTATTAACGTCTATCGGATCCCACAAAAGTGAGTGAGGGGTAACTGCACTAATCATGTCACACCAGGCCCACTGTCCTGTGACAGCTAGAATCCTACCTGACCAAAGACCTCTTCGTTCACAGTGAAAGTCAGATCTAGAATGTCGGTGATATCGTTATCTTTCATCCATTGTAAACTTTGGTGGAACTCCTCGTCCAGGTATTCAAGATCACTCAGGTCAGTTGGGCTGTAATGCATTGAAAACATCAGAACTACTTAATATCAGAATATTTAATTGATGTATGACAGAGGCCTAGTTTGTTATGTTAGAATTACATTTGGGTTTTGAATTCCTCCTCCTTCAAGTGTCACATACACCCACAGAGAACATCATCTACTTCTTACTAGGCTTGTGCCATGAAGAGAAGTTCACTCACAGCCTGAGCAGAGCCTTGTAGAAAGGCCGGGTGAAGAAGGCATCCAGCAGGTACTGGTGAATCAGCGCCAGGCCCAGAATACGGCCGCTGAACCGAAACCTTAGGAAGACAGAGACGGAGACAGCGGGTACCACTTGACTGCTGACCTTCCAATGTGAACTTCTCTGGTTTGATGAACTCCTTAACACAGCTTTATAATTACGGAAAACAATTACTTTTGAATTCCACAATTTCATTATTTTGACTGTCTACTGCAGTGTTTCCCAACTCAGTCCTCAGGGACCCCCAGACAGTGCATATTCCCCAGCTCCCAACAAGCCTGTGTCATGTATTTAGTGTTCGTGATTGCAGAGGGAGCAAAAACATGGATTGTCTGGAGGTCCCTGAGGACTGGATTGGTCTACAGATAAGAATCAATGATAAATACATAAATGACCATGTCAGATAAAGTCATCAAATCACATATATTTCAAGGCTAGAACTAGAAAAAATGATTATCCAACTAAAGAAATGAAAAATCATTATCTCACAAGGTTTCATGGGAATCAGAGGGAGTATCAGAGCAGATGTGTGAGAGTCTTGTCTAGGCTGCATGACAGAGTGGGTCGTGTTACGCCTTCCTGACTGGGAAGGACTCTCACGGTAAAGGTTAATTCTGTTAGGCACAGGGAGGATTGCTGGGACGACACAGCAGACTGCGATCTGGGCTGCCACCGCGGATAAATACAAGCAGAGCCACATTTAGAATAATGCTCTTAGGTTACAGACAAATGAAGGCATGAGGGATCTCTCAGCCCTGAGGCAGATTCTGGGCTGTCCTGGTGCAGGACCGGTTACACTGGTGAGGGCCGCCCAAACAACCCAGATAAAGTGGTACACCTCCTCTTCCAAAAACGTTTCTAACATTTTGTGCTGATGTCTAAAATTCTCAGTAATAAAAGGACAAGTCCAGTAACACTAAACCATTTCTGGTTGAGGTGCGTGGTCCAGAAAGACAAACAGTAGGTTCACAAGAGAGTGAGACATCTTCTCAGATGACACCATGAGAAATTACACCTCTGTGGCTGAGTCCTCTGGGCTGACATTACAGTTTCAGCCCAACTGGGCATCAACCCAATGTCCTCAACAACCCTGGACCTATACGACTAACACCCCCGCCCTTCAAGGACACATTCAGCATGCCTTGCATATCTGCATCTGAGCAAACAAATTAGTAAGCCATGCCCCTAGCCTGACATCCCAGGCTTGACAGCTCTCATAACCAGCCAGCTGATGGGAAAATACTTCACACGTGCCTGTAGCCTTGGCCACCTCAATTCACAGAAAGCCATCTGGCCGTTTTACCGTCACTTGTTGGGCTGGACATACGACCCACGGATACAGCCAAGGTTCACATTATGATTTAAAACAATGAGATTCATAAATCTGTCAGGACTTTCATTAAGGGCATTAAAATCATGGCCCTCAACACAAGCTTTGCAAAAAGGTGCTCTCCAAAAGTCACAACTATGCTTGTAAAACTCTTAATATTACACTATTAACAGCTGCTAAATGGGGATCTCTATGCTGGAGAAAGCATTCATCCATCCATCCATCCATCCAGTTTTCATAGCTCCATATCCAATACAAGGTAATGCAGAGCCTAGAGTGTCTCCCAGGAAGTACAGGCCTGAGACTGACTTCCTGGATGGAGAATCCCTGCATCGGACACCAGAGAAACACATTCAGTCCATTACTAAACTGTAATCCAGATTACAAACTTGCCATACACATATAGTTGGATGTTTCCAGAAGCATTTCAGATGTTATTCGTTCTGCCCAAGTTCACAATTGCAAGGGAATTTGCGGAATGGCTTGCTATTACTTAACCACTACATCATCTACGGGTCCTTGGGAAAAGGTGCTTCCAACAGAAGGAATTCTTCTACAAACACAGCTCTCAGAGCCTGATAAGCTTTGTTTTAAGAAGATATTTAAATGCTACATTTTTGGATAAATGCAATCCAAAGTCTTTCATTGTGTGTGGTATTGCTGTTATAAAAATGTTCATATATACCAAAATATGACAGCTGGGACTGAGAATGTCAATCCTGGGAGCTGTAACACAAAGAGCCATGGATGGGGTCATTGTTGCTTTCTTTTGTAACACAGCCTCCTAATTAATGGCCTTGATTGAAGCAGCCAAGCTAGCTGGCCGGACTCTGCTTTCCAGAACCTCACACAAATCTAATTCTGCTTGCATGGCAGTCATTTTGCATCCAAAATGACTTTTTATTACTCACAACTTGTTTTCTGATCTTCACCAGTTCGCCAGTATTAATCTTCATATCAACATAAACACTAATGAAAATTTAATCATTTCCAAATGTTACAGAAATTAAGCAGTTCTGTAGTTGTATTGCATGGTTATACAAAAAGACATGCACGGATATGGCTGTAACTGAGTGACAGAATTTGAATTGCATTGGACAATTCTTTGTTTTTCTACGGTGGTTCAGAAACATGATACCCAAGGACAGTAAGGGGATCGAAGTCGAGAGAGCAATGTTCTGTAGGGTCATTCTACATCAAATGAGGCTGTGACAGAAAGGGTGAAAACAAAACCTTTAAAGTACTGGAATTTCAAGCTCAAAGAGAGACATACCCTGGTTCAGGCCCCATGGAGACCCTGTACTGGACATGTGGTTGGAAGATGGATGGATGGAATTATAAATGGTAGAGTATTAACTACATCCAAAATTAATAAACTTGAACTTAAATGTGGTTGATAGACCATAATATTTTCAGGCAGATTTTCAGTATTCTGTTTGTTTTTCATATATTAACGACAATTTAAGTTGGCTACAGACAGAAATTAAGTGTAAATTCATGGGTGAGGATGTCAGATATTTAATCATATACATTTCAGGGTCACAACAGGGCATATGGAAATATTTTGAGGCAGACATTGTAAAAACATCATCTGAAAAAGGCCTATGGGAAACGGGGCACCTTAGGTGCTGAGTCCGGTCCCAGCTGCGTGACTGAACAGGTCACTTCATGCCTTCCTGAAGGGGAAGGACACTCACAGTAAAGGTCAACTCTCTCCTGTCAGGCAGAGGGAGTATCGCTGGGATGGCACAACGGCTAAGGCGATACGGATAAATACGGGTAGAGCCGTGTTTAGAATCAGGCTCTCAGGTTACAGAATAACGAAAGAATGAGGGATCTCTCAGCCCTGAGGCGACGTCTGGGCTTTCCTCGTGCAGGACTGGTTTCGCTGGTGAGAGCTGCCCAAACAGCCCAGGTTTGGTGCTACTTCTCATTCCTAAGACACATGGCACCAAACTTGTTTTAGGTATTTATTCCACCCCGTCATGCTGCTGCTTTTCTACCGTGTTTACATGTGCATTACACAATGTACATAAACCCTTGTATCACACTGTCCTTTACACGTTAATTACTGTGGAAACCCTTCCCTTGTCACTGCATGTTACACCGTGGTCCTGGGAGAATGCTATTTTGCGCCACTGTATAACTGCATATGGGAGGTAAGACAATAAAGCCTGGTTTGAAAATTAACATGACTTGACAATATTGCCAGGTGGTCAAAATGGAACAGAAACAGTCAAAGAACATGATACACTGGTCATTTGTTGCAAACACTGGCAAATGGCTGAGACAATGGAGAGCTCAGAGTGGTTGCACTTATTATAACAATAATGAGGCCCTATCAAAATAGCCCAGATAAGCTCCGTGGGGCTGGAGCAGGTGGTTGCCTTTGGCCGGGGCAGGTCGCAGCCTTGCATGACTGATTTATCGCCTCTGAGCGGATCAAACACACAGACAAGGCGAGGCCCTTACCACTCCAAGTGATTCTCGACGAATGCTGACATGGGGCTTATCTGCACCGTGTACGTGTCGTTGGCCGAGTACTCAAAAAGGCCGTAGTAGGGGTTGAAGAGCTCCTGGGACAGCAGGAAGAAGAACTCCCTGGAAGGGCCGCTGTAGTCGAGGCTGGGAGAGGTCACAGAAGTCAGGGAGGGGATCAGGTGCTGGCAGCAAGTACAAAGCAGGAAACATTTAACTGAGAGAATGCGTCGTTGATCCCAGCACATTTGTTGGAGTTTGAGTTCATGATGTAAAATGAAATAAACCAGCACTTTAGTGAAGTGAAATACAGTATAACTGCAGTTTTATATTCAGCGTTTTTAAATTCAAGGTCACACCGATTCTTACAGAGAGATTTAAGGTTTTTTTAAGCAGCCTTTGGATTCTGACCCTGCCACTGGAATATCAACATAGTAACACATTCATTCATTCGTTTTCTGCATTGCTTTCTCCTGTAATAACAAGCCAAGCAAAACCAAACAGTAGCAAAAACAGGGGCTTTTCCGATAATGCCCCATGCAAGCCTCCTCCTTTAAATCCACGCTGCTAAGCGGCGTCTCGACCCCGTACCCTTCCTCTCCCACGAAGGTGATGTAAAGCTTGTTCCTCTGCAGCTCTTTACGCGAGTAGGTCATGACCTGGTTGAAGGTGCCCTCCAGGAGGTGTTCTCTGCGGATGAGCAGCCTGTGACACAGCAGGGCCGAAAAACAACTGAGCGGAGGAGTGTCTACCAAGGACCAAGCAGCCATTGAATTGATCAAAATAAAGGATGGAGAAGGAAGTTTCTAACCACCCCTCCAACAAAGCAGAAGTCTTGCTTTGTGGTTTTCAGCAATATAACCCAATAAGAGGCAGAACATGCTGGGACAGTGATTGGGTCCTTTTCCATAGCCGTTAGCATTAGCATCCCGCTCTCCCTCACACACTGTACAGATCAGTGGCATACATCTGCTCTCCACATTTACTTGATTTTTCCTGGCCCCTGTCCATAGCCCTTGGCCTCCAGTTTCCTGTAGAAGTTGCGAAGCTTCGCCTCAAAGTCCCTTC
The DNA here is from genome assembly GCA_026777045.1 of Hyperopisus bebe. NCBI lineage: Eukaryota > Metazoa > Chordata > Actinopteri > Osteoglossiformes > Mormyridae > Hyperopisus > Hyperopisus bebe. Next base: position 12,400,159 of record JAODJW010000033.1, read on the forward strand.
GATAGGGGGCTGGGGCGCGGGCTCTCTGTAGGGCTGCCAAAACAAGCACAAAGAGTCCCATTAGGGTTTCCGACGTGTGGGGGATTACCGGGGCCCATCAGGGCCAAATCGGAGGCCTTTGGCAGGGTGTGGCGTGCCCCCGCCCTTCAACGTCAAGCTAAAGCTTTCACCCGAAACCAAGCTGGGAACATCTGACAGATGTGGCATGGCAGGGGGTGGGAATGAGAACTGGCTACGCATCATTAACCTCCATTAAACAGGCAAAAAAAAACCAGCAGAATGGTGCCTTTGCTCCATTTCTGGGTCAAGCCGATTTGAAGGGAAAGTAAAATGTGAAAATGAACAGCCCGCGATTAGTGGACATGCTAACTGCTAAACAAAGTGCTTCAGATACAGCAAGTAAATAGAAACTAAAACAGAATCGTGCCTCGTGGCACCATCTCTGACCTTACGTATTTAACTTAGGGTAAATATAACGTCCAAATGGCGCTAACACGGTGACGTGTTTGACATCCTTGTACGTTTTATTGGGCTTATCAGACAAGGCTTATCTTAGAAGACAAAGAACAGAGAGCAAAACAAACAAACTTTCACAGAAACATTCAAAAGAACACTACAAATGCAACATATATAGATTCTTAAATAGGAAGAGCTTTTAAGTGCGCTGCTATATATTAGCCACCTTTTTAAAGTACTCCATACTAAGTATAAAAGATTCAGTTATATCTGAAGGCATCAAAACTTAAAAGAATTATTATTATTATTATTATTTTGTAATTAATTAATTAATAACATTTTTTTTAAATATGCAACCATGGTGAAACAATAACTGCAAATTTTAGCAATAAACATCTTTTTGTAAACAAACACCAAAACCTTCAAATGGGGGGGGCAGGGCCTTTTCTGGCTGGTCCCTCCAGCAATTATGTGATGGAGTGCTGTGACTTGGGCAGCATACCTGGGGAGCTCTGGGGTGAGGATCCTGGTGAACATCGGGGCGAGAAGCTGTACCCAGGGTGGAAGGAATGTGGTGGGATGTAGGACATAATGTCCTCCTCAAACAGGCTATGGGGGAGAACAAACGTGGGCTAGCGTCACTGTTTAGGAGACACACAATTACGCGGTGCTAACACATGAGATCTTCTCAGTCTCCATCATAGTGCAGGACACTGGAGGGGACTCCATGGAAGGTCTATGATGTGCAGCTCAGCAGGTCAGGATGCTATGCCTGTGATTGGAAGGTTACTGGTTTGAATCCCAGATTCAGCTGAGCTATTTCACCAATGGGCCCCTAAGTAAGATCCTGAACCTCTAAGTGCTCTAGCAACTGTTTGACCCTGCTTTTAATTCTATGTTGCTTTATTATTATTGAGCATATGCTTAATAAATTAATTGTCAATAACCATGCAGGTAGCACAATGATTTAAGCCCTGAGATTATGTCCAGAAGCCTTCCAGCTCAAATGCCAAGACTTGCCCTGCTTGTGCATCTTGGTGTTTGATTTCATCTGGCAACGACAACAGAGCAGCTCGACCAGATATTTTCCCCCCAACAGTTGCTAGGCAGCATTCCTCCCAGGACCTGTATGCCCTCGGGGAGTTGCGTTGGGTCCAAAGAGCACCAATATCCCAACCCACGCACCCATAGTGTTGTTTTAGCAAGGGCTGGGCCTACGGCGAGTGAACCAGATAGCACCCAACACTCGTACCTCAACAACATCACCAAGTCTGCATCACACGACAGCTTTTCGACTCCCTGGGTGCCTTCCGTCCTGATGTAATGGATCTTCTCCCTGAGGGCCAGGGAAACAAGATTACCTCTCTTTGACCAATTAAACCCTTGTGCAACACCATTCTTCAGAGCCTTATCTCTGACATGTAGGAGTTGTTGAAACAGCGAGGTCTTGAGGCGCTCATGAAGCATGTCACCCTGCCGAATTAGGCCCTCTTTTTGAGCAGTGTGGAGTTCACGGTAAATACTCGGCCGTGAAAAGTTCTAGAGATAACAATTGAGCTTCCGCACAGTGGGGCCGCCCTCTGAATATGAACCACATGTCTTGAGCGTTTCTCTGCTGCACGCAACGATAATGTGACTGTCGGCCGCAAAGTGACCCCAACTCTGGGTAAAAACATCTCCATCGCTGGCCTGTGCTGGGATACACCAGTGGGACAGCTACGGGCCTAGTTAGAGGTGTACCTCAGCGTGTGGTTTCTGCTCAAGCTGGGCTGCCGTTCCTGAAGCATGTCGAAGATGTTTGGCTGCCGGAGAAATGCCACGATCTTGTCATTGTATGCTGAAATGAAAATAAAACAATGCGTTATTTGCTTTGCGCAGGTACACTGGAATATGTTAGTTTTCACATATCCCATCCAGCTCTCCTTTGAGATGTACACACAAATAGATACAGGTGAGAGAGACACTTTGGGTTAGAGGGGAGGGTCAGGCCATTTGTCCAGCACTACTGGAGCATTTTGGGGAGTTAAGCACTCAAGGGACCAACAGAGACAAAACTGTCTGGCTGAAGACAGGATTCAAACCGGATCACAGGCGCAGAAACCTAACCCACTAAGTCACACGAGCCATACACCATGGGAAACAGGAGGGGGAGGGGTCATAATCTATAATATGTGTCTCCATTTTTCCAGCAACGTAAGGAAACATCTCACTCAAGAGCAGGTCCAGAAAGTAAAAATCCAGACATTATTTTGTTTCAACCAGCCTGTCGAGTACTCTGTGAATGGGACTCCTTATGCTAACTGATTGGATGAAACAAAATTGTTGTCTGGAGTTTTACTTCCTGGACCTGAAATTTACACCTCTCCTTAAGAGTGAAGAAAGGGGAACCTTCACAGGCAACCAGTGATCACTGTGCAGGGAAGCCCTGAGGTGAGGAAACAGCACAGTTGACCTTTCTGGGGTGTAGGCAATTCTTTGTCAGCCAAAAATGGGATTTTTAAAATGACTCTTAAAAATGTCATTTGAAGGGTTATATTGTTCTTTAGTTGCTAAGTATCCCTAATCCTGCCAGAACCTCGAATACTTCTGAATGGTCTAGATTCGTTGTTACACGCAACGACATTACGTTGGTGACTTCCAAAGCTGATGCAATGCAATAGAAGTAAATCATATAAATGATGCAAACAATATACAAAAGAAGTGAATTATAAAGAGACTATGTAAGAATAACAACATAAAGTGCAGAAATGACGAGAGACTATTATCTTCACTTGCATTTACACCCAGACAGAACTTCATGTATAATCCTGAGTTCAAGTTTGATCTGAAAGCCTTCAGTCAGAACAGCCTGTCCATCTCTAAGCTCCCGTGCTGTATAATTACACCCTGTCCTAGGAGGCCACAGCCGATGGGGCTTGATAAGCCTCCCTTTGTGGGCCGGCTGGTACCGGCTCAGCTGGTGGTGTAATTAGGAGATCCCCTTTAAAAGCAGGCCTCTCCGGTTTCGGGCCGGAGTCACGCACGCCTCCCCCCTCGGCGGAGGGGATTCCGTGCCCCGGGATGCCGTGTTTGCGGAATATCCCCAGCACATAGCTGGAATAGCTGAGGGGTGTGATCAGCCTGGTGGGGGGGAGGGGGGGGCGCTCGCGGAAAGGTAAGGGGAAGAGATGGCCAGAGCAGCTCCTCACTCCTATTAAGTGAGATACGCTTATATATAAAGTATATATGCATAAATACAACAGACAGTAAACAGAATAAAAAAGACAAACGGAAACAGAAATAAAAAAAACATAAACACATAATCACTGATTATACATTTATCCTCTTTATTTGTGTGTGGGTATATTTCTTTTTTTTTGCAGATAATTAAATTGTTAATAGAATTAACTTTGTTGATACCAGAGAGAAATCCTAGATTAGATTAGATTTTTAATGTATATATTTTAAATGATTAAAACATAAATATAAAATTACTTTAACAAAAAAAGACCCAAAAGGGTGGCACGGTCAGTGAGCTGCACTGTCCCCACACCTTCAGGGAACACCAGTGTCCTCCTGTTGGCCACAAGCAGTCAGCACACTGTAGGCAGAGGGGGGGTGACTTTGGGGCCCGAGAATCAACAAACCTGCCCCACCTCCTCCATGTGTGTAGAGCTTTCTAATTCTCTCCAGTTTGTGTGGGTTTCCTACCGCAGTCCATAGAAAGCTGTTAGAGTGACCGAGGTCTTTAAATTCACCACAGTATATGATATACTTGAGTGTGTGCGTCCATAGCATACGTAAGGCACCCCCCTCCTCACCACCGTACTGGATATGTGGCTGCCAGATGGGTGGAGAAACATCTAGAATGATTCACTTAAAGACTGTGAAGCACATTCCCAGGCATGTGCATCATGAATCTCAAACCGCAATTTTGTGAGAGAGCTTCTCGTATCTGGTACACACCCAGTGGAACCGGGTCCTGATGGTGTTGGTTCCGGATGGCTGCCACCAGGCTGTTCCCGGGCCTCACCAGCAGGGCGGCACCTCGACTCCGAGATACCTCGGAGGCCTGAGAAACAAAGGGGCATGTCAGTCAGGCAGCAAAGGGGACGCCTCCTTCCTGAGAGAATATTTGGAAGCTGAAGGCCCTAAGGAGTCATTTAATGAGCTGGAGGTTCAGGTGAGTTTATTGGGTCCAGATACTGGCTCTTCGGGCTTATTTATCTTAGCATTGCCTAGCAGGTCCTTATGCTGAAAGATGCATGAGGATGATGCTGGATGGTTAACAGGATCTGAGCTACGCCTTACAGCTGCACCAAAGCTGATGCGGCATACCCCCTGCAGGGAAAAGTGCAGCACTGCCCCAGCTGCATGCAGCAGTCTGTAGCCCTGCTTGGGTTACCCTGCCCACCGCACACCGGCCGCTCACCTCCCCCGCGCTGTAGCTGCGCAGGCGCTGCAGGTGCTGCTTGTGGGTGAGGTGGTTGGGTAGGCGCCCATCCTGCAGTGGGATCCTGGGGTCAATGAAGGTCGTCGCCCGGCTATTGTGGTCCACGAAGAAGAACTGCAGGGACAGGAAGTTCAAACACCAGCACATGTTGGAAAAACACACATTGTAAACCGGCTTTTACTCTGCCATTTTGGATACTTTCTGTCCTACTAAAGCCTCAAGCCACTTCTTTGAGAAAACAAATCCTCTTTTTAATTGCATCTCTTCAGGGGTGAACATTCAGGTTTTTTGTGCTAAAGTTCAGCTTTTTCACTCTGTATCTTGGGCCCCTTGTCCTGTGCAGATGAGCAGGAGCTTCCAGGTGCCCTCTGTGAAAGACAGGGGGCGCTGGAGGCTCAAGCAGCTGATCCTACCGCTCGCTCGCTTCCTCTATCTATCTATCTATCTATCTATCTATCTATCACAGAAAGCGGGGTCAAAACATTCTTAGTGTCAGGGGAGAGCCATGGATACCCTGGCAGCTTCAAGGGTAAATGGTAAATGGACTGCATTTGTATAGCGCTTTTTTCCAAAGCGCTTTACAATTAGCCTCACATTCACCCATCCACACTCACATTCATACACCAGTGGCGGAGGCTACCACGCAGGGTGCCAACCAGCTCACTGGGAGCAACTCGGGGTTCAGTGTCTTGCTCAAGGACACTTTGATGGGGACAGGAGGACCCGAGGCTCGAACCTGCAACCTTCTGGTTGCTGAACGGTAGCACTACCTCCTACACCACCATCGCCCCGGGGCCTAGCACTTTATAGCCTCTGGGGGGTCAAAACTGTGTGCCCCCCAAGGCCACACTTCGCTAGAGGGCCCAGAATTTGGGGGTTGAGGGCCTTGATTGGGTGCTTAGTTGTGAGATCACTGTGCTAATCCTGGGATTTGAACCTTCAACTTTCTGCTCATAGGCACAGGATCTTAACACCCCCCCCACCGATAGGTCTCCTCCACATGAACCTTCCTCGCTCTAATGCTGTGTGACTGTCCCTGGAGCAGAAACCACTACATAAATAACACCCCTTTTTAAATGTATATCAATGAACATGCGCCGGTGTCTCTGTAGGTGTGTGTTCCGCTGGGGGCCTCTACCTTGCCCTGCTGGTCGCTTTTGATCTCCCAGCCTCGCGGCAGCTCCAACTGCGTGTCGGCGAACTTGTTGAGGAAGGCCACCAGGTCACGGTTGTGCTGGTAGCGCTCGAAGTTGCGTGTGTCCCTCCTTATTTTCAGGATCATGTGCTTCAGGCAGGTGCTGTTGGTGAACGTACGGTAGGCACCCTGGTGTGGATGGGGGGCAGGAGAAAAATTAATGAGCCTGAACCAAGAGAAACAGGCTTTAGAGTTTCTGTTCCACCTTAAAACCACCTTAAAACCTCTGTAAAGCACTTAGTGACAAATTCAAATAAAATTGCTGATTGGTGGATTTGCGGAAATTAGATTTTTGACTTAAAATGCTTCAGTGACTATGAGTCAATTCAATTTTTAAGCATTGGCTATGCAATTATTAGAGGAAATACACACAGATTAATAGAACTTAATAAATTAACAGAAATAAACAAGAAATATGTTTCACAGGAAGCTCTGTCAAGTCGTTGATTGGCTGATGTGGGAGGCGGGATCAGATTACCTGCTTACCTTCCTGGACACACTTTCTTAAAGGGACAGGCATGTTCATGAACCTACACCGAGAATTTGGATGACAACACGCACTGCATGTTCTTTAAGGCTCACGGTCCTCAACCTCATCAGGAGTTGTAGATGGAAACATGCAGCAAACTCCCACAGGGAAGTGAGACAAAATGCCCATGATGTGGGACTATAAGTGTGGGTATTAGAGAGCTGTGTGACTTAGCAGGTTAGGATGCTGTGTCAGTAAACAGAAGGTTGTTGGTTTAAATTCCAGCACTGGCAGAGTAGTTTCACTATAGAATTCTTGATAAAAGCATATTAAAATAAATGAGGATGAATGTTTCTCTTTTCTGTCCTGAAGGTGATGGCAGGCTGGAGAGACATACAAACTAATGAGTGTCCCCCATCCATGTCGGAGGCTGGCCTGCTGCACAGAATACTCACGTGATTAGCATGGAGCACATTGAAGAACTCTGGGTGGGCAATGAACTTGACTGCTGGGCACTGGAGAAGCAGGCTGACCTTCTGGCTGCTGACTGGGGATGTGGGGCCTTCCCTTCTGAGCTCTGCAGCCATGAGGAGTGATGGAGAAGTCAAAAGGTCATCACACAGGTCATCAAAATTACAATTTCTTCTTAATGTGTAATGTCTGCTTAATGTTTAATCGTTGCTTTTGGTTGATTTCTACTTTTTGCCTAATGTATACAATATTTTCAGGCTCTAAATTAAAGATTGAAACTCTAGTGGACTATTTCATTTGGCAAGCAGGTGCCAGAGATCTAGAAACAAAACAACAGAAAAGCATTATGGGAAATTTATATATAGCAGAACTTTTAGCCAAAGCTCCTTACATTAGAGGATGAGATTACAACAATGCTCCTTGGGATTCAGACTCATGGCCTTTGTTTTGTTAGTGAAATGTTCTACTTGTCAAGCTATTTGCAAGGACAACAATGTCAGATCCCCTGGGTGGTGGTGACATACCATTGACCTGTGGTGGAGAGTCATTCTCGGCATCGGTGCTGCCTATCCGCTCCAGCCGCCTCCCGTTCGTTTCGTCCTCTGTGGCCATGGTCCTCTGGATGTTCTGGTACCTGCTCAGGGAGACAGCTTTATTTAGTGTTCCAGTGTAGACCTTCCTACAGATTCTACACGAGACTCTAGAGTGTTCCTTCCTGCTTAAGCAATTAAGAATGAGGCACTTAAGACAAGACTGTCCTCAATCCGATGTTGCGCTTTCCAGGTGGTTCAGTGGCCAGTAATTCCATCCATCCACTTTCTGTATCCATTAAATATCCTATTTAGGGTTGCAGGAGGTCCGGACCCTATCCCAGAGACTGCAGGTGGAAGGCAGGGAACAATTCAGGATGGCACACCAACCCATCACAGGGCACCCACATTTGGTAACTCCAGTTAACCTCAGCATGTTTTTGGACTGTGAGGGGAAACTGCAGTACCCAGGAGGAAACCCCAGAACCAGAAGCGGAGGACATGAAAACTCCACACACATGGAGTCATGGCGGAGACTGAAACCCTGGACCCAGCGGTATGAGGCAACAGTATTAACCACAGCGCCACCATGTTGCCCCAGTCAGAAATGCAGAGGATTAAAATGCCCACACAACTCACTCTCAGACCAAAGTTACAGATCCTCCCCACCAGTGATTCCAAATGATTATACTCCAAACAGAAGACGACCATTTCCACCATATACAACACGAATATTATAAACATTTTCAACACGAATGTTATAAACATTCACTTTATGAACAGTTCACTTCATTTTCATTATAAAGTGGGATTTCATCCTTCCATATATGACTCTGTCATAGCATAAAGGATACACAGCCTGTGGTTTTGCTGTATTTCACTAGCACAAATTGGAGAATGTGAGATTAGGCACACACACACAGACACAGTCGTGTAATCATATCTTTTTGGGGACCGCTCATTCATTTCTATGGGAAAAATGCTATTGCTAACTATGACAACCTTAACCTCTACCCAGGACTAACCATGACCATAAGTAACTAGACAAAATAAGAGTTTTTGCATTTTTAGATTTTTCACTGCAGTCACGGATTTTTATAAAATAGGGTTTTCCCATATGGGGACCAGGAAACTGGTCCCCATAAGGAAAAAAAAAATGGGTATTCATCATGTTGTGGGGACATTTGGTCCCCACAAGTTAAGGTGTACCCGGACCACCCACCCCCACACACACACACATTTCGTACTTCATGTAATCGTGTATGTAAACAGTTAATACACCAGCATAAGGGGTGGAATAAATACAGCGGAACTGAATAAACAGAAAAATTATAATTAGTCAATGATAAACTATAAATAAGTTAGATGGTCTGTCAGTTAAAAGTTCAGATGCACAGCAGATTCCCATTGAACACTGACTGAAAACATAACTTACAGATTACCAAGGTTCCCATTTTAGTCTTTTCCATAAAAAAGACCTTGAGACACTTCCGGCAGTGGTTAGTATGTCATGGGGAAGCATGCTGTGCATAGCACAGTGACCCTAGGAGGCGTCAAGCACGTTCAAGCACGAGCGATTTCCTCAAGGTCAGCCACTGAAAAGGCACCAGGGGGCGCTCCTGGCCCCTTCCGCCAAACTCGATCTGCTGTCTTAAGTGAACCTTCTCTTAGGAAATCTAAAAAAACACTGAAAAATGCTGCCAAAACAATTGAAGGATAACTTTTTTTGGGGGAATGACCAGTTGAACAACAGCAGCAGCACCAGCATTCCCCCGAAGCAAAATGATATTTTAAGAACTAATTTTATCAAGCAGATCACATGACCATACCACCGAGGGAGGGGCTCATAGAAGTCATAATATTGTCAAATTCAGTAGAGCTGATGTGCAGAAAAGGTCACAAAGGTGCATCATGGGAATTCAAAAACCACCCGACTGCTAATACATGCTGCTTCATATTATATATATTATATTTTCTGCATAAACTTCCTATTGCCTCCTAAAAAACAATATTGTGCTGTCTGGGCTGTTGTGCTGTGTTATCTAATCTCAAGGTTACCGACAGCCAGGGAGACGAGCGTCTGGGGGGAAACATATTACCAACCCAATTTCGGCAGCTCAAGCGATTCGGTTACTGCCGTGCTTGACGGAGAAGGTAATGCTGGTGAGCCAGACAGCCGAAATATTAAAGATTTGAAAAATACTCTCCTAAAACATAGAAGAAAAATCAATATTAAAACTTTCCACGGCAAAGAAAAAAAAAATCATTTGTAGCACAGGTTGCATTCTCACAAGCAACCTACAGATGGCAGTACTACCCCATTATTTTGTCATGCTCATTGAAGATTTGTGAACTACAGTACTGCTATTTACAACAATCAGCCATAACATTAAAACCACCAGCCTAATATTCTGTAGGTCCCCCTCATGCCACCAAAACAGCTCTGACCTGACGAGGCTTGGACTCTGAAGGTGTCCTGTGGTATCTGGCACCAAGACATTAGCAGCAGATCTGTCCTGTATGTTGTGAGGTGGGGCCTCCATGGATCGGACTTGTTTGTCCAGCATATTCCACAGATGCTCAATCAGACTGAAATCTAGGGAATTTGTAGACCGAGTCAATACCTTGAATTCTCTTTAATGTTCCTCAAACCATTCCTGAACAATTTTTGCAGTGCAGCAGGGCGGATAACAGGGAGTACTGTTCCCATGAAAGAGTGTTCTTGTCTGCAACAATTTAGGCAGGTGGTACGTGTCAAAGTAATATCTTCATGAATGCCAGGGTCGAGGGCTTCCCAGCAGAACATTGCCCAGAGCATCACACTGCCTCTGGCAGCTTGCCTTCTTCCCATAGTGCATCCTAGTACTTACAGCAGTAGACATAGGTCAGCATGGGCACTCTGACCGATCTGTGGTTATGCAGCCCCATATACAATAAGCTGTGATGTTTTAACACCTTTCTATCATAGCCAGCAGTAACTTTTTTCAGCAATTTCTGCTACAGTAGCTCTCCTGTAGGATCAGACCAGGCAGGCTAGCCTTCACTCCCCAAGCGCATCAGTGAGCCTTAAGTGCCCATGACCCCATTGCTGGTTCACTGGTTGGCCCTCCTTGTACCACTTTTGGTCAGTACTGTCCACTGCATATCGGAAACCCCACAAGACCTGCTGTTTTGGAGATGTTCTGACCCAGTGGTCTGGCCATTACAATTTGACCCTTGTCAAAGGTCCTCAGATCTTAACACTATAAAGTTCTTCCAACACATCAACTTCAAGAACCGACTGTTCACTTGAATAATGTATAATGGCACCCTTGACAGGTGCCATTATAACAAGATAACCAATGTTATTCTCTTCACCTGTCAGGATTTTAATGTTATGGCTGATTTGTGTATGTATTTGCATTAAATGCACAAAATAAATAAATTAGTTTAAATATTAGTCTTTACATACGTTATCAAACAACACCTATTCTGCTGGATATACAAGACTAACAAACGTTCAAAATGGATATGCACAACCATTAATTCTACTTTTCGTACAAGTATTAAGGAAGCATTCCTCTTGCAACCTCTTACCCAGAACTGTATCGCAGCCATCCTAGGGCATAAGTCAGCGGCACACACTGGACAGCATGCCAGTCCATCGCAGGGCACATACATACTATTGGCGATTTAGCAATTAGCGTAACTGCATGTCTTCTGACTGTAAGAGAACCTGATGCCACGCAGGGAGAACATGCAAACTCGACACACACTACTGCTACTGGCTGAGCCGCCCTATCAGTGGCCCTATTAGATTTTGGTCGAACGCCTATAGCAGCAAATAATTTCACAGACAGAGTGAAGGGTTATGCTATTGATAGCAATATAACACCGAGCTAACATTGCATTTACATATTTCGCAGACGTTTATGTCCAAAGCAGCATACAGGACAGGCAGATAGTAGATTGCAAGCATTCAAGCTGTCAATGAGTCCTCTAGGCATGAGTGTAGCTAGGCTGAGCTCACAATGAACACCCAGGTACGAGTGTAAGCAGTACTGGAGCAGGAGCTACACAGCAACTACACAACTTTACATAACCTTTAACAATGTAAGAACTTAATAAGACTCAAGGGCCAGTAAACGCAATTCAAGAAACATTCAACAAACAATTAGGTTAGTAGAGGAATTCATGGAACTGATGGGTCTTAAGGTTTCTCTTAAAGGAAACCCTACAGGCATCTGCCTTGACCCTGCAGCAGTACCTAAGAACCCTGCCACCAGCTTCTTGTGGCTCCCCCTTGCGTTCATCTCCACCTCCTTACCTCCTGTTGAGCTGCTCCATTTGCTGCACAGAGCCAGATCTCTGGATGCTGTTGGACTGGCCAGCCATGCTGGGGTGCTGCCAGGTGGTGGTGCGGTTGATGTGGTCCACGTAGAACACACGTCCGTGGCTGTCGATCCGAGCCTCCCAGTCTGCAGGAACGGGACAGGGTACGAGATCCCAGTGAGGGTCAACAGCCTGGAACGTGCATCCGACCCCACAGGGGGTCAAAGGTCAGGTATGGAGAGCCAATCATCATCCTGATGCAGTAGCTAGGCAGTGCAGCAGTTAAGGAATGTGCCAGCAACTTGATGGTAGCTGGTTCAGATCCTCATGTTGGTTTTGCTGTGGTACCCTTGTTCAAAAATAAAATAAAAGAATCAAACAACTGGACCTAATTGTGGACATTGCCAACATGGAGCTAAATGAAACACACACAGTATAGTTAGCAAACGACTAACCGTACAGAGGATATTGCACTAAAAATATACAACTAGATATTTAGTTCAGGAATTCAGCACAATGATGCCAGGGCTGATGTGTGGTTCAGCAGGTTAAGCATGCTGTGCTTGTAATTGGAAGGTTGGTAATTCAAACCCTAAACTCAACAGAATGATGTCACCGCAGAGCTGGTTCTATGTTTGCCAGGGTCCTGAGCAGAGCTTTACTTGAGTGGCCCCCCTACCAAGAAAACTGATGATCATTTCACTTTATGCATAATACAGGTAATTCAGGGGCCCTAGACACATTGCAGCTATTACTGCAGCCTGCTCTACTTAACCCCCAATTACTGCAGGTACTGGCTGACCCTGTCTTCTTAAAAATGTATGTTACTTTGGATAAAAGCTTTACTCTAAATGTAAAGATGTCTGCCTTTCCCCATCCATCCATCCATCCATCCATCCATCCATCCATCCATCCATCCATCCATCCATCCATCTTCTGTTCCTCCTTTTCCTATTCAGTGTCACAGGGGTCTAGACCCTATAGAGCAAAGGCAGGGACCAACTCAGGATGGGGCACCAACCCACTGCAGGTCTGCCGTTATCCAAACGCAAATGTTAAATGCAACACAGTGCCTGACCGTCGATCCCCAGCCTGGTCGCCACTAGCATGTGTCCTGAAAACTGTTGGAAGGCTCACCCGCAAAAAGAGGACCCCGTTGGGCTGGGCCAAATTGGGTTAGAAGCCCCAGACACCATGGGGTGCCTGGATGCTCCATTAAAAATGTGACGCGTAGCTGGTACGAGGAGGAGGAGGTGGAGGAGGAGAAATGGCTCTCAGAACTAAGAAATGAGGTTATGAACTCCCCCGCAATGCCTCGACTTATTACGGCCGGTGGGGAAAATGGAAGTTTGTAGGAATCAGAAATTGCCAAAACGTAGTTTTAAAAGTGCCCCTGTATTCTCTTCTGCACCATGCAGGGAGGACATATTGTTCTTTCTGAAAGCTTCCTTTCTATCGGACTCCGGAAAAAAAAAAACAGCATTAACTTCTTATGTCAGGCATGAAGAAAAGCTCAGTGGCGATCAGAAACTCCATTCAGTTTCATTTTGTTCCCCTAAGCCACAGAGAGATGCTGTCTTTGGCCGGACGTTTCAATATTCGACACACGGAGCAAAAATGAGTCCATATATAGAAATGCACAATTAGTGTGGTCTAATGGGGCTATGAACGGGGGTCTTCAGAAGGCTGGGGGATTGTAGACAGGCAGGATGTAAATGGCCATCATTATTAGCCAGCCAATAAAAGATGCATTTGCCCAGGGGCTTAGATTTGGGTATGGATGATAGGGAGATGTCCCTACTTCTATTGTGGGAGTAATATGTGTTTTGAGGGGGCGGGAAAGGATTTGGAGCTAATTCCATCTCCAACAATGCTGAACCCAAACCAATGGCCTTCAATTTGCTGGATGTTTAATGTGGTCGGTAGTGTTGCTGGGTGATGCGACTGTTGAGGGTTGGGGGAAGTGGATGAAGAGGCAACACTCTGTCGTGATGATCTCTGCCATCTCAGATTCCCAAGAAATGAAGTACTGTGATGATGTGGTGATTGATTTTATAGGAGATGCAGGGGATGATGGGAAATGGGGGGGTATGTGCATCGTGGCATAAAGTCAAATGCCCTCACTGGGGTGCACTGAAAGGGACGATCTGTCAAGCGCCAAAGGAAGACGGGTCGACTTCCCCTCATGACTCATTCAGGATTTATAAGCACTTACAGCACAGGCCCGTAATTTGCCCTAAAAAAAGCCGCAGCAGTGAGCGTTTCCCTTTCTCTGTGGTCAGCAGCTGTCAGTGTCCTCAGGATGCTGCTGTCGGTTGGTTCTTTATTTTTAGCTCTTTGACTGGATGCCAGATTCAGAGTTATAACAAAAAAAAAGCCCATCGTTCCCCCGCACTCCGCTTCTGACGCGGGATGGTCCAAACGGTTAAACGAGGGGTGCCAAGTGATCGCTAAATGGCTTACGGCCCATGTAGAGGTCAGGTCCGGGATGGCCCCATCCCACTCGTTGCCGGAATCGATCCTGAGTCCACTTGTTATATATTTAGACCGCGGCCCCTGTTCTGCCTCTCAACTGCCTGTCACCATGGAAACTGAGAGCCCAGGTCCCAGATGTGATAGATAGGCCAAGTCCAACTCATCCAGAGAGAACGGGCTCCGGAGAGGGAGCCAGGCAATGGGACTTCAGAAAGCGCTTGTCTAATGGTCCTTATCTGCAATAACGCTGAAAGCTGAATTCCTCACTCTGACTAAACGGTATGTCACGTCAGAGCCTGAGACAGCTGAGGAAGGCTCACGTTACAGAGTCCTTCACCTTCTCTCTCTCACTAGGTGATAGTCGCGCACTCCCTAAACCATTAAAGCATATATCACTTGCCAAATTCACTCGCACCCGTAACTAAATATCTCAAGCATCTAAGCCTAATTTGAAAATATTAATGCAATCCAGGGTGTCCCCTGCCATGTGCCCTGAGATGGACTGCCATCCCATCCAGGGTGTCCCCTGCCTCGCGTCCTGTGATGGACTGGCATGCCACCCAGGGTGTGCCCTGACACGTGCCCTGCACTTCCCAGGATAGGTTCCAAGCTCACTGTAACTCTGTAGTGTATTTCTTTGCTTTTTAAATGCTGTAAACCTGAGCTGTAAATATGAAGAAATAAATCATAATTGTTACTGCAATGCAGAGATTTTTTTTCTCTCAGACATGCTTATATCACAGTTATAGGCTGAATACTGTTATTGCTATGCAATACTCATGAAAACAATGACTAACACCATCGTCCACAGTCAAGGGATGAAGTGAAATGTGATGAATATGTGATTCAGAGGTTTGAGCATCGGGAGACCCCCTCCCTCCCATTAAGAAACTTATAAAAAGTCTTTAGAAGGCATTTGAAAAGATCCAAAGTTCAGAAATGTGTGAAAGAAGAGGAAAGCCAAAATTCCAAAACACCACTGTGACATCACTTAAACGCATCCTTGCTGATGGTGGCATGGCAATGCTTACTTGGTGGCAGTGGCTCGTCGACCATGGGGTAGTGGTGAGAATCTGGTCGCAGCGTGGGAAGCTGACTGACAGCAGGGTGGCTGCATGGGAGGGGACAATTGCCTGCAGGAACAAGAGAAACATGGCGGCAAGTGGTCAGGCGATTCAGGATAGAAAAATACAACATGGCTCACATGACAAGATACAAAAGAGCCAACAGAATATACTGTAGGATGGGTGCTCATTTACTACCATGCATTTAGCTATTTGCCTAATGCTTTTATCGAAAGTGTAATTAAGAAAAAAAGCTCAGACAGCCCCTGTAGCAAATGGGGTTAAGGCTCTTGTTCAAGAGCCTAATGGTAACATCACTCTGCCAACCACAGGATTTGAAACAGCAACCTTCTGGTGTTGTTTCAGTCCCAACCAGATTAGGTGTAAATAAACAAGGACCAGAAGAGAAAACACCTGTTCAGGATGAATGAATGAATGCTGCATCCTTCCAAAAATTAGTTTAAGGGGACCTTATGCTCATTTACCTCTTAGGCATGAATAAACAACTACCTGAGCAGGACTCACTGATCCAGAGTGAATGCTGCCTGAATTCGAATATGGTGGTGTGATACATTATGGTTTTAAATCCCCCAAGATAAATCCCCCTCTGGAACCCTGCCAGGATTAACAGTCAGATGAACATTGGGATCGAAACCAAAATCAGACTCTATATCACTATTTGGATCAGAAATTGGAGTGACACTTGGATCAATACTGGGGTCAACACTCAGGTCAATGTCTGGATCAGGGCCTAGATCTGCACTTGGAGCAAAACTTATAGCAGCCAGATTAGCCTTTGGATTAGTGCTTTGATCAGCAGAGGGGATTGCAGGGCTGAGAGGTCCAGTGGGGAAAATGCAGCAGTAAGACAGCTAAAACTACATCCACCTGGTTAAGATGTAAAAAGGGTTCTTTCATAGTGCAGGTGCCATTGGGCGTCAAGTCTAGCACTTTTTGTCTGACCACCAAACATTTACTGGTTCGTGGTTTTAAATACATTATCATGCAACCTGTTTCCAGCGACAACCAGAAGGTTTGGCTTCCTTGCAATGTCCTATAAGTCTCTCAAAAATGCCTTGGATGTGTTAATTAGGACAGTGTACATGGGAACACTGCGGAGGAAGCTCTGTTTGCAGGCCCGTGTGCCGGCTGTCATGAAGGAGCTTCTTCAAGCCATTCGTTAGTGATGTAGCCATATTTTGTATGCGGTGGGCATGGCTGTCTTGAGGGGTGGGCACCCTCCAGACTCTGGCTGTGGCTCGCTTTGCTCCCTGACTCCTGCCATTGCTCACTTTGGTCGCTGACTCCCGCTGCTGCTCACTTTGATCCCTGACTCCTGCCACTGCTCAGTTTGCTCCCTGACTCCTGCCGCTGCTCACTTTGCTCCCTGACTCCTGCCGCTGCTCACTTTGCTCCCTTACTCCTGTCTATGCTCGCTTTGCTCCCTGACTTCTGCCATTGCTAATTTTGTTCCCTGACTCCTGCCACTGCT
This sequence comes from Hyperopisus bebe, assembly GCA_026777045.1. Taxonomy (NCBI): domain Eukaryota; kingdom Metazoa; phylum Chordata; class Actinopteri; order Osteoglossiformes; family Mormyridae; genus Hyperopisus; species Hyperopisus bebe. Next base: position 12,417,054 of record JAODJW010000033.1, read on the forward strand.
TGCTTTGATCCCTGTCTCCTGCCATTGCTCACTTTGGTCGCTGACTCCCGCTGCTGCTCACTTTGCTCCCTTACTCCTGTCTATGCTCGCTTTGCTCCCTGACTTCTGCCACTGCTCAGTTTGCTCCCTGACTCCTGCCGCTGCTCACTTTGCTCCCTTACTCCTGTCTATGCTCGCTTTGCTCCCTGACTTCTGCCATTGCTAATTTTGTTCCCTGACTCCTGCCACTGCTTGCTTTGATCCCTGTCTCCTGCCATTGCTCACTTTGCTCCCTGACTCCTATCACTCCTCACTTTGCTCCCTGACTCCTGCCGCTGCTCACTTTGCTCCCTGACTCCTGCCCCTGCTCATTTTGTTCCCTGCTCATTTTGATCCTTGTTCCCATTTTGTTCCTTCCACTGCTTGCTATACTCCTTGACTCCCTGACTCCTGCCATTTTACGCCCTGACAAGCTCAGATTTTCCCCTGCCTTTTCCATGTTGTGTGGCTCTTGGTACCATCCAGCCCCTGAAAAACTGCCTCTCCAGCAGACCTGCTCTTCCACACCACATCTGCTGTACATATTTAAGCTCACCTGACTGAATCATTTTCAGTCACTATTTCAGTCACCATTCTCTGTCAAGTTTTCACTGGTTTTCATAAAAAAAAAACATCTTCAACTTACTTTTGCAAAAGCAGCACTTATTTTCATGGTGTAAGTTAGCCAATAAGTACTAATGAGGATGTTTGCTGGAGAAGCAGGCTGCATACAATGTGTCTTGCAGGAACAGAAGCTGAAACCCCCCCAGGTCTGTCATCATGACATCCTAGCAGGCAGCTCTCCACCATCCATCCATATTCGCTTACTTCCTAACCCCACTTACCACTTACCCGTACGTATCAGTGGTCACCAACTGGCGGACTCTGGCCCTAACCTGGAACAAGAGCGCTTTGAATCTGAACAGCTGAGCAACAGCTCCTTGACATGCGAGAATGATGTGCAAAGTCCTAGAAAATTCTCCGTCCTCATCCGCAGGGAATTAAAGACGATGTAAAGCTGTTCCACTATTCAGGGGCAGTAAAATATCCTGGCAAGAAGAAAAATGCTACTGCCACAACCCCCCTGCCCCAACCCACCCTGCTTGGTCAGCAAATGTAACGATGGGTCCTCCCCACTGCCTAACCATAAATATCAAAGCCACCCCCACCCCTTTTGGCAAATATTACCATCGCCGCCAGCACTAGACCTAATGTGAATTTTACCCGCATCCCCCTGGCATCAGAGGTGGAAAGTTCAGGTACAGAAAGTACAGATACAGACCAAGGTCTCATTTCAACCAACCAACAGTCAGAGTACTCAACTGGTTGGCTGAAACAAAACCTTGGTCTGGAGTTGTTGTTTCTGGACCTGAACTACCTATCTCTGCCAGGTGTAAATACACCCATGAGCCAAAAGATTTTGACCACCCAATATGATGAAAATGTTCATTATCTTGGACCACTTTCAGTAGGTACTCACCATGGCTGACCATGAGCATCCCACAATCTCTTCCATTTCAGAGAGGCGCTAACCCAGTAGTCTGGCCGTAACAATTTTGCCCTTATCAAAGCTCTTCTGCATCAAACATGCCAGCTACAAGTGCTGAATGTTAGCTTACCGTCTAATATATCATAGACCTTAATGAAGTTTCTCTTTCACAGTAACTGAAGGAAACCAAGACAGAGTTTTAAGGACAGAGTTTCAGTCCCCTTAATATGCACAATTTTTATGAGAGAATCAATGTTATTTGCGTGTCATGGATGAAGTCATAATGTTTTGACTGGTCTGTGCATATATTCCTTCATATAATTGATCAGGACAAATTGCTTGAACAAAGACGTACTCTCCTCTGAACAGATTAAAGTTCATTTAAAACACGAAACCACCCCTTTAAAGTCCATTAGCTGTATATTTCCAGTGAAAATTTCCATAGTGGTCATGAAGATAGCTGGAACGCGACCCTGTTTTTTTTCTTTGATATACTGGGAAAAAAACACTCCAAACGAAGAAACCAACTAAGGAAGTAGCCAGATAAGTGTGGCAATCTGTAGATGCTGCCATGGAAACAGAGCCGATAGCGGCTGCTGGGGGGTAATAAACTCCACAGCAATGATCGATTCCACCCCCCCCCCCCATAGTGTTATAGATTGAGTTATAGCCTGTCTCACACTCACATCATAATCATGTTTATGACGCCACCCAGGACAAGTGGTTATAAGACGGTGATTGTGAATCACCTGTTTATTGTTAAATCCATTCCTTCTTCGTATTTCGCCCCTATTGAACACAGATTCTTTTCACAACTTTAAAGATTTACTCTGAATTACTCATAAATAACTGTCTTGTCCAAATATGTTTTTTATTTTTCAGAATCAGTAATTGTAACTTATTGGCTACCAGATTGATTTTACAGCTCTTATAAAACATACATTTGCCCCCATGCCCCTCTAAGAATTATAGAGTATAAATCTGGTTTAAGAATGATATATTAATCGAACAAAACATGTCATCCTTCTTCACTAAAGAAATTACCTGCCTTAATTTCTCTGAAAGACTTTTTTTTTCCTTTTGTTAAAATGGATGAAAATACTCCTTCTAAGGAAGTTTAACATGTTTCCCACACTAAACTAAATAGACAAAGTGTGTTTGTGTTTTTTTTCTCCCCCCTTGTTTTGGTGAGTGAGAGAATTGGGACTTTTGGAGGCAATCGGAGCACTACCCCCTCGTAAAAATGTCAGCTCCAGGCTGGACTGAATCCATCAAGCCACGATTCCGTCCTCGGGTCCAGCGATCTGAAACATTAGCAGCAATTTTATCACACTCTGATTGCATCCTCAAGAATTTCATGCATTTATTTTTCTTTAAGACAATATTGCTCCTTGGAAAAAAAAAAAGTTGGACTTGGGATAACATTCTTTGCTGTCTAGCTAAGAAAGAAAACACTAATTTGTATTCATTTAGGTGGGAGCAGATTTAGAAAGGAGAGAGGCGGGGGGGAGCTGGGAAGAGGTATGCAGTCGTACTATTGAGCAGTTGAGGTTCAACGGCAAGTATAGTTGTGGAGTACTTGGACAGTATAGTTGTGGAGTACTTGGACAGTATAGTTGTGGAGTACTTGGACAGTATAGTTGGTAGATGAAGATGGGAAAGAGGAGGCTCAGACCACCCTCGCTCACTCCCGGGGGTAGCAACTCCTTGTGTTATAATTCCCCCCCCCTCCCCGACCCAGTGGTACATTCCAGGGTGCTGGTACTGTGCATCTGATTGACAAGCTTGAGAATTCTGGGGAACTTCACTCATAGCCTTTATTCAAGGGCTTGGAATTTATGGACCGTCCTTATAAGGTGACTGGACAGCTGCTTACCCAGGTCTGCTGGAGAGGTTGCCCTCTGTTGCTGTGTGTTATACGATTTCATGATCAGTGACTCATAAGGCAGTTTAACAAGACTGTAAAAACATCATTAGCAACATGCGAAGGCCCATCCGCGGACGTCTGACAAACCTACGCTGCTTTCACGACATATCAAAGTGAGTTCCAAAAAAGTAGCTAGCAGTGAATTTCGGAGATAAATCTCCCTCTTGGTGAATGGATATGAATCGCTGATTTTAGATCTTTATCAGCTTTTTTTGTGGTATGAGGCAGAAGAAACCAAGAAATTCCTCATTACTACACAATACTAATGATCATAAGAAACTTACGGAACATTCTGGAAATACTGTGGATTGGGCAGAGCGTGGCCTACACATTTTATGCTGCTGTTTGACATAAACAAGAAACACGATTTTGCGTAATGTCATGGTAGTCGCAACAGAAAGGTGATCAAGGCTTAACACTGGATAATCTAATTAAAGCAATGATTTTTAATTGCAAACTTAAAGCGTTTACTCTAAAGTTAAACCATTAATCCATTACACATATGGTTGCATTAGGGTTACTGCTGATGTCAGTTGAACTGTGGTTCCCTGAGTAAGACACAGCTGTCTGTCTATTTTTTGGCAGCGCTGTGGTGAGCATTACATTTTTGGCCAAAAAAGTGAATACAATTCAATCAGTTTTCCTATTTTGAGCATAAGTCAGATTCCCCGGATGATGCCCCCACTCTCCTGCCATTATCCAAACACAGGAGGATAAAATATGCTCTGTTTAACAGGCCTTTAGAGATGTTCATTTGTATGTGTTTTTTTCTGCTTCTGCAGTGTGGTGATTTAGGTGTTTGTAATTGTTTTGCATGCCTCTAAAAAAGTGTGCTATGTTTTGCACGATTGCACTCGCCTCTCCTTGAACTCAAAACACAGATCTATCATCGAGGTGAAGTGAGCCCTTCATCATGGCCCAGTTTTATTTGGGTACCTAAACACTGCATATCCTTGACGACAGACTCTCGGACGCAGAACGGGCGCTTAGAACGTTTAGATGTGAGGGTCAATAAACCGATTTGACTTCTTCCGCTAAACCAGCCCAACACAGGCCCCGTGACACCACACGCTAGGCCCACTCCCACCCTCCTCGGCGGCCCGAACAGGAACCAGAACCGCATGTACAGAATTCCCTGAATTCCCCCCTCCCCCACCTTCTGAAGCTGCCCATCAGTCTCCGTTCTTTAAGTGCTGTTGCGACGTAGCTGACGCGTGCAAGTCTGCGAATGTGACTGGCCGTTAGCGAAAGCACGGTGCAAAGAAAGCCAGCTGTGAGGATAAATATTTATGTGCCGGCCAAAGGTCTTCTTCGGAATCTCCCATCGGAATGAGGCGTGGGGGGGGGGCCACAGCTGGACAGTATTTGGTGAACCTGGTGGCTGGACTGTACCATCAGCAATGACCCCCTGGCTTCCCTTCGCCCTTCAACCTCGCATGACCACTATGAAGACCAGAACATGGTGCACGGGAGGCCCTGACCTACGATGCATTGCCTCGACGTGCCGTCTCCACTCTGAGGCACCAGAACCCAGCACGCTGCCAAGTGGGAGTCTCTCTCCGGCTGAACGCCGCTGACATCATCCACTCTTATTCACCAATGACTGTTCCCGATGAACGCCAAGCGCAGCTAATTCAATATTCTGGGAAGATTCGTAACAAGCAGAGACTGTCACCACTTGGGCTGAGAACGTCAAACTGGAAAGTTCAGTTTTTAAAAACAGAACGTACATAGCGAGGGGGGGGGAGGAAAAAAGGTTGTTTTTTTTTTTTTTTTTTTGATCGACGCACCAAATGAGGTTAAGTTGTTCGGCCAAGCATGTTCTCATTTATGGAGAACCGTCTACAGAACAGAATTTGAGGATATTTGGAAAACGTGATGATCTTGGGATCTGAATTCCATAGGCACACACACACGCAGACAGACATGCACATGCATACACGTGCATGCAAACACACACACACAGAGTAGCTATTTGTATCTTTATGAAGACTTTCCATTCATTTCTATGGGTATAACCCTAATCCCAACTATGACAACCTTAACCATGAGTAACCAAACAAAATACAAGACCTTTGGCATTTGTAGTCATTTGCATTCACAGACTTGTATAAAATAGAGGTTATCATATGAAAACACACTCGCACACAGACATATGTATACACATAGACACACACACACGCACACACATGTTTTCGGGCTTTCTGACACAAGAGCCTTGGCTACACTTAGCGCCTAATCAGAGCTCCCCAGGGGGCTGTTCTGTGGGCCTGACCGTGATGAACACCCTAAGATCCAGCCCCCCCCTCCTCCCACATTGCTAAGCAATGGAGGGGGGGGGGGGGGAGTTGTAGCTGCTGATCGTGGCTGATCTTCGCTGAGCTTTCTGGCCCCGCTGGCTGTACCAGGCACCTGCAGGCACGGCGAGGCGGGTGGAGCCAGGCCCAGTCGGCCTCTGGGGGTGCCTCAAACCGTAAATAATGGCAGGTCCTCCTCTCTCCCTCTTCCTCCTCCTCCTCCTCCTCCTCCTCCTCTCGTCTCCCCCCCCCAGGAATCTCGACTCCTGCTCCAAAGCAAACACAGCAGTCGAGGTCAGTGGAGTGCTGTGAGAATGCTTCTAGCTCTCTTCCCCCACTGGGGTATTCCTGCGGAGGGAGGGGCTACCAGGTCGCCCCTCCCCCACAGAGAATGGGAGCAGTGGTACTGGGGAAGCGAGCATTACCTACCTGCCTGCCATCCCTTAGCTGGAATTACCCTCCAATAGAGGCAACAGAAGTGCAGGCCGTCCAGTTGAGGACTGCCAGCCGCTCCTGTCACCAATGGTCACCTCCCTATTTCACTCTGTCCTAAATGGTGCATGCCAGGCGTGCACTGGCGGTGAATCTTGGGGCGGGAGGGGGGGGGGGGGAGATTGGCACCAATGGCAATGGCGTACTCAACTCAAGCATAGGTAGACTAGGCAGCTTCCTGGAGCCTGACTGACAAAGTCATGAAAAAGTGTACAGGCGTGTATGTATATATATACACGTGTGTGTGTGTGTGTGTGTGTGTGTGTGTGTGTGTGTGATATGGTAGTCTCTATATATATATATGATCCCCTATAGGGAGAATCTTAGCACGGACACCAGAGACAACAATTATTTGGACCAATTATCCACTATTCATGTCATTGATCCATACAGTCTGACTGTAAGATGCTGGAGTGCTGACCCCAACTGCCACCTCCAGCCTTGTGCTTAGACACAACCAGTCCTGTTTACTGTGTAACTGCGTACACCTGTGAACAGTTCCGTGATTAGAAATCCCATGAAGCCCACGGACATTTGTGAGAACGTCATCTGGTTTCCATACGTAGTTTGGCGATTACACTGTTAATAAAAACAGTCGAGAATAACACATTTGTGAATAATGTCATTGTGCACACTTTATTGCTTAAGCAAAACCGGGACAAAAGCAATTCTAAAATGCACAACAGAATTAGAAGTGACAAGCAACATAAAACATCACCACGCGATGCGTTTATTAACTGTGGGTGGACACAGTGTTAGAAGAACAGTTCCTTCATTTGACTAAATACTTAGGTTTTTGGTTTAATATTAACTAGTGGAGTAAAAGCCTAATACTGACACAAAGTTAAACGGAAGTAAACTTTGTTCAGATTCATCAGTAAACAATGCAGTTCTGAACTATAGTTAGAACTATAGAACATTGGTTTATCAGTGCCAAAGTCCAATAGGCTGAATTCGCAAATAGTTAAGACCTCCATAATTACCTACATTGTAAAAGAGGTGAAATAATTACCAGTTTTCTTGGTGGTGGCCACCTTAGTACAGTAAATCCACCTGAGAAAGTAGAGCCAGTCCCGTCCAGCGGTTTGCTAAGTTGCTGCCCCCTACTGTACCTTACAGTACAGTTAGTCAAGTCTTCAGGGTTCAAGGAAGGTCTGCTTCTCCAGTTTACCTGAATTGTACACCAGTAAACAAATATTAGAAATACTTTTTCATAATCCTAGGTCTTCCAAATTGAACTAATATTACTGATCCTACATGGTTTAGAGACATAGTTTTGGGCAGTTTAGCCATCTACAGTTGAGGTGTGAGATGATAGGAAGTGAGCTCGCTCATACTGCCTCCTCAAACTCTTCCTTTAGCTATGACTGAAGACCAAGGCCAACAAGCAGCCTGGACAGCACTTTAGGGAACCTCGAGCAACTTCAACTTTAAAACACAAATTTTGAATATTGTGAATAAAAAGTTTCCCACTCAATAGCAGTTCTCTCAGCAGCTGCATTGCACAGTAATGTTGCCATGGATTTACCTGTGGTCACACTGGGCATCGTATAAAGCAGTGTGTAGTGTGACCAAGGCTAGTTTAAGACCGTTCCTGAAGTCCTCAGGATGAGATACACAAACTCCAACAGCTGAATGCATTTCCTTTGGGATAACAATGGGAGGGTTTTCAGATGAGCGGTTCTGGATGACGTTCAGCTATACGGAGAAAAGAAATTGAGCCGTTACTAAGGAAAGACTTTAGAGGAAGTAAAAAGGGCTTGTAGATCGTTCATATGGACGGCGGCCTCCCTTAGGTGTTTCTATGAATTAGTTAGCGAAGAGAGTCAGAAGATCATAACTAGCTAGCTGGTTAGCAGAATGCTGCTTCAGTATCTCCTACATAAACAAATGGGTCAATTTATTTTGGAGGCTCCACGGAAATGTGTGGTTTGACTGGCGGGAAACATTGTGACTGTGTGTGGAACCTGTCCTCATCAAAAGAACTATCTATGTTTGGTAAATGTGGGAAATGATCTCAGAGAAAGGACTAATATACAAACAGCACCTTAAGCATAAACAAGTATCATAAGAGACAATAATTATAATAATTAATATGCACTACTACAACTTGTGTTGGGTAAGCAGTTGGAAGATGGATGGACAGACAGACGTTGTGGTTTTCTGTGGGTATATCCTCCATACCATTTAGGTGACAAATAGTTGCTGTTACATACTGTACTGTTTACGATCATTTGGTCAGTGGAACGTGTAGCATCTGAGATTCTCCATGTTACACTAACACTCAAGGGTGATATTTCATTGGAACTCCAGCCCAGTAATTCTAAACTACCCGTTTAGAAAAATAGATAAATAAAATACTTTCTCCAGTCAGGTTGAAACCATTTTTCATGGGAAAAAAGTCATTCCTCAGGCAGCACTAAATTGAGAATAATTCATATCAGACTGAAGACAGACGCATAGGTCCCTGGGCTCCCTGCTATTTGCCAAAATGATATTTGAGAGGACATGATATTTGGCACACTATCGCGCTTAAGTTTGGCCTGGTTTTCATGAAAATAAATAAGCACAACAGCAGAAATAAACATAGAAGTTTGCATCTATATGCATTTCGTTGGCAACAAGGCATTTCAAAGCTCAACTTGAGTTTCCAAGGGCCTCAAAAAAGGGCTTAAAAATAAACTCTGAGTTCCATGGCTTCACCTGAACCTCCACGTCTGCACATCTCTCCTCTGAATGTCTTTGGAAAACCTTCCTCTGGACAGATGGGCATGCAGAACTCGACGGTTCTCCTGGGTTTGCCTTAAAATGCCCTCCTGCGGTGGCACTCGCGATGGCACTACTGTCGGGACTTCATGAGGATCTAAAAACCCCCGTTCCCCGAAAGGCCGGCAGTAAGGCGATACGCCATCGCGCTGTTTAACTTTCCAATATGGGCTGAAGAAGGAAGCTCGGCTTCCAGGGTGACCCTAAGTGGCGCATTCCGCTGCAGAGCCAGTTCTCCAAAACACACAAGGAGCACAGGAGTGTCTCCCTCTCGGAGGCGTAACGAGGGATTCGGACGAAGAAGGACGAAAGACTTCGGGAAAAAAAACAGGCCTAGGGGCCGGTATGATAAAAGCACCAGGTAGCCCAGATGTTGTTGCAGTGTGAGTTTTTTAGTGTGTTTCGGTCTGTGCTGAAGAGGTTGGTGTGTGGCTCAGTGGGTTATGGTGCTATATCTCTAATCAGAAGGTTTCCAGTTCAAATCCCAGGGTCAACAGTGTAGTTTCTCTGTTGGACCCCTGTGCAAGACCCTAGTCCCCCTAGGGATTGTCTGACTAGGTTTTTTCAACTATACAGTATGTCTCTTTGGATAAAAGCCTCTGCTAAATTTAGTATTTTGCCTGACATAACCTCAACGATAAAACAAAACAGATGACATCAGCATCCTTCCAACCTATTAAATTAAAGAGTTTCATATATGCAGATGAATCAGGTTTAATCAGCATGATTTGCAGTGAAATGGTCTTAACTGTACAGTGAAGTCAAAGAGAATGAGAGGGTCATGAGCGACGAAAGAGGAACTCGGACATCTTCAAGCTCAGCTTCTGGTGGAGCTCCATCTTCCTGGAACCCAGAGGTGCATCCAGGGGTGGGACCACAGGGACACTGGCTGCAGCTGAAAGCTGATTGGCCCCGAGAGTTCCCCACCCCCATCACTTAATGATTCACGATATTTCATTGGCTAATTATAAGAATGGCCCCCTGTATGATTTATGGCTACTCTTATGCCCCCCACCTTATAGAAATCCTAGAATCACCCCTGCTGGAACCCAACCCAGAAAGTCAGTAGATGACAGGCCTGGACTAATGCCCTGACTCCTCCCCCTATCAGACACCTGCCTTTCGCAAAGCTAGGAATGGTTCCTGCTGAATCTCGAAATGGGCGCCGGCAGACGCCACTTCATGTCTGTTGGGGAAAAAATACATCTGATGTATCTGAGCCACAAAAACTCAGAATGACCTCGTTTTTCTCTTAAATCCAGCAACAGGGTTCACATCTTAGCTAACGTTGAAATACTGAATGAAACATTAACTACAAATCTTGGTCAAGCCATTTTGTCAAAAAGTTTAAACTGGGTTATCAGTCCTTTAGCATAACACGTGGTATTAACACTAATATATTCACTGGTTTGTGTCATTCCTCTGAGCCAGATTCTGATATGCAGTTCAAACCAGACCCATAAAGCACCACCACTTCTATCATGAGACTAAATTTAATAAAAATCGATGTAGGCAGCTCAAGATTTTATGGAAGACTAAAGCCATAACAAGGACAATAGGCCATGACTGCAAATGAAAAAAGAAAACATTTATATTTGTTATTTCTTGTCAAAATAGGCTGATTTGCTCTTTTGGGAAATATGTACATTCCTTACAATGGACATGTTTTTAGCTAAAATGTATTTAGCATTGCTAAAACACTCAGATCGCCTTTGTGCTGTCTGTTGAAAGGTAAAAGTCTGCACTCCTCATGTGACATGATGAGGAGAAACATCTGAGAGACTGATGCCGTTTGACCGCAGCTGAATCTCTCTTGTCCTCGTCTCCATGAATAACATCCCTCCCACCGACGGCTCCGAAACACGTTAAACAGCTTTCCTCGATAAATCACAGCCGTTTGACATCTCTGACCATCCTATGTAGCTTTAAAAGGTCGTTACAAGTACCTTTTTGTTATAAATCACACCTTAATGATTACCCGTACTTCTCGGGAGTCAGGGAACTCCTGCAATCTAGCGGCGAGACCAAAAGTCCAATGAGACTTTCCCCGACGAGTTCCTCTGATTTCAGAATCGCGTCCAAGTGATTTCCGATGAATTTTTTTTTTTGCTCTGCTCCAGGGACAAGCAGTCATAGATCTGAGGGGAGGAACAAAATGGAGAACATGAGAAAACATAGATTTTGAGTATTCTGCTATGAATTAGGTCATTGGAATCCACTGACCTCCTCCCAGAGAGGAGGTCTATGATGACTAAATAAAGCCAGGAGTCGCAGTCTGTCCCACATGTTTGTTACACGCAAGTGAGCTTTGCTAATAGGCCTGGGACCTGCCCCCACACGCAGACAGGATCGGGACATGGGTGCGACTTGGGGGAATAGAGAGGGGAGGAGTGATGGAGGTAAATCCAGAAGAGGGGCTCCCATTTCCATGGCCTTTGTTTTTTCAGTGGCTCTGTGACTTGGCAGGATCCTGATGATCATCGTTCTCCCACCCTTCTCTACACACACTCACACACACACACACACACACACACACAGGCAATCAAACACAGTAACCCACCACACACGCCACAACCCTGCCTGTAAACCTCCACGCACACACGTTGGTGTACCTATCTAAATGGGGACCTTCCATTCATTTCTTTTGGAAAATCCCTAATTCCAATCACAGCACCCTGAAGCCCTCACCTTAACCAAAAGTAACCAAACAAAATATAACACTTTTGGCATTTTTAGTATTTGATTGCTTTTGTGCATTTTTTAAAATTATATCTTTGAAAAATAATGTCCCCACAAGGCAACAAGTTAGATTTTTATCTATTGCGAGGAAATCTGGTCCCCATAACGTAATAAGTACAAACACACTCCCACGGGCTTATGGGAAACGAGCCCAGGGCTACCAGGGAGACACACTGGGCTGCCACACAGACATGCCGGAGATATGTGTGTGCGCTTGGGCCAGGCCATGACCTTCTACAGTGGGACACTGACCAGGTCCTGTCAGACTGAGGGCAATGACCAGCAAAGCGGTGCCCCTCCCCCCCCCCCCAGGAGGCCCCAGCACACTGCACAGGCCCAGCGGGGCCATGGCCTGGGGCTCTGGCACCTTCTGGGGCTCTGGGCCAGGGAAGCCGGCTGTTACGGCAATGCGGACACCTCACCACCGAAAAACACGCGCACATCCTCTTAGATCCGGCGGTGACGTGTTTTTACTCCTTTCTTCGTTTCAATTCTTAATTTCCCCCTGGCCATGGGGAGGAAATGCATTGTGGGAAAAACATGGGTGGGATTTCAGCAGGAGGATTCTGGGAAACAAGTCAGACCATCAGTATTTTAAATTGTGCAAGATCAGTTTGAATCCAACACCACAAGCCTCTAAAAAAACAGCTGGCATCTATTCCGCAGTATACTATGAACTAAAATGTCCACCCTGCTGTACCCTCTAAGTTAAAGGGTTTATTCTGCAGTACTCTGTAAGCTAAGGTGTCCATTCTGCAGCATTCTGTAAATTAAGTATCCACTATGCAGTAATCTGTAAATTGAGTATCCACTATGCAGTACTCTGTAAGCTAAAGTATCCATTCCATAGTACTCTCTAAACTAAAGTGTCCGTTCTGCAGCACTCTGTAAATGAAGTATCCACTATGCAGTAATCTGTAAATTGAGTATCCACTATGCAGTAGTCTGTAAGCTAAAGTATCCATTCCACAGTACTATCTAAACTAAACTGTCGATTCTGCAGTACTCTCTAAGCTAAAGTATCCATTTTGCAGTACTCTGTAAACTCAAATGTTCTCTGTTTATCCACATTACTGACACCAGCCCAAGGAAACATAACTCTGACAAATGTACAGCCCGGTCGCTCTCCTCGAAATCTCGGCGCGACAGCGTTGACCTGTTACCCTTCAGCGTGGATAAATTACCGTCGGAATAATAGCAATGGCAGAAAAAGGGCTTCCAGCACGGAGTCCGGACTGTTTATTTGAACTAATTTCCTCTTTTCGAGTCGGTGCGGCGCACAGCCAGACACGACTCGCAGCGCAATTCCTGAACCCTGTGTAACTCGACTCCCTGACTCCCTGTTAGTTTTTCCCGCATTTCGGAGCTTTTCTCTGGATCTGCTCCCCCCCCCCCACCCCACTCTCCTCACTCAGCATCTTGTCCCCTGCCTCCTTAATGCCAGATGCCTGTCAGCCATCAGAGGTAATAAACACCAAGTGTTTAAATTAGGACCCATGAATCAATGGGGTTAGTCACTGATAATTCATCAAATTTGCATATCTCGTTTTATAAGGTGCCGAGCCACAAAAGCAATAACCTCTGGCTCACCTGTAGTAACTTGCATCTGGTAACTTAGAACTAGGCCAGTCACCACTTGGGGGAAGCCAAGCCACTTGTTTATATGGTGAACTAAAACAGGAGTTCATTCACTAAAGCGCCGTCAACAATCGGCAACAGCAAAACGTGACCTATGTGGTGTGCATGCTGGGCCTCACAGTGGTCTACAAGGTACCTGTCAAACATTAGAGGTCATTTCCATAGGCTGGGGAGCTGAGTGCCTGGCACACGGTTGGCTGTGGCCCTGGGCGTTGGTAGGGACTTCCTGCTGATGTCTGTGGGGGCGGGGCAGGACCCTCCCGAGGCCTGGGGAATAGATGAAAGAATTGGCATGGGTTGAAATGCCAGGATGGAGCTGAAAATATCAGTGCTTTGATGTGAGGCTAATTGGGGTTTTTAAGGGGTATATTTAGAATATTTGGCCCGCTCCAACTGGGAAGGGGGAGGTCAGAGTTTCAGCGATGCTGCATGAAAGCCTGGGGTGGGGAGCCTGTTTTGGGAGGGGCCACACTGATGTTTTGGGAGGGGATGGTAAACAGAGGTATGATGAGTATAGGGCTTGGAGGGTGAAGCGGGAAAACTTTCATCTGCGGCTCCCCCTGCCACAGAAATGGTCCAGCCGGCAGCATGAGCCTTCAGCGGGCCGAGACTAGACTGTGGGAGACGGCGGGGGGATCACGTCTCAAACCGGCGCTCGAGCCCGGTGAGAAACAGGAAAAGAGGAAGTGCAGATTAGTGCCGCAGAACAATGCAGTGTCGCCGAAGTTAATATCGAGGGCAGAGTTGCCCCAGGGGACATGAGCAATGACATTCATTCACACTTTCTGGCTGGTCCAAGGAGCCAAAAGGGACCAAGTTTCAGTTGCAGTCAGTCAGTCATATTTATCCCCGGATTTAAGAGAAGAATATTCTGCCCGGCCGATTTTTAAATTCAATTTTAATCAAAAAGCAATTTAGGAGCAAACTTCCAAAGCTCACTGAGTCCACAGGAAACGTTTCCAAGAGGATTTCTGTGCTCTTCTTGTGAGTTTTGGAAATATAGCGAAAGTTCTTCATTGGATTACATGAGGACTGAGTGAGTTTTGCTTCCCGATACTTTAACATATGATAAGGAAGCCTGACTTCAGGATATTAGTGATCTTATCTCAAAAACAACAACAACAAAATGGAATGAGTGAGTTTTGGAAATGTACTCTTCATTTTTGAAAATCGGGCAGCTACTTATCCCAAAATACTTAGAGCTTATTACAGCTAAAGGTGGCTACGGCAGACGCTAATGCTAATTCTTATGCAAGGAGCCATTGCCAGTTTCTGATTTTCTTTAAAAGATTTGAGGGCAAGGAGATTTTTGAGACTGATTTTTTAATTTGAGTTTGTAAAAAAGAAAAAAAAAGACACTGACAGGAGCAATATTCTTGTGTATCATTTGAAATTTGGGCAGATCTGGTCATTTTAGGGTGGGTTCAATTCGCAAGCCACTTTTGGAACTTATACGAGAAATGCAAAGTAGTAATGTTGTAAATTCCAGTCATGTAAAAGAAATAGTTCCATCAAGGTAAAACAGTACTTTCCTGAACACCTTGCATGGAATTTTCTAGAACAGTGTTTCCCACCTATAGATGGTCCATGTTTTTGCTCCCTGCCACACAGGCCACATTTTTGCTGGGAAGGGAACTGGGAGGGAGCAGAAATGTGGACTGTCTGCAGGTCCCCGAGCACCGGATTGGGAAACACTGTTGTAGAATATCACGTGTACTATTGTGCCATGTGACACGGCATGGGAAAGCCCTGCAGTGAGAGACACAGGCTGGTTCCTTATTTGACTGACAGGCAGTTTGCCATCACAGTCTCCAACGACCACCTGCACAACGGCCCCCTTTACATCATCATCATCTGTAGAGTAAAATTAGCTTTTTCGCACAATGTCCACCTGCCTTCTTTCACTCGAGCTCCCTTCCTCCCGGGTCCTGTCCTCCTGGGATCGGTGGATTATGACTGAGACAAAACTTAGAATTACAGCTTTCTGGTATGTTGAAGGAATGAGACGTTACGTTCCAGAAAGTTCTCACAATAGGTGTGTCAGTCCTGGCATCACAGTTTGAGGACAGCCTGCTCTCAGTTTCACCCACTGTCAGACCAAAATTTATGATACAGTCAATAACCATTTCTCTAATTTTAGTGAAAATATTTGAGGTGTTTTCACGCACAGATCCTTCCCCTTTTTTGCCAGGTCTCCCAGTATGCCCCGCCTTCCTCTCCTTGGCCCTGTTCGAACGCTCGTTATCCATCAGTAGCAGGTTGAATCCCACATGAGCTACACCCAGTAGCTGTTATGGAGTCTGGGGTCCCATGTGCTGAACATGGACGCCCACCACTGGGAACGGTGGCTTGCTGCTGCAAATAATTTATAGTTAGATGAGATTCATAAAGTGATGTTTGCATCTGATGATCTGCTTTTTCAGTTCTGCAAAAACATGTATCTGACCCTCAAATTTGGTGTATTGTCTACTGTTGTGAGGGAAAGGGGAATTTTTATTTATGAATGATTGATTGGATCCTGAGACCTGGGGAGGGGGGGGGTAAGAAAAGAAAAATTGTGTTACCAAGGACTGCAACACCGACCTCTCTGATAGTT